>OX421453.1:11754896-11759896 GCA_949126865.1 Montipora capitata
GTCACGAGAAAACCAAGAATAGTGGCGGAGCGCTGCCTGCCTAAAAATATGATGCTGCTATATTTGCAATACATTAAATATTTAATTAATCTCCTAAAGAAGTTGAAGAACTTACCATTCAACTAAAACACCTTTCGTGACGTTCACCATGTTGTTGCATTGATGTTTCAGGCCCGGGTTTCAGGCACGTTATCTTAGGAACTTAGTAGCCGCTACTTTTCGAATCATGCAAGAGATTGGGTCTGAGAAATGAAGACGATCCCGGAAGTAACCCCGAGTCGTCCAATTTTTTTTTTTTGTCACAACTTTTACTTAGCAAACTTGTCGTTAATTTTCGGTAGATGGGTAAGCAGAATATTATTTTTAATTGAGGCCCATAACCAAAAAAACACTCTCCCAGGTTACACTACAAAAAAGTAATACTGCAATATATTTTCTAGACTTAATTTTAATTTTGATGTGGAAATAAAATGAATTCACTTGACAAATGCGTGAAAAACAATAGCTGGTGGGAAGATGGCTTCTTGTAGATGCCAGACATTTTAAGAACTAATGCAGACATGAGAAAGTGCAAGATTTATAAATAAATAAAGCTCTTTACTGTAATGAAATTCTACAATGGAAACACGGAAAACGTCCTTTATTGCTTAACTACATCTAATCTGAGGAAGTACCAGTACATAGGAATGGCCAAGATTACTTTCACAAGAATTTTTAGCCAATAATTCAAAACATTACTAAGTATTGGATGGCTCAGATACGTAATTTTGAAAACGTAGACCACTATTGGGAACAAAGTTCTTCAGTGAGTGTGGTTGATGTTCTTACCATATTTCAAGATCTTCTTTGAACTCTCACTGCTAGACACACATACACCAAAATTATTAAATCTCCTTGATTAATACAATGACAATGAATTTTGACAGTGGTATCATTAAGCATGTCCCAAGGTAAAAGGACAAACTTTAAGGGGAAAGAACCTAACCTCTAAACTATTATTTTGCACATGTCATAGCTGCCAAATATGTGTATCGAAAGAAATGGTGGCTAACTGCTTGTGTCCAAGAAAATCCTAGAGGAACATTCCACTTTACAACAAAATAGTTTCTTACTTTCAGTGACACAATGCAGCTGTATTGCACATGACCAAAATGAAATTTACTGTATACTAACTACCGGTAGTATTGTTTGTTTGGGCTGATTACATAAGGAGAGTCCAACTTGGACTGCAGTTTTTGCCAATCATTTTACCTCTATAATCTTGTAGAAAGTGACTTGCTTCAAGCGGATAAATGCTTTCTCCTTTGCTCTTTGTTTTCAATAATAGTATGCCAGGGTTGGCCAAAGTAGATATGACTTAAATTAGAACATGGTGTTAACAAAGATGTTAAAGTGGTACTATGACCAAAAAAACAATTCTTTTTTTCTTTGGATTTCAAAACTATGTTAACTAAACACTAACTGACCCAAGTTTTAAGTTCTGATTTTAAAAAGATACCTGTTTATTTTAACTGGAATTTTCTTTTTTATTGGTCCGCCATTACTAACTTTAAAATCTTGAGAGAGCTGGGTCGAGGAGAAAATGACGTCAAAGACTCACTAGTTTAAGAATGCAATGCGTGTGTACGCGGCCGAATTAATATGCAGCACAGGAGTTTCAGGCTTTCAGACTTTTAAACCCGTGTTTTGCATATGTAATAAATTGCGTTTACACGCTGAAATTTTAAGCTAGTGAGTAAATGACATCATTTTCTCTAGATCCAACCCTCTGAGGTCCAATCGGCCAGTTTTGAACGTGAGTAATGGCGGACCGTGAAATCCAAAACTTACACTCAAAATAAACAGCCTTTGGATAAAACTCAAAGCTCAAAATTTTGCCAGTTAGGTGTTAAGCAAACACGCTTTCAAAATTTGAAGAAAAAAAGGAAATGATTTTTTGATCATAGTACCACTTTAAAGTAATCCGCCCATTCCCTTTTGACTGGAAAATGGACTTTACCACTGTACTATTGGTATTTTCTCAGTAATTGTCTCTTATAGACATATGAACTATTGATGTGGCTTCAAGAGGATTTGAACTTATGACCTCTGCGATGCCACTGTGCGATGCTCTATCAACTGAGCATAGTATGAAGCTGAGTTTCAGGACTTAATAAATAAACTAAACAAGCCACCTCAAATTTTCAGGTGTCCAGATCAGAGTGAGGTTCCCTTTCGACTAAAATCATTAACTGTAGAATGCAAGATCTCCTCACTATTCTGCTTTCCAGGCAGTCTCTAACTAAAGTTCAAATTGCAAGAAACTGTTTTGTTTTTTCCCTGCTGTCAATCACACTTACCTGAACAACTGACAGATTGTAAAAAAAAATGAAACTGACAGTCCATTGAAGTCACAACACCTCAATCACAAGTCAGGGAGTCAGGGTGGTTTAGTGGTTATCAACCGCACATCCCATCTCTGTGACCCGGAATCAACTCTGGCCTCGGGTCGTATGTGGGCTGAGTTTCAGGTGATCTCAATCTGACTCTGACGGTACTCCGGTTTTCCTCCCTCCTTCTTGTAAATTTAAAAGTTGTGTCATTTTTTTTTAGATGTCTGATTTCAATCTTACTGCTAGGAAAATTTGGTAATTATTGTTGCAAAACATAGAAGTGAAAACAAGTACAGTGATTTTGACAAGCCCTAGCTTCCCTGTTCACAAGTCATTGTAAATGTCACAAGTCATCGTTACCTTTTACTGTGATCTAAAAGCAATGATTTTTGTATCTAGGTCTCTTAACACTGACTTTACTAGAAATAGTTACAGTATGACCAGGAAAACCGTGAACACCTAAATTAAGTCAGGAATGCTTAATGTTTTTAAGCCAATCATGTTTAAGGACTTCACACACCAAAACCGCAAACACAGGTATTCTCGAGGGTGCCAGTGATCGGTGAAAAGACAAATTTTTGTCCTTTCACCGATCAGTGTAGAAACAGTAAGAAAGTCAATTTTGAGGCCACTGACATTTAGGGAGATTTTACAGTGATTTTAATGCTTAAAAAATTTACTGAGATTTATATGGAAAATAGCCGCTAGATGGCAAGCTTTGCCATCCAGCACAGAGTTCTGTTACATTTTTCAAACTTTCAAACTGCTCTAAAATCACGCACTTAAATGTCAGTGGCTTCAGGATTGAGCTTCTTACTAATTTTATCATGCTCTTTCCATTCATTAACGATTAACGTGGACTGATCAGTTATGATTTATTCAGGCTGGAAGTTCATATTGTTTTTGGTCTTCCCAACTTCATATGCTTAACTTTCTCAATTTTGCGCTCTAGTTTGCCAGTTACTTTAATTGTACAACGCGCAAGTCTACTCTGTCTCATACCACGGTATTTTTGCTACAGGTGATGCGTTTCGCTAAATTAAATAAGCCCCCCCCCCCCCCCCCCTCAAAAGTGCTTGAAAAAAATAAGCCCCCCGGGGGGCTTAATAGAGGATTTACGGTATATGAGAGCCTGGAACAGGATACATTGTAGGTGCAGTAAGGTCAAGAAAACTTTCTAACGGAGGGTAGAACAGTCCAAGACTAAATTTCTAGCGGGAGGGCCAGGAACAGTCCAACATTAGCCTGACACAACGCCCCTCAGTCATCCATAAGATCCCAAAGACAGTTGGCAATTTCAAAAGAAGACTTCTCACTTTTGCTTAAACAAAATGGTTTCACGTCACTCAAAGTTGCCATAAATCCTTTCACTTGATCTTCTTCGCATTCATAATCCCACCTGATATGACTCACGTTGGTGTATAAGTTAAAAATGTACTTCTTTTGTGGAAGCATCTCCTCTAGATTTTCCTTCTCCTCTGCGGCTCGAACTTTCAGCTCTTTTATTTCATTCTCTTTTGCTGCGATATTCGCTTCGAAGGCGTTTACATCACCTTGCAGCTTTTCAATAAATTGGGTCGCTGTCTTCTTCTCAGCCTGCAGACTATCCATCTGATTTGAACTTTCTTCGAGTTTTAGAGACTTAATTTTCTCTTCTTGCTCAGTCAGTAATTTTCTCAGCTGTAGAAGCGTATTGTTGGTGTTATCTTCTTCATGCAAGCGTGTTTCGTTGACTTTATCAAAAACTTGCGCCACCTTTTCCAGCATTTCCTCGTCTTCAGCATTCGACAGAACTGTTATGATCTCATCTGTCGTTTCTTGGACTTCCATGGCGGACATCAGAGAACAATACCGTGCATTATCTGCGATCAGTAGCAAACAAGTTTTGAAAAATGGCGGTAACCACAACGTATTCAATTTACTTATTCATTCCCAGTTTTCACTCGGCTTCTAATATGGCGGACAATTTTCGTGCCGTTTATGATCGAGCGAAGGAATTTCAGGTTCAAAAATGCTTCGATGATGCTATGATGGAACTAAATAAGATAATAGAGCTCTCAAAGGACATTCAAGAAGAACAGGGGTCATTGAAAAGCTTCTTAGCTCGCGTGTGGAATGACAGAGGGCATTTAAAATATTTGCAAGTTGATTTCTACGGAGCCGTAAACGATTTTACTGAAGCTATCATGCTGGATAATAAATTTGCCGTGCCTCTTTACAACAGAGGACAGATTCATTACAGGATGGGTACGTAGGAATCCGAATGATTAATTTGGCGATCTACGATTTTTCACGTGGGTCACCGGAGGGAAGGGGAAGGGGGAGGGGGGATGGGGGGGGGGGGGGGGGGGGCTATATAGGTTATGTGCGGCGCCAAAGGGTATGGTTTTCTAGCCGTTTTGGTCTGAAATAGGGTATGGTTTGTGAACTCTAGTCTTGAATTGGGTATGTTTTTTTAGACGAAGCTACTTCTTCATCATTAGACAATAAGTCTTATTGTCTTATGCAAGGAAAGGTTACGTTTATACAAACGTTGGCCGTGTAGCACTTATATTTTAAACAGAATTAACTGAAGAGAGTGTAGTGTAATCTAGTAATCTAGTGTAGTGTAATCTAGCACTTCACGTT
>OX421453.1:11767396-11782396 GCA_949126865.1 Montipora capitata
GCATAAAAAGGAAGCGTAAAAAGGAAAACTGGACGTTGCTGAATCGAAAGAAAAATTAGGTGTTAATGAGCGTAAGGGTGAAGAAACGAAAATGAAAAACTCATTTGTCCCAGTTGAGTTAAAAGCTCTGTACAAGAAAATCAGGAAACAAGCTACCTGAAAACAAAATTTATTCTGGACAAAACTGCTTATAAACAATGTTAATTTCTTTATTAGACAAGTAACGAACAATGGGCCATTTTTAACTCGCCTAGTTTCCTCTTAATTCCGTTTTAGACAATGTCCTCTCGGCTTAATATGTGAAGTCCTTTTTACGGAAATGATTTAAGAATAAATAGTCAACATTTTTTTACCTTAAACTAGTCAACGGAAAACCCCTTGGAGGCGAAATCAGTTTAGGGTTAAGAAAAACGATACTTGAAAATAAATCTGTGTTTGCAGCCTAGATCTCATCTGGATTATAGCAACAAATATCCACTAACATTATACACAATTGATAAAGTAACCTGATAGACGAGTATAACCATGCACTGGAACTGGAGGATAAAACTCGACATAAAAAAAAGGGGCTGGAAATGATACAAAAATATATCAATAAAAATGTAATCTATTAGAGATTAAAAACTCACCTATTAAATAAGAAAGGTAATATAAAAATATCGAAATTGCAGACGCTGTCATTATTAAAATAGTTAACATTCCCAACAATATAAACAGACCAACATTGAAATCATAATAAAATACTTGTGCAATTTTATAAATATTCCAACGCCATAAATACTACTCTAAAATTTAGAAACTGTGCTGATCTGGCAGGTACACGAGAACACGAAAAACGCGCGAGGTCCGTTCTCGAACGCCTGCCACAAGCACAAGTCATGGGGAAATTAAGCCACACTGCGTGGTGTGGGATTACCAAAGGTGGGATACAAGAAGGCTCTGGAAGCATTCGTGAAATCGTCCCTCTTCTCTATTCCTTCCGAGATGAACCATGTAAGCGAATAGTTAGATCAAAGACACCCAAGAGGGTGTTCGGTGGATTGGGGTCCATCTTTACCCCAGGAGAAACCAAAAAGTACACAGAGAAAAGTTGGGCGTAACTGAAGAATACCCTGCCACTCGAACAATTCTTCGTAGCCGGCTACGCGGTACGCAGAAACTAATAAATTCAAGTTGAAGTATGTAATGTAGTCATTTTTCTCACTGCGTACCACGTAGCCAGTTTCTAAGATAGCCTTCCCTCTTGAATTGATCATCTTCCGCGCGTAACGTGTAGCCACTGATTTTCAGTACCGCAGTCGAAGTGGCAGGGTATTCTGCAGTAAAAAGTTGTTGGCTTTCCCAAATTCTTTCCATTTGAATGCACTATTATATCTTGCACATTTATAAATAAATGTCTAGTTACCTAAATTAGGACAAGAATAAACGAATCCCAGCGAATGCTCTAATACCCTTGTTAAACAATCTCCATCTCTCTTGTCACACCGCCGATATCTATGTCATCCAAACATAAACTCATACGCTTCCAGAAATTTTGTATTTCTACCAACTCTTTCGCCGAGGTATTAAAAGGATCCATGCTGTCGTTCCTTCCGTAGTTAATAAACCTGTGATTTCTTGTTCGTTCGGAGATGTGCGTTGAATTGGATCTGTCCGCGGATGGGGCCTTCGTAGGCCTTTGCGTGGTTGCGGATGTATGGGAAAACGAGGTATCACGAGAATACGCGCGTGACACCGTCGATGAAGCGTTGGTTTCTCTGTCCTTGCCAACGCTCGCGCGAGGATTTCTCGAATCGTTCGATATATGTCGAGTCATCGAGTGCACGAAGGGCGAGGACGCTCCCTTCATGTGCAATTGCGAGGGCGACGATAAGCTTTGCAAACGCGAATTGTTAGAGGATTTCGCGCGAGGTGTTTCATTCCGAGACAAACTACTCGAATTGCTTTCCGCCTCTATGTTTTTGCTGGTATCTTGTGGTGCAATAATTTCCTCTGCAAGCGAATCTTTTCCTGATCTCGAAGGAAATCCATTTGTTTTACGGCCACTTGACCTCCCGTCCAGACGTCCAAAAATTTGGAAACTGTTCTCAGTTGTCGCTATCATCACATCTGCTTGCGTCTTGCAATTTGATTCCTTGACACGAACTTTGAACCCGCAGTGTGGCACGACTCCTTCCTTGTCGTCACTTTTTTGTTTGTTCTCAAAATCAAGACTTTTTAAAACACCGTTCTCAAATTTTGCAGATTGTGATAGAGAAATACTGTCGGTGTATTGATTATGCACATTTTCCTTTCCTTGTTGTATTGGTAAAGTACTAATACGGTTCTTCAGACCTTCGGCACCAGACACTTCCGTTTCGCTCACAAATCGATTGGCTCTATTCCGTTGGAGACTGTTTCCAGAACTCGGGGATCCGATTGAAGAGAAGCTCTGTCTCCCACAAGAAACTGCATCCAAAATAGCGGCTTTTAATTTGCGGTTCAAAATTGCGTAGATTAAAACGTTGTAAATCACGCAAGACTTGGCAACGAGGACAGTGATGTGTGACACAAGTGGGTTTACTTTGCCATTAGCGGCTTTCACAAAAGAAACAACCACATAGGGAACCCAAACAATCATCGAGAACAGAATAACAACGACAATAATTTTAGCGGTTTGTACGTGGGTCCTTTTGAGAAGTGGGTAGCGTTTCAAAGACTGAGATCCAAGCGATCGGGTGATCGTGCGCCGCGTGCTACGACGAACGGCGAGAAAAATTCTTGCGTAGCAATAAATCATTATCGTCAGTGGGACCAAAAATAGAAAAAACGGCGCTATAATTGAGTAAACTATAGAGGACGTCCTTTGATCACCATAATTGATATAACAGCCACTGTAGAGTGAGTGTTCCACCACAAAATCGTTCCACCCAACACAAGGTGGAAATGTAAACATGAGAGTGTATAAGTAGATTATTGCAAGCATCGCAATCGCTTTTCGCCGTGTAATCATTTGGGCCGCCCGAGTCTGGCTTGGGCGAGTAATAAAGAAAAAACGGTCGACAGAAATCCCTGCAAGCGTTGAAACAGTACAGCATATAAAAAAATAGTGAAAAAATCCGTACGTAACACAGCCTCCATGACCAAAGAGCCATTTGCCCTGTTTTGTCGATACGATGGAGAACACGCTGTCTAAAATGGATAGCATCAAATCACATAACGCCAGATTCAGAATAAATAGGTTGGCCGCTGTTCTGAGCTTCGGATATTTCCAGAAGACAAATACAACCAGAGAATTTGCAATGATCCCGCAAGTTCCAACCACACACAGATACACGACAGAAGCTATACGCGCATTGTCATAATCTTCGTGTTGAAATGAGCCGTCATTTGGTCCTCCACTATAGCTAGTGCTCATGTTTGTCACGTAAAAGTTTGATTTCCCGCGGTACTCTACTTTTTCATTTAAATCAAACTCTGCAAATCCACCCAGCGTTCTTTTCCTTATCGTTACTGAATGTAAAGGTCATGAAACTATTAAGGGTGTTTATACCTTGACGTAAATTCAAGGCCGAAGCCAACGTACCGTGGCAAACATCTTGTTTCTTCGGCAGCACTGAGTAGGTTCGAGACAATGCTTGGTTTTAATGACTTGTGTATTGACCAATGGCATTACGGTGTTTAAACAGTTCAATTGAAGCTATTTACATGACAAAACTTTGTTGAGTTTTCTAAGCCTTTGTAAACTTCAGCTCCTCTGTGAAGTTGATAAGAAAGTGATGTATTTACCTTTCTCTTTGGCAATGAAAAACATCCAGGTGACGATTGGGTCACCTGTGCGATTCACAACTCACGTGGTGTGCATTCAAGTGTTGTAGCCCCCTGCTTTGTAAAACATATGCAAATGACAGACGTTCAAAAAGAGAACGCAAATTTTCTTTTACATTTTTTATTGTAGGAGGTGACCCAAGGCCACTTTTGACCCAATATCAGCTAATATCTTAATATCGTAAACATCATAAGTCTTAATACGTGATACTGTTTGCGTTGATAAAAGAGCGTTTCGAAGATTATGAATCTCAAGTGCAAGATAACATTTGAACATAACTTCAAAATTGGCTTGATCTATCTCATTTTGTTTTTATCCAAAGTGATGAAACTTCCAAACTATTTAGGACTACAGCGGTACATTTCGACGTAAAAGCAATGTGAATGAAACCACGGAGAAAAAATATACTTCATACGACCACAAATCGAGGTCATATTATAAGCCATTTACTATTTAATTCTTTTATGTGATAGATTAAGACCCTAAAATGATCTATTTTTACGCATGTTTTGACCTTCAATCGACGAAGGTCTTTAATTCAAGTCGATAAGTACGATTATTTCGCACAAAGAGCGTCAAGACGTGAATCAGAATTCTGCACACCATTTTTCGTGAAAGGCTTGCGCCAGTCTAAGTTATTGAAGTGGTTCTTTTCGTGATATATCTCTGACCGTTAATCAGATCAGAGGTATACTCAAAACAGGAAGCAACGCCGCAATCGATTTTGATTATTCGTTATTAATAAACATAATATTGATCGTAAGAAAAGTCAAAACCCAATAAAATATCGTATGCTGCGCAATATCCAATATATTTTTACATTCATATTGTCTTTTTGTCGTTTTGTATAAATTGAAAAGATAGAGCGTTTTTCTCACTCGGGATTCTTAGTATTTGAACGTCTGCATAGAACAAGATCTCTTATGTTTTTTTTTCAGGAACGATGTTTTTTGGTCATGTTGCTCCTCAACCGTCAGCCGTCTCCTCGCCCAAACCCGCCAAAGGGGCGAGGCAGACTTGGGCGAAGAGACAGCTGACACTTCAGACTACGGTCCCAGAAACCGCCGAAAAAATCAAACGGACAAATGAGTTTGTGAAATGACTCACGACTCACCCAGATATCACATTAAGTTCGAGTGCGTGGGTCCTTGCAGAGAATACGTTAGAGCTTTTACACGAATCTCGGAAAAAAAGATTGCGATCAATTTTTGAATTACGAATGAAAATTGTTCTTGCCGTTTGTGCATGCGCATTCAAAGGTGAATATCCCAAAATGAAGACCAAGCGATCCAGAGCTTTAAACCTGAAAAATCACTGTCACTGATAAAAGGGCCTTTGCCGTCATTGGCACGTGAGATTTAATGACCTTGCGCGGAATCGCCATCATTAGATTTCGGAGGCATAATCTTTGGAAACCTGTGGCAGTTGGTAGCCGTTTGCACCGACGCCTCGTAATGATGCAGAAGTGATAGCTGTCAGATATATCCCACTACGATTTCAGCGAATGACTTCAACGTTCACAACTCTGCGGAATCTCACTATAACCCTTAATTAATAGGCCACAATGCCTTAAAGCTTCCATCAATCAATTTGAAAAGTAGATTAAGGGAACTCAATTAAGCAGGCGACTTTTTTGAGCCACGGCCTGCGAACACAGACGTCAGCGTTGGCAACCGGAAGTGAGCTGTTTTCCCTTGTTTACTAGTAATAGTAATAGTAATAGTAATAGTAAAAGCTTTATTAATAAAACCATTGCAGCCTTACGGCTGAATTACGGATTATTTACATATAATAATAAATATAAAAATATATAAAAAGACAAAAGTTTAAAATGATGTAAACACTCCTTAAAATCTACAATTATAAAACGCACGTGCAGAGCGTGCAGAGCCATTGTTTTTGCTGACTAAACCTATTGTTTTGTAGCGTCGTCGTTGCCGTCGGCGTCGTCGTTTCGTAAGCTCTCTAATGTCTGCTTGTAAGCTAGCGTCGCCTGTTAAAGGGAACCTGCATTAAAACGACAAAATAACTTTAAACCACTGAACATGATGTTTACAATTAAGAATTTTTCAAACTTTTTCCAATGAAAGCGTTTGTATTCGAAAAAATATGAACTTCAAAAACGCTTGTTTTGGCATTGAAATTTCCCGGGCGCCGCCATCTTGAAAAATTGTGACGTGTCGTAGTTGCCCCGACTCAATGACGAGACGCAGCGGGGTCTATCTGGAAGTATCCTGATGGAATGCGGGGTTTTTATCCCCGCATTCCTTTCATACTTGAAATTCGGTACAGTGGTGAATGTAACACTTTGAAAGCCCAAGGCGTTAAAGTCTGCCTTCAAGCTGTCAGCAAATGTCTTGTTAACGAAATTGGTTGACGTTTATTTCACTCAGCAGACACATGAAAATTAGAACTTTAACGATGGAAGACAACAGAGCTATTACATGTTATAAATTGAAAGTGTCGTTCGTACCAACGTTCGGACGTGACTCAGGATCTTTATATTAGAGACTCATCTGGTTGTTGGTTTTCGGGTTTTATATTTTGTCCAAAGAAAGGAATTTACATAGCAACGACAAAGGGTTGACAGTCGAGAAAAGCTGCGAGATAATATAATTATGCGAATACTAATACACTTACACATACAAGCGTAAGCGTGTATCCCAAGGGAAAAATGTCACTTTTTGTTCTTTGCCTTTCGCCTTTTTTTAACTCGGGTGCCAGACTGAGGGGAACTTTGAAGGGTCTCTCTCTTGATTCTTCCAAAAGAAATCTAAGACAATTTCACTCTAAAACACTCTCAACAAGCATGCCAGCAGACGAACGTCCTGATTTGACTTGAGTGAAATTCTCAACTGTGGATCGCGACTTGACAAGGAGATAATTTAAAAACAAATCGAGAAGCAACATTTTATTAATACTCTTCGTTACCTTTGTAGTTTTTATACGCCGGTGCATACAATCGTTACTTTTCCCGTCAAATATATGTTTCGACGCAGCTAAACCACGCTTTCATTTTTAATTACTTGGTGCGGGGTCCTGAAATGCCACGTATTAAAAACTTGCAGAACCTAAATGACATTAGGAAGTACAATACGCAAAAAAATCTCGCTTTTTAGATGTAAACTCAAGGAGCTACACCAATGCGTAAATGAATTTAAACACTAGCCAAATTATATGGAGCTAAACCACGTCTTCGTCTTTAATTTTGCTCGGTAACATAATAAATCGAATGTTGTGGTTCAGCGTTGTCTGTACTCCTATCGACAACGATATTCATCACAGTGGTCACAATGTTGACCTGTGATGACGAATATCGTTGTCTATAAGAGTACAGAAACCTCTAAACAACATTCTATTTCTTTTTTACCACAATATTCAGGGAGGAAGGCATGTTCGAGTTTATTCATTCAACGTCAAAGTAAATGTTTATTTCAGAGCGTGCCCAAGATCAGAAAAAGAAAGAGCGAAGCGTTGTCAAAAACTTGCTAGCAATATGATTGGTTTATTTCCCAAAATGACTCGAACAGCGTTGTCCAGACTCTTAGTTAGTCAATCAGATAGCGAGATTACTGGTACTTGTTGTCTTTTTTTAATTTCTTGCTATTTCGAAACACTGCTTCAAAAAGTACATTATAAAAAGGGCATTTCGTTGGGTGTCTCGAAAACGAAGAACGTAAGACCCCGAAAACTCGAAAAAAGTAACTCAAAGCCTTCAACCCTAGGCCTAAAGTTGGTTTTTAGACCTAGAGTGTAACAGGGCCATGTACATCCGACGGGAAATGAAGATGTCCGGCCACATGTGGAGAGTGGTTACTCAGCTAAATATGGCGGATCGCCCAGCTTTCACTTTGAAACAAGTTGTAGGGAATGAAGGACTTGAACTTCGCTTGAGGGAACTCAAAAAACCAACTTTAGGCCTAGGTTTAGCCAAATTGAGGGTTTTGGGTTACTTTTTCGAGTTTTCGGGGTCTTCGGGTCTTCTTTTTTGGGACACCCCATTTCCTTTTCATTGACAAAAATTGTATTGCTTGTCTGCAAATTGCTCATCAGTTTGCATTCGATTAAACTCATCATTGTCATAGTTCAAAATGAAATTTGGGTTAAAATCATTTTAACCCAGTTTGATTCTTCATTTCCTTAACTCAGTCATGAATAATTAAAATTGCCACTATAAAAGAAATAAGAAAGTTATAATCAGGAGACAATAATCATCATCCTCTAATATGTACTCAGTATATTCTTCCTAGAAAAACATATCCGGGCAGGTGTGGTTGTATTTTATCACTGCCTAAAAACACACCTAGTTTTTACTCAGATTAACATGATTTACTTATAGAAATGTCGTAAATTGCAGACAAAAACAAACCGATAACTCCAATTCAAAATTAGTGCTACCAAAAAAGCAAAACACCTTCATGAATATTAGTAACTTTAACCAATATTTCAGACATCATCATTAGTAACCAAGCTGTTACATCAGGATAGGGCTGTTTAAAGTCAACAGTAGCACACTCCCACGATACATCTGGATGCCACTGTACACCTCATTAGTTACCAAGCTTTTACAATAGGACAAGAATGTTAAAAATTAATAGTTGCACACTCGAATGACACATCTGGATGCAACTATCAACCTCATTAGTAACCAAGCTTTTACAATAAGACGAGAATGTTAAAAGTCAATAGTTGCACACTCCGACGATACATCTGGATGCTACTATCAACCTCATTAGTAACCAAGCTTTTACAATAAGACGAGAATGTTAAAAGTCAATAGTTGCACACTCCGACGATACATCTGGATGCTACTATCAACCTCATTAGTAACCAAGCTTTTACAATAAGACAAGAATGTTAAAAGTCAATAGTTGCACACTCCGACGATACATCTGGATGCTACTATCAACCTCATTAGTAACCAAGCTTTTACAATAAGACAAGATTGTTAAAAGTTAATAGTTGCACACTCCGACGATACATCTGGATGCTACTATCAACCTCATTAGTAACCAAGCTTTTACAATAAGACGAGAATGTTAAAAGTCAATAGTTGCACACTCCGACGATACATCTGGATGCTACTATCAACCTCATTAGTAACCAAGCTTTTACAATAAGACGAGAATGTTAAAAGTCAATAGTTGCACACTCCGACGATACATCTGGATGCTACTATCAACCTCATTAGTAACCAAGCTTTTACAATAAGACAAGAATGTTAAAAGTCAATAGTTGCACACTCCGACGATACATCTGGATGCTACTATCAACCTCATTAGTAACCAAGCTTTTACAATAAGACGAGAATGTTAAAAGTCAATAGTTGCACACTCCGACGATACATCTGGATGCTACTATCAACCTCATTAGTAACCAAGCTTTTACAATAAGACAAGAATGTTAAAAGTCAATAGTTGCACACTCCGACGATACATCTGGATGCTACTATCAACCTCATTAGTAACCAAGCTTTTACAATAAGACAAGAATGTTAAAAGTCAATAGTTGCACACTCCGACGATACATCTGGATGCTACTATCAACCTCATTAGTAACCAAGCTTTTACAATAAGACAAGAATGTTAAAAGTCAATAGTTGCACACTCCGACGATACATCTGGATGCTACTATCAACCTCATTAGTAACCAAGCTTTTACAATAAGACAAGAATGTTAAAAGTTAATAGTTGCACACTCCGACGATACATCTGGATGCTACTATCAACCTCATTAGTAACCAAGCTTTTACAATAAGACAAGAATGTTAAAAGTCAATAGTTGCACACTCCGACGATACATCTCGATGCTACTATCAACCCCATTAGTAACCAAGCTTTTACAATAAGACAAGAATGTTAAAAGTCAATAGTTGCACACTCCGACGATTCATCTGGAAGCTACTATCAACCTCATTAGTAACCAAGCTTTTACAATAACACAAGAATGTTAAAAGTCAATAGTTGCACACTCCGACGATACATCTGGATGCTACTATCAACCTCATTAGTAACCAAGCTTTTACAATAAGACAAGAATGTTAAAAGTCAATAGTTGCACACTCCGACGATACATCTGGATGCTACTATCAACCTCATTAGTAACCAAGCTTTTACAATAAGACAAGAATGTTAAAAGTCAATAGTTGCACACTCCGACGATACATCTGGATGCTACTATCAACCTCATTAGTAACCAAGCTTTTACAATAAGACAAGAACGTTAAAAGTCAATAGTTGCACACTCCGACGACACATCTGGATGCCACTATCAACCTCATTAGTAACCAAGCTTTTACAATAAGACAAGAATCTTAAAAGTCAACAGTTGCACACTACGATGGTCTATATGGATCCTACTCTTAACATCACCAGTTCTAGCCGAAAACTGATCAGTTAAGTTATGCAGAAGAGATTTAAAATATTTTAAGAGAATATTCCCCAAGTTTGGCCAGAATTCCACGTTTTGTGTGACCTTAACGCAATAATAATATTGATACCTTTGTAGTAAAATATTGACAGACTTCATTCTACATGTATTTACTTCCTACTAGATATACTAAAGCCTCAAATGATGGAAATTTGACAGACGTTTATATTATTGTCGAAAGAAAGTCACAAGCCTGAGGCTCAAGCTACACGTAATGTGTTCCAAAATGTCATCGATAATGAATTAAATCCTGGAAAGCCACACATCTATGAATAATTACATTCTGGAGAGCCACATAGCAATAAGTATTTAGAAAGAAAGCTTCAATTTTACTTTCGCACACATGACATCGACATTGTGTTTTCCAATTTCTGTTTGTTCTTCATTTCTGTGAGCCTATCACCCTTGAAGGATTTAGGGCCATAACTTCTTAATGCATTATTTACATCTTTAAGAGAGTCAATTTATACGGCAAAAGCCCAATATAACCCAGAAGTAGTATTTCGCATAAACCATGTGCAATTCATAAAGATGGATACTGCTCAGTTCTTCTTCGAGTAAAAACTCCACATCATCACGAATTCCAGTTGATCTAGAAAAAAAAGGCAATAAGCAAGTCTTAACTATGTTTTTTCCAGGGGTGTTGATATCTTCACTTTGGCAATCCTTCATGTTCGGAGATGTAGAACATTGAGTAGGTATTGAATCGGAAATAAAATACGAAAGTCTGTTGCTTTCATCAAAATAACAATGTTCGCAAGACTTGAAAAGAACGTTTACAAGGCTCCTAATGTGAAATAAGCTTCTGGATCATGAAAATCTATCGCGAACAAAAATTTTAAGCGAAAAATAAACATCATACACTTCTTTTCGAATTTTCCTTTCATTTTGCCCCAGTTTTACGTGACCACAAATGGCTCGATTGCAACTTACCTTACTTGAACAGCTGTCCGGCGGGGTTAGTAAGACGCAGCCAGTATCATTGTCCATTTGATGTGAGATGACAATGGCATTTTCAAACGACAATTCGGTGGAGTCAGCCAGCCAGCACCGATAACTTGATCTCTGCAAAGGCTAAGGTCAAGGCTGTTTAAAAATTCTCTTAGCCGTTCAAATAGCTCATCTTGATACAGTGGTGAATCCGGTGTATGACGAAGGAATACAACGATTAATCCAAACGATGAAGTGACGATTTTAAATGCTGTAGAAGCTTTTCCTTCAAACGGAGCTCCATCTACAGAGCAAATTCCTCTGGAAAGCTGGAAAGCGCACCAGCAGCTCAGACGGTCTCCATAACCTATGTTGCTTAACACATACCACTTTTTTCCTTGGATCTAAGAACTACGGGCTCTGTACCCGAGAAAATCGTGAATAACCTTCCGCGAAGTCTTAGCCCGCGAAAGAAAATCACAATGATCAACGTGGCCGTGCCGTGCTCATGTGATTGAAACGAACAAAATGGCTTATTCTCAAATGACAGAAACGCATGTTATTCGTCAAGGCTAAATTAGATAACTGACATGTTAATCCTATTACCCCTCTTTGTTGACAGAAGAGTCATTACTGAGTAAACCACAACTTAAAGTGGTACTACGAACAAAAAAAAACTTTTGTTTTTCCTTTGGATTTCAAAACTATGTTAACTAAACACTAACTCACCCAAGTTTTAAGTTCTGATTTTAAAAAGCCGTATTAAAAGAGATTTCTTAAAACATAAAACTATAAAAGTTAGAGATAACAAGTTAAACCGACGTTTCGGAGTAGACATCACTCCATTATCAAGGTAAAAATGTTCTATGATGCTAAAATTACAGTATTAAAAACGATTGACGCTAAGAATTAACATAATAAGCACGTGCGAAATTGGCTATAAGAATACTTTAGCACGAATGGAATCCGATTGCACATTGAGGCTAGGCTTAAGTGTTCTTATAAATAACATTTCAAACACTAAGCAATCAAATTTGTTTTTACATTTTTTGAGCACCTCAAAGCGTTTAAGCAGGTCCCGAGGGATCGACCCGTGTGCGTTCTTATAGTGTCTGGCAATAGCCGAGGACTGTTGCTTATGTCCCTTTACACGATTGTGTAACAACAATTGGTTTAACGTAACGTACGACTTGAATTTGACGAAAATGGACCTTGTTGATCTTCTCAGAGTAGCTACAAAAGAACAACTTTTCCAATTCAATGGAGCCTTGTATGAACAGACTGATGGTGTGGCCATGGGTTCTCCCCTTGGCCCCTTGCTCGCTAATGTTTTCATGACCTCAATCGAAGAAAACCTCGAACGACAAGGAAAACTCCCTTCGTTCTATCGAAGATATGTAGACGACACCCTGACCATCATGCCGAATATGGCGGCAGCATCTAGCTTTCTAGACACATTAAACCTTGCACATTCATCCGTAAAATTCACCATGGAAACTGAAAGCAATGGTATGTTGCCATTTCTGGGAACTCAGTTACTGAATCGATCTCCCCGGATAGAGACAAAGGTCTACGTAAAACCCACGAATTCAGGTCTCCTTCTGCATTTTCAGAGCAATGTTGACAATCGGTACAAGAATGGCTTGCTGAGAACTATGCTCGATCGAGCACACCGTTTATCTTCTTCTTGGTCACACCTCTCAGACGAATGTGACCGTTTGAAGTCAGTTTTCTCACGCCTAAAGTACCCGAAACAACTCGTAAATTCCACTATCAAACGCTTTGTTGACTCAAAGGTCTGCGACCAACCGCGACCTTTATCAACAGCCCAAGAGACGGATAACATGGTTCGAGTAGTCTTGCCATTTAAAGACCAAAACTCAGCAGAATTTGTAAAAAAACAACTTAAGGATTTGAGCCTGAAAGTAAACAAAACCATCCAGCCTGTATTTACCAGCAGAAAAATTGAACAGGAACTGAAAGTGAAAGAGGCAAAGCCGCCGATCATAAATCAGCAGTGTGTTGTATATAAATTTCAATGTGACCTTTGTGATGAAGGTTATGTAGGCTACACACGCGGACATTTACACAATCGTGTAAAGGGACATAAGCAACAGTCCTCGGCTATTTCCAGACACTATAAGAACGCACACGGGTCGATCCCTCGGGACCTGCTTAAACGCTTTGAGGTGCTCAAAAAATGTAAAAACAAATTTGATTGCTTAGTGTTTGAAATGTTATTTATAAGAACACTTAAGCCTAGCCTCAATGTGCAATCGGATTCCATTCGTGCTAAAGTATTCTTATAGCCAATTTCGCACGTGCTTATTATGTTAATTCTTAGCGTCAATCGTTTTTAATACTGTAATTTTAGCATCATAGAACATTTTTACCTTGATAATGGAGTGATGTCTACTCCGAAACGTCGGTTTAACTTGTTATCTCTAACTTTTATAGTTTTAGATTTTAAAAAGACATCTGTTTATTTTAGCTGGAATTTTCTTATTTATTGGTCCGCCATTACTAACTTTAAATCTTGAGAGAGCTGGGTCGAGGAGAAAATGACGTCAAACACTCACTAGTTTAAGAATGCAATGCGTGTGTACGCGGCCTAATTAATATGCAGCACGGGCGTTTCGGGCTTTCAGACTTTTCAACCCGTGTTTTGCATATATAATAAATTGTGTTTACACGCTGAAATTTTAAGCTAGTGAGTAAATGACGTCATTTTCTCTAGATCTAACCCTCTGAGGTCCAATCGGCCAGTTTTGAACGTGAGTAATGGCGGACCATGAAATCCAAAACTTACACTCAAAATAAACAGCCTTTGGATAAAACTCAAAGCTCAAAATTTTGCCAGTTAGGTGTTAAGCGAACACACTTTCAAAATCTGGAGAAAAAAAGGAAATGATTTTTTGATCATAGTACCACTTTAATTGGATTCAGAAATCGGGTACTTCCAGTTCAGACCCACTTGCGTCTCGTTTTTGTCAAAACGGACGCCAAGTAGCCGAGGTGAAACTGGGTCGAGACCGGCGTGTGTGACTTGACTTGTTTGTGTTAAGCATGTCGCTTCAGTGATTTTACGGCATCGCTAGTTAATTGTACAGCAGTTTTGATTCTTTGTCTTCTTTCTTAATACTGAATCATGACTTCTTTAAGAAAGACAAGAGATATGCTTTTTTAGAGCTACACAAAGATTGATTTCACAGGATGATTTATTGTTTTATTGGAAGAGCCGAGCACGGCTTGAAATTCTCAATCCAGTTACGATCGATAATCCTGAAATGATTCTGAATGTAAAGCAAAGTTCAGATCTGCCAGTGTAAGCTAATTTGTCCAATCCATTTGGTACATTTCTGTAAAGGAAAGCAAATGACAAATACAATTGAAGCGTTGCAAAAAAAGAAATCAAATTTGACGGTCATTAAAATTTTTCATAATTTAACATGGTCTTTCTGGAAACGTTGCCTTAGAATTGCCAGCGCATTAAAATTTAAGACCACAGATAAAAAACACAAGCACATACAAAAGGATATATCAAGGAAAACAAATGTTTTTTAAAACAGACTTACTCGAGGTTTTTTGGCAAGACTGAGTCTCGGCGTCTGCAGCGCTGTTGTTCATCAGCCGGTAGAACTGACAAAGAAGAGTTTCTTTCATAAATAATAGGAATTAGAAAGTTGATTGTCCAGAATTTGCAGGAAAAGAACAAAAATCAACCAAAAAAGCAGAGTTATTTCACCTAAAATGAACTTACCTTTTCGCGTTTTTGTTTTTCAACACAGACGCCAAATAGGCAGCTTTGAGGTTTGTGACTTGACGTCTGTGAC
>OX421453.1:11789896-11799896 GCA_949126865.1 Montipora capitata
AAATGTTTGTATTTACTTCCGGCCAAGAAAAGCCGTCACGAGATAGGAGATGATGTAAAAGTTGACATGCATAGGTTACATACCATCAACGATAAATTTGGTTGTATCCAGTCCCACGTAATCCGCGAGCTCCAGGGGCCCCATGGGATGGCCTTGTGGAAAGAAACAAAGAGAATAATCTCCAAGTCCAACCAAGTCTCTCCCTCAATTGAAGGATTATTCTTAATTGTCAATTTCCCTCCAAGTGAGGTATTATCGTTCATTTTGGACACTAAAAGCTTGATAGGGATCATGGAATATGAACATATTTCTTTTATAAGCCGAACCCCAATGTCTGGATTTTTAGAACTCGAACCTGGGAACGTGTGATTAATAACCCCTTCACTTAACCACTAGACTACCACATCACTAACTGCGAGGATGTTATTTTCTATTAATTTCAATATTTTTTCTTTCAAAAGTGCCGTTGCAAACGTGTATTAACACCCGCGCGCTAAGAAGCAAGTTTACACAGGGAAAAATGTCGGTTACCAAACTTTAGGAGAAAGCTGACCATTTTAAAATTAAGCCTCAGACTTAACCATTATTCAGCAATGATTTTATATATATACTAATTAGTTTTGGTAAATAATCGGCACATTTTCTAGTCAGCTGATTTTTAGCGGTTACGTGGATAAAAACAGTTTCTTGGGTGCTCATACCACAAGTCCTGGGACAGAGTGATCAAAATGGAGGATAATACTTCATTTAAGGCCAATTGACAATGAAGGATAATCCTTCATTTGAGGAAGAGATCGTGTTGCCAAGTCATACAACCTCGTTCCCAGCGGTTGTCCGCCGCCAAGAGCAAGGCAAAGAAAAGCCCTGGGAACGAAGTTGCTTGACATAGTTCACAATCCAACATCTTTCTAAATTAATGATTATCGTTAATTCCTAATTTGCTTTCAGTTAACTGTTATCCTTAGTTTAGGACACTGTTGGGAGCAGAGGATAAGGAAAATAAAAATCACATCCGCGGACTACATTTGAACCCGGAGTTTCTACTCTATAGGAACCGCTTCACAACTGAAGATCAAGACACCGCCCCCGGGGGGAGGGGGGTACTCCCTATATGGGGAGTCCCTACGGGGAGGCTCCGCCTGAAAGGGGTACCTTTTTCACGCTTCAGGTATACGAAAGGGTAAGGATTTCACGGGTCGAAGTATATGAAAGGGTAAGTCTTTCATTAGGTATTCAAAAGGGCCTTTTCATGAGAGGTAATATCGTTCTTTAACTTTATTCTTAGGGCTAGAAAGGGGATGCAGTGTTCTTAAGTAGGTTTGTGAAAGGGGTACTATTTTCCAATGCAAGAAATACGAAAGGGGTACCTTTTCTGCCAAAAATGGTATATAAAAGGGGTAGGGGATCGGACCTCGGGGCGGAGCCTCCCCGTATTAATTTTCTTTAAGTACCCCCCCCCCCCCCCCCACTCAAAAACAAAAAATACATATTTAATTCTACCATAGAATATCACTGCTAAAGAGTAATTACGCCTCAGCTAGTAGATTAATAAGGCGTAAGCTTTGATTTTAATATGTTTAGCTTTGTCGTGAAGTTTGGTAACCGACCTTCTGCAGTATTTAATATTGTTTGTTGCCGAGTGATAATACAGGATTAGCATCTAATTTCTGTTGAGCAACCTTCGTTACAAAAAGCAACTTTCAATTTTTTTTGGAGCAACTTTTAAAGTAAAGTAAAGTAAAGTAAAGTAAAGCAACCATATTTAACGTCGATAACTCGTAACAGTAATTCAACTGACAAACCTGAGGTCGACGGTGCGCTCATTTTACTCCCCCCTCTCCATCAGTGCTCCGTTTTACGGGTATTTAAAGCTACTTAGCTACACGGAAAGGAAAGAAGTCGAAACAAGGATGCGAGATCCGGGAATCGAACTCAGGACCTCTTGCACCATGGTCGCGCACTAACCGACTGTGCCACCTTCGCTCCTCAACTCTTTCAACTTTTTGAGAAATTTCGGGCAACTTTTTGGGAAATCTCGACCAACTTCTGGAAAGCTCTAATTGAAGCGCAACGCAATGGATTAGCGTCAAAGGCCCACGTTCATCTTGTCTCTTTCGCAGCCGTTTTTTGTGATGTCACGCAGGGGAGCGTTGCGTGACATCGCCAAACGAGACTAGCGTACACTCTACAGGCATTGCGTGCCGTGGAACAATTGAAAATTCAGCCAAAGCTAAAATTCATCCAACTAGATCGCTACGATAAGCAATGCGAATTTCCATAACAAAAACGAACGGTCGAAAAGCGAAACTTCTCGAAAGCTGGTAAGAATATTAAATGCCACTCAATGACAGCTTTCATTCTCGAAAAGGTGCTAGATAATTTATACTTTGAGGGGGCTTGGTGTTGCGATAACGAATTGATAAAGGAGGTTCTCCTCCCACGGAGGTGGGGGGGGGGGGGGGGGGTGGAATCCTTGCTTGTGTTCCCTTATTCCCGAAATTACTTTCAAACTTGTTCTCAGGTTTTTGACACCTAAAATGGTTTATGTTAATTCCCTTGTTCCCTAAGATATTTGCATTTGTTACCGTGTTCCCCAGTTCAAATTAGCCATATTGAATTTCTTTTCTTCATTAACCTCCCTGGGAGGGCCTCACCAAAGGTAACCACCATATGAAAGATCTGTCAGCTTGCGATTCGAGCAGCGTTAGCCCTTCGTCAGAGAGAATTGACGAAAGAAAAAGGGCAACGAGCTGGCAAAACAATGGCTCTGGAAGTTTACTTTTGAGATTCGCGCATGAACTGTACACATAATAGAGGCCAAAATTTATTCCTTTGACTTCGAGTCGATTAGGCCTATCAGCCCTATCTTAAAACGAATTTGAATCTTGTCCATTTTACTACGCTGCGCGATGGGATAATTGTAACCCATGCCTAGGGTCTGTTTCTCTAATTTCCTGTAAACTTGTAGCGTGAAGAAACCAAGTCGCAAGTTGATATTTTGCACGCTTCACTAATCCTTAATCGTGCGAAGTTTCAGGTTTCCCAACCGACCGCAAAAAACAAGTACTCAATGACGAACGGATGGCTAGAATTTATTGGGCGGATTAATAACACAGATATGCCCACGCCACGAAACTTAATGATCGACTGGATCTTTCCACACATCACTTAACAAAACAATGAACTAACACTTAACGCCAAGTTCGGAAATGCGAGGAATTTTTTTCCTGTGCGAACTCAAATCACCTGAAACAAAATTCTTGTTTTGTTAGATATGCTTTTCTGGGAGGGCTAATCCCGAACTCGCTGACGTAATTCTTCAGGAAGCACGTAGAATGCAGACACTAAGCACGTTTTCTTTCTGCGTCAAAGGGTTAGGTACAATACACTAATAAATCAACTAAATATCAAACACAGCTGTTGTCCTATTATTCCAAATGTTAACCAAATCGGAGACCTTCTCTCGTTTCTCCTCCTCCGGTTTTTGCGATGGATCGATCAAAGTGTCATGATCTTCTCCTTGCAGGGGAATGTCGTTTGTGTGAATTTCGCGTGTCGACGTGGTGGGTTCGGTAATCAAATCTCTGGAATCTTGAGTGTTTTCTGCATGCACCGAAGAAACTAGCAAAGTCATCCCGTTCTCAATTTCGCCCGCGGGCAGGTCATTCCGCTTATCGAAACACGCGTTGTCTTGCACAAAGTTCAACTCACTCGTGTGTTCCTCGCGCGACAAGCCCTCCGTCGTTTGGTTAGTCATCGTTCTAGCACCAATGTCGGTTTCGCTAAATCCACTGTCAGACGAGAATGAATGCGCCCTGTCCGTCCTCGCCCTTATCAGAGACCCATGTCGCATCGCATCCCAGCTTTCGCGTCTCTGCAAAATACTGTCCGGCAAAGGCTGATAATTAAACTGAACTGGGCTAAAGCCAGATTTACGGAGGGAGGATTTATCCCACGTCCTCATGAAGTATGGAATACCAGGGGATGGAAGGACCCCACTCTCGCTGCCCGTATCTGATTCAAACGAATCCGACCGCTCATGCCTATGTTCCACAGAGCTCTGACGCGGCAATTCGAAGCTATGAAAAGGTCGAGGCAAGATTCCAGCGAAAGAATGGCGTTGAAAATTCGGTGCCGCACGTTGTGCTGCTCGCTCTTGTTTTGCTTTCTCTTTGCCGTCGCCGCCATCTGCGTTTTCATCCACGCTTGCAGTCACAGCCGGCTTGGGTTCATCTTGCCGAGAATCTCCAGGTTCTTCGAAAACGCTCGGCGTCTCACCAGAATCAGCGTTTTCTTCGAGCTCGTCAACGCGGGATAACGTGACCCTATCCGCATTCTCCGCCGTCTTATCTTCGTCAGCGAGACCGTGACTCCCGCACGCTTTTTCGAGTTGACATTTCAAGTCGCTGTTCTCTTCTTCCAGTTCTCCAATTCTCTTTGTCATCCTTTCAATCTCCGCTGTCAGTTTGGCATTTTCTTCTTTCGTGACGGAGGTTTCTTTCTCTGCGAGAACTATTCGTGCCAGCGCCTTGGCAAGCTGATTTTTTGCGCTGAGCTTCTCTTGCTCGCTCTTGAAAGCGAGTTTTCTCAGCCTCAATATATTATCATCCTTCTCCTTCAGCGAACTCGTTGCTTTATCCCTTTCGTCCATCAAAACGTTGCATAACTTTTCCAATGATTTTTTTCGTTTTCTTAACGCCAGTTCAATATCTTCAACAGGGCTTGCATCGGCTAACTCGGCACCATAACTCTCTTCATCCTGGCCAAGGTCGACGGGTGCTTCGCCATTGTCGCGCGAATCAGCAAAAGAGCAGCTGCTGTTCTCGTGAGATTCAAGCAAGGGGGAAGCAACAGGGCTCGTTTCTGTATCTATGTTCTCTTTAATTCCATTCTCCCCTTGAGAAGTTACATGACTAGCCGCGCCATTTACATCCGTAGAAATCAGTTCGTTTTCGCCAGACATAACAACGTCCACACTTATGCTCTGTCGCTCACCTTCGCTCTCTAACGTGCAATCGCTGTTATCCAACGCCTTTGCTGAATCCTGTGCTTTCTCTTCATCGAAGTGTACTTGTTGATTTTCACACTGGTGACTGGATTCTGCAGCTTCTTCATCCAAACCACTTTCAACTTGATCCTCGCTTTGTTGAGTCGACATTGTGCGCGTCTTCTGTCGATGTCAACAAACGCGATGGTATCTGCAGAAATCCACGCCTTGCCACTCTGAACACACTCAAACCGCCGCTTTCCTATTGGCGCGTTACAAATCGCCTCTGGCTTAATTAACGCTTTCTATCTCTGCAACCTGTTCCCCAAGGGCGGCTGTTCAACCTCCTCAAAAAAATACTTTATGTAAAAGAGCTGAATATCTCTTCACGCCTTCATTGACTTATTCACTCTGTTTATTATACCCCACAAGTTAAGCTTAACCATTACCGTTTATATTCTTTTATGAGCCACAGCGGTAATCTGTGTCAATTGAAAAGAATTGTAAATATGCTTGTCGTTTATGCGTCTGTTGCGTTCTTTTGCAATGAGCTTCACCGATTTGCTGATACTGTTTATGCAGCCCTATTGTTTAGCTGAAATTTCCCGTACTCCTTTGAATTCACAAGAAAAGAGGCCTTCTGTTCCGTCAAAATTAACTTTTCAAGGCTTGCGCTCTCCCAACCGCATTCCTGAGCAAAACTCTACAACCTTTTGTCCTTCGATGAGTGTTTTTATCATTGCGTCACGTCATTAATTCTCCAAAAGTGCCTTCCATTTCAAGAAAAACTCGCGTGTGATGTCATGTACCGAGCGCGTCGTGGATTCCTCGCGCGTAACAACTCTGGATATCAGTTCCCGTTGACGTTCAAGTTCAATCTTGCACGTGGTATATTTTGTTTGCAAATCTCTAGCGATATCCCAAAGTTTCTTGATTTCGCCTCCAAAATCTTCGGGAAAACCTAGGCCGTTACCTTTCGATACTTCAGCATTTCCAAAGCAACTTGACAAAAAATTCTCTTGGTCTGCTGGGTCGCATCTCTTTATTCCTTCTGCTTCAAACAACAACTTGCTTCGCTTCGGGGTTAATTTGTTGAAATAACTTTCGAGAACAGAAACCCAGTCTGTCCGCAATTTCGCAGGGTTTTCATGGATTTTTTCAGTTTTGTTGATGCTGGAAAACTCAACATCCACATCTGATTCAGAACTCTGAAGTTTGCGGCAAAGTTCGCACCTGAAGACATCATTTAAAGTATCGAGCAAAGCTCCATAAATCGGCACAGTTTCGCTTTCCGATCTCACTGTTAAAAGATGCAGATGAAAAGGGATTCTCACTCGTGTCATGAACTATTCTACGAGAAGTGTCATCGTTTTGCTTCGTTTCGCTTAATTCACCTAGTAACTGTCTTTTCTCGTCTACAAAAAGGTTAACATAGCTTTCCAGTAGAGAAATTTTTGCGCGCAACCTCATAAAATCTAACTCGAACAAATCCCCTTCTTTACAGCAGGTGTCGGACTTTGCCTCCAAGTGCGCAATAAGCCTCTGAAAATTTTCTGTTTCAACCACAGAATTTTCTCTGAACGTATCCACGAAATTATCATCTTGCTGAGTGGCTTGTTCCTCGTCAAACGATCCATCAAGCACTGGAACGATCTTACCTACCTCAGAATCTCTTTTCTTTACGCCTTTCTTTATTTCACTCAGCGTAGTCGCAAATTGAGTTTCGTTCCTCGCTAATTCGTTTTTGACATCGCTCTCATTAAAACTAATAAACGTGGTGCTGAGGTTACTCCCTTGGTAGTTATCCCCAAAATCATTTCGCATACTGGTCAAGTCGGACAAAAATTGTGTGTCATTGTGTGTCTTGCATACACGATTTAAATTATCCGAAACTGGTTTGTACCTTCGTCGGTTCCGAATACTCGTTTCAATAAATCCGCTACAAGATAACGTATTTTGCACAATGTCACAGTCCGGCCTTCCTTCGCTATATTCCAGTTCTCTAGACACATTCCTTTCTTTTTGAGCTATCTCTTCCAGTCTCATGTGCCCAAAATTGTGACAGCTTTCTTCATCTTCGATTGTTTTCTTGCCAAAAGCGGAATCTTCGACTTCACGACTTTCGATGAAATTAAGGATATCAAGGTTTTCCTCCTTTCTTCGCTCTTTGTTTCTCTTACTTTCGGTTGAAGTAGCCGATAATTGCGAACTATTTCGGGTTGACTTGCCGGTTTCTTCTTGGAAAAGCATCTTCTCGCTTTTCATAACTCCGTTTGTGGCCGCAGGTTCGGTTTCATGTGATTGCATTAGTTTCCCAGTGGTTTCAAACCCAGGTTCCAATTCATAATTGCTCTTCTCTCTTCTAAGAAATTGTGATTTAAAAGCCATCTTTTTGTCTTCTAAGTCCTGTGCAACTTTTCCCAAAGCAGATACTTTTTGCCTCAAACGCCAGCAATTGGGCTTCTAAACTCAACGTTTTTTCATCACAAAGAGAAAGCTGAAGGCTTAGACGATCCTGTACCTCTAAAGACTTCGACCAAAAAGCTTCCAGTCGACGAAACGATCTTGGCAAGCCATTCTCCGCTTGCAGTTGGCGTTTCCCCGAGGCTGCCTTTCCAACATCGGACTCGAATCGAGTGACTCTTGTTTTCGCACGCAACAAAGCACGCTCAAGTCTAAGCGATGGTGTGGACTTTCCCATGTTTTTCACAAAATATCCTCGCATTGTTAGTTTCTTTGCTGTACAATTTTCAAACGATCATTTAACGAGGTCCTACAAGGGTGAATCTTTTATGTCAATCTAATTAAGTTCCTTACGTCAATTTCCCGCCATATTTTGGCTACGCAATACCACGCTGGTATGTTCTCGTCGTTTCTGGGTTAGCTGCGGTTGCGAATTGCACCAGAGGTCTTTCTGCCTACAAAAATTTTCGCCTTCAGTGTTGGTTTTAGGTCGTGCGCAGCTTTCGCCGCGTTTTTCCTCCACACGTTTCAAGGATACCCACAGTATTTTTATAGCTTGTCCATCACGCAATTCTTGGATACTTCATGTTTATGTAGCTCAGTATTCATTGCTTTCAAAAGCTCGTTACATTTTCTATCCGAATCGAAGTTTGCAGTTCTTTAATTTCTTTCACGAACTGAATGATAATTAATTAACAATTTTAGTCGGCTAAAGCCACCACTTCCGCCGGGTTCTTCTAGAACCACAAATTGGCTTATTTTGGACGGCAAAAAGTTCCCAGAGAAAAAGATGGAACCTGTAATGCACAAACCATTACTAGTCAGTGCTTCGCAATACACTCAAGAGTCTTCGACTGCGTTTTAGGTTAAGGCAAGAGTATCTTCGAAAACTCGTTCATATTTCGTAAGAAAGTAAAAGAAATTTATTTAGTCACGCTCGCCCCGTCAACTGATTCCCACAAGAGGCTTGTGGTTACAATAAAATGAGCAATTCCAACAAAACTGTTTACAACCGTTTACAGTTGTTAAAATTTCTTATACAGTGTACTTCCTATAAATCAACAGCTAACAATTCCATTCACTAAATGTGTTTTGACATTCTCTGACGTAAGACACAGGCAAAAGCGTGCGCATTCATTTTCTCAACAAACATTGGGGGGGGGGGGGGGGGTCTCAGATTCACAAACTGTAGCGAGATAGAGAAAATATGAAAGGTTTTGGCATAACGTCACGGTGGCCTTGTTGGAAAATTGAAATTTCTTTTGGGAATAGCCCTTATTCACGATAGCCGCCATGTTGGTTTTCAGATTGTCAAGCAAATTAGCCATGTGTTATGCTAGGGGGCAAACATTGGAATAAAGGCAAATTTGCGGAAAATCGGCTCGTCGAAATATTGAAATAACATTGCTAAAAGTACATTTTAAAATTTAGAAGTAAGTTCCTTTTATGATATTTTTATATCTTTTGATTGCCTCCGACATTTTGACTTTGTACTTCGTTATCTGCTTATTTTTCACTAAAAAACATCGAAGTAACTTGTGTAATCATTCTATTTTACTACTTGAGTGATAAACATTCAATGAACGTGAAACAAAGCATCTGTTTAGCTAAGATGTTCGTTATAACCTCTCGAACTTGTGTTGTTTGCCCCCTCAGCTAGAAGTGTGTAGCAAATTTGCATGATAATAGCAAATCCAACATGGCGGCCATCGTGAATAAGGTCTATTGAACTCTATTTTTTATGAAAATTCGTCCTTTTGTTTTAGTATGCAAATATGGCTGCTGGGCACTAGAGCGAAAACTCTCTATTGTGTTCGCGTTGCGCTGGTATGAAATGTCTCATTGAATACTCATGGGATTTTGGATATTAGTCAGCGTTTAAAGCCAGACTAGCTTGCAGCATGTGATTTTCTCACCGTTCATCGTCAAGTTTGAAATTGTACGTAACAATTCGACTTTGAGAAATAGCATTCATTTAAAAAATTAAAATCTCCTTCCGAAATCTGAAACTGTTATGTTTTGGTTTATCATGTAATAAGCAGAGTCTCAAAAAGCGGTACCACTAGCCACAAATTTTCACCGAAAGTCATTTTTTTTCCTACTAAAATAAAAGCGGCTATCGGGAAACCGTATCTGCATATTATTGCAATTAATTTATAGCGCCAGAATAAAATCATCGGACCGCTAGTTAGCGAAACCCTCAAGAGCCTCGACTTTCTTCAATATTCTAGGGCGTCGGTGCATTCGGCTACCAACTGCCACAGGTTTCCAAAGATTATGCCTCCGAAATCTATTGATGGCGATTCCGCGCAAGACCATTAGATCTCACGTGCCAATGACGGCAAAGGCCCTTTTATCGAACGAAGGGAGAACGTGCAATTTGAAGGAGGGCTGTATGCGTTCATTGTGGGACAACTTTTGTAGTGCGCATGCGCAATAGGTCAACCTCTTTAAGTCAAAGAATTGCGTCTTTCTACAGCAGCGTGAAAGCAGTTAACCTCGTAAACGACATCCAGACTATTCACTGGAAGGTCGTCGGTTCGACTCCTG
>OX421453.1:11802396-11812396 GCA_949126865.1 Montipora capitata
CCCCGATGAGCTGTTTTTTTTTTCCCTTCTAGTTCAAATATGGTATAATAAAGGACATTTATAATACGGAAACTTGCAACATAATCAGTTCAATTTGGAAAGGGGAAAGTCTTTTAAAATCTTCTGTGACTCAGTGGCAGGACATCCGAAATACAAGTAATTTGAAGGTCAAAAAAGTTTGAAACCCTGTTATGAGCAATCAGATTCCCAAATCAATGACGATAAAAAAAGATCTCCCCTACTTTCTTAACATAGCATTCTATTGCAAAACCTTCTAAACAGTTCTAAATTTGGACACAAGTCAATTGACCATAATAGGATGATATATAACATATGTATCAGTACTGAAAATCTAACCTTACAAGCTACTGGTACTTTGCCAAGCTCTTTGCTAAACTGGAACAAAGCGTCATATGTTTCATCTGTTGTTTCTGGGATGCGTACAACCTGTGAAACAAAAGGCATTCCCATTGAATGATACTACACAGAGAGAAGTTACATGATAATAAATTATTTCCAGGAAGATCCTAGAAGACACATGATTCTGGTTTCAGTTGTTTCTGAAATGTAGGCCAAAAGTTGCCACTCACTCACCCTTAGCCTAGGGAACTCTTTACTGACAGGATCATTCTGTGGGAAAAACCCTTGGATTGAGATCCTTGCAGTGGGTCTGCTTTCTCAAAATTATATCCCTTGGGTCTCATTATAGGTCAGGAGGTAGTTTTTGTCATGTCAGTGTCTGCTATTACTGACCTTTCTCACACCGACCCATCCTTGATGTTTGCAAGGATTTTCTAAAGATTTGGCACATGTGATATCTGTTTTGGGCAAACCCCTACTTCAAGATAATGAGAGATGATGGTGAAACCTTGCAAAATAGCAGGCGGACTTTGCCAGTTGCCCACCTCTACATACAACTCTGCTGTGGATATCACGTAATGGAAAGCGCTCCAAGGGTCCTACTGCAAGATGTTTCAGTTGCTAAGAATATGCAAAGTTTTCAAATTGGAAATTTGCAAATTATGTTAAGTGAAACACAGGTTATCCAAAATTCTTACTAGTGCATTAGACTACAAACAGTCCCTCTTCTTCTGCTTAGGTTAGTCCAGTGTATAAAGAAAACAGGCATGATAAAAAATGGCCAAGCGAAATCTTAATTCTAAATGGGGCGAGCTCCTCCTCAAATCCAGAATTTTTGCATCCATGGCCATTTTTTTGTTCTCCTGCCTGTCGACCAACTAAACAGTGAATTGAAATAGGTACTCCTCACAGTCTAACTCATGCATACCTCAACCAATTTCATCATAGGCACTGGATTAAAGAAGTGGAGTCCACCAAACCGGTCCTTTCTATTCGTAACACTAGCAATTTCTCCTATAGGTAATGAAGATGTGTTGGATGCAAAAATGGCATTGCTGAAAATAAAAGCAAACCAACTAGCTGGAATATTTCAATGCAGCTGCATCAATTGTGTGTAGCCGGTTAGGCATCAAAATAAAAGCTTAATTCTTGTAGACACTACTGGAAAAGGGAAAGCACTTAAAACAATTCTTTGCTGCATACCTTCGCTTCTATATTTAAACAATATTTCTTTTGTTTAATTTACTGTCTTTAGGGCTAGTAACATGTATTTAGTTGGTGCATAATGAAACAAACACTTTAAATAAATTTGCAATTTATTCTAAGACTGGACATATATTAGCAGTATTGGTATCCAAGAAAACCCTCAGACAACCATTCAAAACAAAAATTTTCATCAAGGTTGACTTGGGTTGCCATGATAGTGACTTATCAAATGGATAATCTATCAGGCCTTTGAAAAAATTGGACTACGGATCTAACCCACAACAAACTGGAAGGTAAGTGATCTAATCAGTTATGGTAATGACTCCGATCCAATTGAGGCACTGACCAATGTATCAGCCAGTTCACGCATTGATGGACATTCAACCAACAGTCGTATTACAGTCACTCAACTACTGATCGACAAATTAGTCATCAACAATCTTTAAAGTTCCTATCATGTGTCAGTAATGTGTCATTAGTTGCATGTCTGGACTGGATTCGTTACCATATGATAACTGAATAAGATCTGATCTCTTCACCAACCCAGCTCTTAATTTAAAGGCCATCTGGAAAAGCTGGAATCACAACCTCGCTCCCACGCCATCAAGGGACAAGGAGGAGTGCAAATGTCAATCATTCTCATAACTTGAGCCATTCAAAACAGGAGTCACGCCAGTGGTACGAACTTTGTTGTAACAACAATATCTGTAAAAATCCATTTCTCATGCAGTTTAAGGGTCCACTGACGTATTTTTTGGGGTGCGTGGCTAAGGATGTAATGGTTAAGTAATTGGAGAGAATTTGGCATTATTTTGGTCAGTTTCCAACCTTTGTAAGCCAATGACCCTAAATCTGACGTCATCATACCACGCCCATGGTCGCGTGACCAATAAAAGAAAACTCTAAATTTGTCTCCGTGCTGCGCAATTTGGGTATTTAATCGATGGTTTGATAATTTGTATTCGTTTTTGCATCCAGCCAAGCATGGTTTTCTTTTTATTTTGAAAAATGTTCTATTTAAAGACACAAATGATAGTGAAATACCCATAACTTTTTCAAAAAAAATGATTTTAAAAAATCAGTGCTTAGCTAATTCTGTATTTGGGGGAGAAACGTGCCATGTAAAAAAAAAATAATTCAAATTAAAGACCGCTGGAAATTTAGCTTTTTCTCAAACTAGAAGTCAGTTTGTTTACGCATGCGCATTTGATCTGAGAATGAGCGCGAGGAAGTGCGAAGAAAAACCTTCATTGGAAACAACAGTTGTGCGGTGACTTTTGCTTGTGAGTGGGTTTTCTTGTCAGCTCATGATATGATGATGTCAGTTACCGGAAGTAACATTTCACTTCCTTAGCAACGTGCGAAAAATCCGTCTGTGGGCCCTTAAAGTGTGTATATAACATTCAACTTTTTTGGCTGAAATAAAACAACTGGATATCATCAACACTTTTCTTGTTCTTATTCCAGTGCCGGTTCCGGATCCAGTTCCGGTTCCGGGTTCTGGATTCTAGCTTTTCCAATTTACCATAAACATTTTCATGTCAGTGGGGTGGTTTTAAGACCATCACCTGGGTGCAGCCTTGTCAAGATCCGAGAAAAGTTTGTGCTTGACACGCATGTTTTCCACAATGGCTTCTATAAGCAAGTCTGTGTCAGGAATGGCAGTTTTGGGCTCTGTCGTTACTGTGATTCTTGATAGAGCATCATTGACAAACTTATTTGCAGACTATAAACAAAGAAATATGAAAACATGCCTATAAAAAGCATGGAAGAGAACTGCTGGCATTGATTGATATTTCAACAATCTGAGAGAAAGTTATTAGAGGAGCTGTGGTAATATTATCCAAAATCAAAAGATAATAATTTGAAACTATAAAAAAAATATAAAAATCTTGGTACTCAGAGCGCAATTAAAAACTTAAAAGTGGGATATTTCATTCGGATCCACCGAACTTCGTCAGCCACAATGCAAATTTGAATGTTAAGAAGGGTTCTATAATGGTTTCGAGGGGGTTAAGATGGTGTCATAGATGCTGGCTAATTCGAAGCCATTGATAATACTAAAACCTAGTTTTTGGACATATTTATAAGGCAAATTATGTTCTAAAAGATATCATCTACCTCCGCATCATCCTGAAACTTTTTCTTTGCAACTCTACCCAAGTTTTTCTCAATGGACCTCAATGATTTTGTCAAGATTGCATTTGTCTGATCCACCATTGTTACTTGGTGATTTGTGGCTGCTGCAACCTGACAAAAAGAATTTTGACAAAATTAATAAGTACATGTACTTTTAAAAAAATCATCTGACAAAACCTTAACAAGGGTTTTAATAGTAATATTAAAACCCTTAACACCTTGACTCCGAGGAGTGAGTGAGAATTAATGGATTTTATGCCGTATAACACAATACAATTTTACTCGTCAGTAAGGGAGCAGATGTTCAGGAGTCAATGGGTAAAGAGATCCTATACCAAAACAGAATGAGTATTCCCTTCTTTTACGGGTACAATTCTTGGGTTGAACGTCATGCAAGTGAAAGCATAAATATCGCTTACCATTTAAGAAATTGAGTCAAGAAATGGAAATGTTATAGAAAAGGAATAAATAAACAACGGGTCCAAGTATCTGGGCTGTGCGATATTCCGTACTTGAGTTATTCGGCAAAATTTATTACTCAAATTTGTAGAGTTTAGTAATGGCGGCGCCATGTTGGTGTACTGCTGATCAGAAGTACACCAACATGGCGGCCGGAAACCTGTAGAAACATCTGGAATTTAGTTTGGCTGTCTTTAACACTTTCTGCTGTATAATGAGCTAGCAAACATTCGTATAGCCACGTGTCCTAGTATATTGGCTGTTTAGGCCACAAAAACACGAGGGAAATCAATGTTTTTATGCAAGTCTGGCATGTTCAAAATGTCACGCACTGTGAAAAACTCTGAAATTCAAACTGCTCTATTTTCGAAACGAAGCATGGTACTGAGCTGAAAACATGCAAACAGACATATTTTTAAAACCTATTGTAGCTGATCAAGATAAAAACTCAAAAGGCTCTTTAGTTTTGTATTTTATTTTTTTGTGACGTCACGTGCAAACCAAGAATAGTGATGAGTTATTAATAAAATGCAGAGCAACAATAACATAGTTGCCCGACTCCCCTTAACTCCCATCAAAGGCACCTAGGTTGAGTTCCTTGACCAGGCAATACAACACTGGTTAGCCATGGGCTCAGATTATTGGTTTTCAACTTTGCATCAAGAGGTTTTCCTTCTGGTTTCCCACTCACATAAAAATCTATCATCATCTCCATGCAGTTTCTTCAAATCATGCCAGATGTATTTTGGTCCTTGAAGCAGCAAACTAGGACAGTGCTGTTGTTACCAAGCTCAAAGGGACATAGTTTTTGAGAGGAATTAAAAGAAAATGTTGTGCACCCATTCACCCATGAATTGGAAGGGGCCCCATTGACAAGACAGAAGTGCAATCATTTGGCATTAGACACTAAAAGGGCCTGGTCAGATGGATCCAACATCGTCCCACATTATTGGACAATGTTGAAAAGTGTCAAACAAGGTGGCTAAACAAATGCAACATGGAGTCCAAATGAGTGCAAGACATTGGAATAAACAATGTTGGATGATGTTGCACCAACATGTTGGATCCATTTGGCCAGGTCTTAAATCTCACTCTCTGAAGGAAAAGGGATAATTAATGGCCTATCTCCCACTCTGAGGCACATGACCTTGAAGTGTGTAACTTGCAACTCTTTTCCTTGAAACAAACCTGGGGATTTTAGGACACCAGTTTTATTATCAATTTTACGCCCATATATGGGGGAAAAAAAGATCAAAGCTGCATGCATGGAAAAATGCATGAACTATGTTACATCCAAATAAGAAAAAAATTTTCACTCAAAAAACCCCAGCTATGAACCACAGTTTCTGCCCATTCAGTCATCCTTACAGGCGAGGTTACTAGGCAAAAACTTTGAAATGATACATTGAACAAGTCCTTCGAAAATTTTTTCTCAAAATTTCAACTTGCCAAGGTGGAGTAAAAATCTTTTAGAAAACTACCTAAAAGTGAACAAGATAATCCTTCGACGCCTTAAATCCGGCTGGACGATTTTACTCGTCAATGGGGAACCCCCAGGAGTCAATGGGTTAATCACTCACTGAAAAATTATGTCCCATTTAACCCTTGGACACCCAAACCGGCCATACTTAGTATTTTACTCTGTCTAACGCCAGACGATTTTACTCGTCAATGGGATAAACTTTGATCTCACCTGTGCGATTCCAGCCCCCATCAGGCCACTACCAATCACCATAACATTTTTAATTGCGCTCAGCCTAGAAGAGGAGCTAAAGAACGCCGAAAGAGCTGGTGTCTTTTTGCCATGGGGCAAATGTCTCAGGTGTTGAAACGAAGCCCATTTCGAGGCCGTGCGATGGAAAAGAGAAGCCATGCGGACTGTCACGAAAGTCTCAAAATCTTGATATGAAAAATGTTGAATAGGACTGGAACTGGAAAGGAGGTCAAGGTCCGCAGCTGCACAGGATACCCAAGAAAAGAGAGCGCACGAACACCCGCGTCCCCGCTGTCGCATGCTTGTTCTTCGCAGAACCGAATAGATATTGGGGACGAATATGTTTCACCTCTCCACGCAAGGGCCAAGTTTATATGTCGAATTTCAGACGAAAAAAATCGAGACGAAATTAATTTAAGGAATTAAATTTGTCTGAATAGCGATAAAACCGTCTGCCATAATTAAATTCGTCCAGACGTTGTATCCGTCTGGCCCAGACGGATACAACGTCTGAAAAGCGTGTTGAGTTTAGACGTCGGATTCAGACGCATAGACGTTGATGCGTAAATGTGAAATACATAAATGTAACGTAGTATCTGTTGATCAGGGAGAGTTTACACGAACACGGTTTCCCATCGACACGGTTTCACGACTTGGAAACCGCGTCAAAATCGATGTGGTTTAAAAGTGTTTACATGGAACCATTTTCGCCAGAAAATCAAAGTCGTAATGGTATAAGCGAGCGCTGCACTACGTGCTGACTTCACAATTTTGAATTGAACATGCAAATTTCGCGCCAAAATGGTAACCGTATTCAAATCGATGCGGTTTCGCTGTTTACACGACAGATGAAACCGTAGTATCGTTTTAAAAACGCTCCGCTTTTGGCAGCGCAAATGAAAATAACCCAATTGATATTTGCGCTTTATAAGTGAAATAAATAATAATAATAATAATAATAATTATTATTATTATTATTATTATTATTATTATTATTATTATTATTATTATTATGGCAGATTCTATTTACTTTTGTGCTTATCATTATTACATCAACCAGCGGATTTTAAACCTTAGCTAGTTATTACATCAATTTAGATTCCTTTTCCCGCTTAAACAAATTCGTAGAACTTCTTAACGATGTTTACATTCTGGCTCAAAATCCATCTCTGGCAGCGTTCGATGAGATAACTCAGTTCCTTGTCAGCGTTCGTAATTGATCTTAAGTCATTTCTCTAATTGATCTTAAGTCATTTTTCAATTGTTTATTATTATTATTATTATTATTATTATTATTATTATTATTATTATTATTATTATTATTATTATTATTATTATTATTATTAGCGCTTTCAAATCGACCGGGTTTCGCCAACGGTCTCGATCAGTGGCGTGTAAACAGAAAGCGTAACCGCATCGAAAACGATGTGGTTACAAATGAAACTGCGTTCGTGTAAACACTGCCTCTAGTGGCGGGAAACTGAGGGTCAGGATGGCGACGGCCGGCGGAAGATTTAGTAAAGGTTTCAGATGTTGTAATGCATGTGGTGCAGGAACAAAATACAGTTGTAGTCTCAGTTGTGTCTGAGCTGAGTGTTCCGTTCCGTTGAGTGATAAGGAGGTGGCGGCGGATTGGGAAGAATTCAGACGTTATTGAAAAGTTGAAAAGTTGAAAATTTGGTTTCATCAAACGTGTTGATAAAGGTCGAATTACCACCGTGAATGATTTGGAAAGCTAACGTTTTGAGCAGACTTAACTATTGGAGGGTAACGTGAAGTGCCCGTTTTCTACCACTAGATTTTTACTACCACTACCACTACCCCTAGTTTTTTACCCTCAAGCTCTAATAGTTAAGTCTGTTGAAATATAAGTGTTACAAGGCCAACGTTTGCAAAAACATAACCCTTCCTTCACGTTTTAAGAGTCAGCCCCTCGTCAGAGCTCTGACGAAGGACTAAAGCTCGAAACGTCAGCTTTCCAAATCGTTCACGGTGGTAATTCGACCTTTATCGTCACGTTTGATAAAACCAAATTTTCATGTTTCACTCTTCCACCGACGCAGCACCACAGTTTCTTCGCCTGCTTCGACTGTACCGATTTACAGGACTTACCGTGCGCCCGAGGAAGTGATCGGCATGAACTCTGGCGACCGTGCAACCTCGTTCCCAGGGTCTCTCTTCTCTGCTTCCATTGTCGTTGAGAATGGAGGCAGAGAAGAGAGACCCTGGGAACGAAGTTGGTGAATGTGCTGCATCCACCTCTGCTTCTATGCCGAGATCAGTGACTCCGTCAAGGGCCAATATCATCCGATGAAAAATTTGTTGCCTTTTCAATCTTTCCCTTTTAATCATGGCAAAAATTATCCCATTCCTTAAGCGCACTATGCTTTTTCCCGATGTGCAATGACCTTCACGGCTCACTGGATCACTAATTTTTGAATTCCTGTGAATAGGACAATCACACTACTTTTGCGGGACATATAGCTTATTTGTGGCCCGAGTATAGCATCATTTGCGGAGCGATGGTGCAAATAATGCTACGAGGGAAACACGGCAAATAAACTACATGCTCGATTTTAAACGTGATGTGATGATCATTATTATCAATACAAAAGGCCAAATCGTAAAAATTCATTTAATAAAAAAAAAGTTTAACAGAGATGTAACATGAAACTGTGATATGGAAAGTTGTTGCTACAATACGATGCAAGTTTTTTGTGGTTATTCAATCCCGTTCGCGTCGTACAATGTGACCGAAGTACCCTGAAAATAATTAGACCCTTCTCAAAAATGGCGGCAACAGATCTGACTGAGTTTAAATTGAACTTAATGAAAAACTGATAGGAGAAATAGAAAGAGCACCTTTACTTTAGTAACCCTGTAAAGTTTCAGCGTATTAGGTGTTGCTATATCAACTCAGAAAATGTAAGTTGAAATTTTGCCAAATTTACAGACGTTTGAATGACTGGAGCGTACATACCCCCAATCATACAAAAGTCTGTAAATTTCCCTTTTTCAACTTACATTTTTCTCAGCTGATATAGCGACACCTAATATGCTGAAACTTTACAGGGTTACTAAAGTAAAGGTGCTTTTTCAAAATGTGGAATTAGTTTTTAATCTTAACTTTTTTTTAGAATTTTCGGCCTCCATTCTGAAGAATGGTCAATTGGTACGAGCGGTCATAGTTAATAGAGGGAACAACAATAAGGTGACACACGCTAACACCAACCCAAAATGGCCAACACATCACGCATGCGCACAACCATTTCACCCGGTCAATTAGCAGCCACGGACAGCTGTTTCGGCCTTTTGGGCCTCATCAGCATGGCGTAGCTAACATACTAGACGAGTGTTTTAGCACCCTTAAGTGGCAGCTTCACATGTCATACATGTGGGTGCTAAAAGGGGTGCTAAAAACACCAGCTTGGTATGCTAGCTATGCCATGCTGATGAGGCCCAAAAGGCCGAAACAGCTGTCCATGGCTGCTAATTATTACATTATTATTTTCTTTGACACGAGGATTACAGCGAAATGAAAGCACTTCTTTGTCGCAAATTTTCTATGATAGTTCAGAAATCAAAAGTCTACGTTAACAGCACACGCTCTTTTTCCTCCGGTCGCGCTTCAGCCATTTGATGAGGGCCAGAGTTGCCTCGTTCAGGCCCAAAAAGAATTCTGGGTAATTCTGCCATTCCATGACAAGGGAACAACCTCGATTCTCATGTCACAGATTTTTTTATAAGTGTAGGGCCAACCAGTCCTACCAGCAAAATACGGCATCGATTGAAATTTATAGCTTTCAAAACTTGCCCAAATTGTGTCGGTAGGTGCTGGAATTCATCCGCAGAAAGGCCAGAGAGACAACTTCACTAGTGAACCGCCTTGTTTACAGCAGAGCATTTAGGCGTCCCAGTCTCCATGAAACCGTCTCTCACTTCTGTTTCGAGAAGACCAGATACGCACGGTTCTTACGTTACGTTTATGCCTGTACAATCAACTGAAATGTCAATTCCTGGTTAAAAAAAAAAAAAAAAAACCAGCATGTTAATTTTTTTGGTAGGCTAGGTATCGGAGAGCCCGAACATTTATGCATGCACTGACGGAATGTTTGAACAAGA
>OX421453.1:11814896-11817396 GCA_949126865.1 Montipora capitata
GTGGCTTAAATATTGGCGCTTTGCCCGGAACACTCTAAGCGAGACCAAAATCCAAAATTTACACCCCTAAGCGAGACGACGAACATCCCCGTCTGTTTCATATGGGAGTCCCCCCCCCCCCCCGGGGTTTTCAACCAATCTGACCCAATTTGCCACCATTCGCAATCTTATCAACCCACGTGGAAACGTAACATGAAATTGAGTCTAGCCATCAAATTCCCCATCCCCTATGAGTGGTGATCAAATGCCCCGCCTCCGGGAAGACTAAGATGATAAAATTCCCTCCCACGGGCAGGAAAAGGCGTCAAATGCCCGGGGTCTGCCCGGCGGGGATGTTGAAGCTTCGATTTGACTGGTACATAATCTTAAAGGATACGAGTGACCCAAATCAAACGCCATCGCTTCGGTGAAACGATTATTTATGGCTAGTTGCCTTCGAGAAGAAGGGGAATTTGCTGAAGGACATGGCTTCAAACAAGTATTGAGTCATCTTTTCTGCAGAATAAGCTCTGTATTCTGACTGCACTGATTTAATGATAGATGATGACTCGTCCGTTCTAAACAACAATTTGTTCCGAACATCACACCGTCGAAACTTGGCAAAACATTCCAACATTAAATTAAGTTAAATACAGTAGTTTTTCTGCGGTTTCCTTTCCGAATAGTTGATTGAATTCGGCGTGTACATAGATATTCCCACGCCGTAGAGTGTTTATTTACATGCAATAAAAGAGGCGTAACCATCTGTCATCACTTTCACTAATTAGATTTTGTTTCAATCGCATTAGTTTCCACACTGTCTCAGATACGGAAAAACCGGAAGCGAATATTTTGAACTTTGAGCACAGGCAGCCTAAGCTCGGTATACGGTTAACCTTGTATGGGAATAAACTTCACTTACCTCTACGTACAGTTGTCCTCGTCTTTTCTGTGCAGTCGGAGGGCAAACTGTGTCCGTTTTAGCCGGGTTTGTGGCTTTCGAATTTTTACGATGTCGTTAGTTGTCATTTCCCATACAAAGACCGAGCTTGGGCTGCGTGTGCACAAAGTTCAGAATATTCGCTTCAGGTTTTTCCATATCTGATACAGTTACACCTCTAGTCGTGGAAAACTAACGCGATTGAAACAAATTCTTTCGGTAGTACCACAGGCTTCCCAAGCTGAAAATACGTGGTGTATGCGACAGTTTGTGTATATAGAGAATTGTATGGGAAAATCACCGATCGTAAAAAAATTGTGTAAATAACTATCTCATTTGAAATAAAGTTTTCCTACCTCAAATGTGTGACGAACTTGTCTCTTTTGCCGAGTTTAGGGCCATTCTGACGCCGTTTAGTGAAGTTATCCGGAAGGCCCTTACTAAAATAATAGGAAGGCCGACCACTCCATCCATCGCTGGCCAGACCTCACTCCACACATCGTTTTCTCCTCAACAGGAAAAGTCCCGAATCGCAATAAAAACAACATTTCCATAAAGCCCAATAAATTTCACTCCAAATACGTGTGTTTCGGCGGCCGAAAGACTCGTGAAGAACGAAAACTTTGTCTGAAAATTCACCTCTTCGGCTTTCCTCAGAGGCTTGTGACCGGGCAGTCAACAACGGAAACTCGCAAGATGGTTTCAGCCTCAACTGTGATTGGTCCATTTGAATTTGACCGCGCGCTGGCAACACGACCGTTGTTGACTGCCCGGTCACAAGTCAACAACGGTCGTGTTGCCAGCGCGCGGTCAAATTCAAATGGACCAATCACAGTTGAGGCTGAAACCATCTTGCGAGTTTCCGTTGTTGACTGCCCGGTCACCATAGGGAGCCCACACAAACAGTGTGTCTGTTTGTATGTTCGAAATATAAAGAAATGTATGGGAAATATTGAAGAGTCCTAATATAGTAAACTTACATCGAGAAATGACTATGTTAAAGCTCAAAATAACCTCAGTTGTTGTGTATTGTCATTTCTGCGGCTGAAAGTGGTGAATTTGAGCGATTTGGTGGGTTTTCCGTTGACTGTTACTACACGTCCTTAGAAGGAGACAAGCTTGTCAAAAGAGACAAGTTCGTCACACATTTGAGGTAGGAAAACTTTATTTCAAATGAGACAGTTATTTACACAATTTTTTACGATCGGTGATTTTCCCCTACAATTCTCTATATACACAAACGCATACACCACGTATTTTCAGCTTGGGGAGCCTGTGGTAGTACAAGAGGGTAAAAACAGTCGCGCTACCGAGCTGGTGTTTCAGTGGCCAACGGAGCCCCAGTAAAAATAAAGGCGTGATGACGGTGTGATCACGGGCGTGATCACAATGCGTGATCACGGGTAAAAACTTTTGACCCTTCATCACGTGGTGATCACGCTGTGATCACAGAAAAATCTTTATTGGTCGTGATAGGAAACATTTGACCGTGATCACGGTGTGATAACGATGCGATCACGCCGTGATTACGGAGAAAAAATTAGCCGTGATCAGAAAACTTTTGACCGACAACGCTGTCAT
>OX421453.1:11824896-11837396 GCA_949126865.1 Montipora capitata
CTCTGATGTGCAGCTGTTTCCTTTGGGAATAACTTAGTACAAAATTTTGAATAGTCTCAGATGGCTTTATTAAAGGTGGATGATACACTGGCATAAACTAGCTCATTTTAGATTTTTAACTTCAGAATACCCTAGCGCAATTTTTTTCATGGCATCCTTTGAAGATGGAACGAGAGAATAATAATTATAACAATGCACACCATTCATATGCAAAGAGGAGGCCGGGACGATATTCTGCAGTTTATCTGTTTTTTGTTGTTGTTGTTATTTGATAGTTTTTGGCCTTGTGTAGATGATACATTTTTCATTTACCTGAAAATTTTGTCTTTTTAAAGCCAATGATCTAGTGTTAATTGGGGTTGACAGACCTGCAGGACTGGGAAGAACGTGACCTTTTTTTGTCGCCTTTCTTATCATTTTGCTCTCACAATAATTGAGTGAATGCCCATCTGATGACATTATGGGCATCTCTTTGAAAATTTCGTTTAAATCAGTGGTGGTAGTAAGTACCACTTCCTTGTTAGGATTTCTTTTAACTTTGGAACTCGTGGGTGGTGTTGTGTCCCAAAGAGCTATGTATAACGGTAACTAGATACAGACTTTGAAAACAACTTGTCGATTAATTAAAGGCGAGCAATAAAGTGACCCTTTGTGAAAAGTGAGCATCGCTTACCTTTAATTTAGTGGCTTAACACACAAGTTTATGTTTGCTTTGTTATGCAAACATTTTTCTTTATTTTGGTTAAAAAACAGGGCCAAAAACAATAAGCTATGCTTGCGTTGGCTTTTGGCTCAGTAAGTTGTATTTCATACTACAAAAATTGATGCTTTTGAGCCAGTTTGTATTTTTCACTACAATGAATTTCAGGGTGAAGATGGAGCCAGAATGGGCTCTTTAAGTACAAAGATTATTGATAGACTATTTGATGACATCACCACTGTTCATGAAGCTTTCATGCGTGGAGTAAACTTGTCAGGTAGGATTAGATTATTATGCAGCCGTTAACCTTAAAGCTTGCACTGAATGAATTGATGCATTTCAAATTTGCAACTGATGTCATTAAAATTTTTCTGTGCAAGCTCCTATTGCATAGTTTTTATGGGTGCTTTTGAAAACTTAAAGAGTGGGGTTTCTTGTTGTGTGGAGCGATCATAACATACCTTCATAGTTAAATAGTCGTCTGCATGCAATTATTGCAACTGGGCTAAATAAGTGTTTTTGTTATATCTGTCAACTCGGAGATGTTTTCCAAATAATGGAGAAGAATGCGTCACGTGGCCTTGGGTGAAACTCACTTACTCCTTAAAGCAAACAAAACGCATAAACTAGGGAAACAACAACTTGAACTTTTCACTCACACGTGATCAGGTTGTGTACCTTAATCTTGAAACCACGCCAAATTCTGCTCTCATGGCAGTTACGCTAATTTCCCTTTTGTAAACAAGCAATGCCATTTTTGACGGTCGATGCCATTCTTAGTAACCAAGCCTTTTTATTAGGTTACAGTAGCTTTCAATAAATTGTTAGCATAGCTTCCTTTAAATACTTTAAAATTGCCAATTTGAAGCCATTGTTTCAGTAGTATAGAGGTTAAGTACATATTTGCTCTTAAGCTGTTGAGGGTAATGACAATCTGCGAGCCAGCGAGCCATGCGAGCCATGCGAATTTCGCATTAAGTCTAAGCACCCATTTCAAATAGCGCTGATAAACAGTTATTAAGTCTGAACACCCATTTTAAAACGGTTAGCTTTCAATAACTGTGTGACTCGCATGCTGACTCGCAGTCATGGCTCGCATGGCTCGCATGGCTCGCATGGCTCGCAGCCATGACTCGCATGGCTCGCTTCTTGGCCCGCATGGCTCGCAGCCATGGCTCGCATGGCTCGTCCCTTGGCTCGCATGGCTCGCATGGCTCGCTGGCTCGCACATTGGTAAAACTCAGCCGTTGAACCAAGTCCAACATCTTTTGGTCAACTTTTTCTAATTTTTTTCTAAAGCTTTTTTGTCAGTTTTTTTTTTTCTAAGTGACACAGGCTGCTAATCTATAGTCCTAGATTAAGTATTTTTTCCTCATTTGCAAACGACAAACTTAACAGTGAAAATTGTGTTAAGTCTCGTCCAAATGGCATCGCTTGTTTGCGAAAGGGAAAATTGCGGCAGCTTGTAACTGTAACAGTAAATGCTTTCAAACAAAAAGTTTGAAAGCATTGGGAGTTATAACAAAACACTTATTGACTGGCAATCATGTAGAACGATGTAAAACATTTGTATATGTAATGGCATGGGTGAGAGGGCAATAATATTATGGATTAATTTCACACATATTTTCAAAGTTTTCACAAAATTGGCGACAAGGGCAATTTGGAAAACTTTGAAAATACAAGTGAAATTAATCCTTAATTACAGGAGGGCACATTGCGATTACATGTTTATCACATAAAGGGCAAAATTATTAAGGGAAGCCCGTTCAATGCTGTGACTAATGACAATAACTTAACATGCTTTCATTCGGTTAGAGTTAAATTAAATAAATCAATGCTGTCAACAGAAATAGCGCTTAACAAACTGTATTTTACATGTGGACAAAGCAGCTTAATCAGAGTCAGAATCTTGAAGAAGAATCTCTTGTAACTTCGCTTGCTTTGGATAGGCAACTGTTAACCAATCAGGATCAAGTAATGAATGTCCTCTTCATTTCCAAAAGTGCCTGTGTGATTAAGAAAAAATGCCCTCCATCTCAGTCAATCAGCATTCAGTAATTTTGCCCCCTATGTGATAAAAAATTAATGTAAATCACTCACTTGCAACTTTCTAAATTCCTTTTGTTTCCAGGGGATAAGCCTTGTTTGGGTTATCGCATCAGTCCAGGGGGGCCTTATGTCTGGCTAACTTATAATGAGGTGAGGTATATTTTTGGGTGCCAAGTATCACTTTAGAAAGAGTGAAGTTACTCTTTAGTTAATTTTTCATTACCGGTATTGTCCTAAAAGTAATGCTTCTATGATCAAAGAACCGTGACTGTTCCTTTTTTTCTTCAGATTTTGAGTGTGTGTTTGCTTAACAAAGGCAGTTTACTTTTAGTGTAAGTTTTGGATTTCACAGTCTGCCATTACTCAAATTCAAAAGTGACCAATTGGACTTCAGAGGGTAAAATAAATACATTAAAATAAGTGAGGCTTATATATAAATGCAAAACACAAGTTTAAAAGTCTAAAAGCCTGAAACTCCTGTGTTGAATATTAATTCAGCCACACACACTCATTGCAAATGTTCTTAAACCATTGTGTCTTTGACGTCATTTTCTGCTCAATCCAGCTCTCTCGTGATGATAAAGTTTGTAATGGCAGACCAATAAATAGGAAAATTCCAGTTTAATAAAATAACCAGGCCCCAGGTGTTCAAATGATGGATTGCGCTATCCCCTGGATAAATCACTAACCAGTGGATAAGTCATAGCAAAACCAATTGCGCTATCCAATATAGTGACTTATCCGGTGGATAGTGTTATCCACTTTTTGAACAACTGGGGCCTGGTGTCTTGGGTCACTTGGTGTTTAGTTAACATATTTTTTGAAATCAAAAGGAGAATAAGAATAATTCTTTTTTGGCCATATTAGCACTTTGAATGAAAGTTAGTCTTGTGGTAGTCTTACTAAAATGATGTAACAAACGAGTTTCTGTGCCAATCAAAAGCTTTCAAGTGTGGTTTTCAGACAAATTTGAGGCCTTGTGACAGTGCTTTTGATATACAGATCTGCGATAATGCTACTGAAATTTGAAATGTAAAATTGGGACAACAAAGATTTGAAAATCTGATTCAAATAATAATTTCTTAAGTGGTGCATAATTTAATAAGAATATTAATAATACTGTCACGCCAATCACCGTTGCAAGTTAGTACAGCAACAGCGATGCAGCTCAACAAGGTCGAGCTGAAAGCACACTATAATGATACTTCTTGCTGCCGGTATATGGACCATGTATGACTTTGGAGCACAGCTTACAGCCAGCTGAAATCTGCTGTATGTTGGTTTTCGCCGAGGGGGAAAATCCGGCGAACCTGGAGAAAAACCCTTGGAGCAGAGTAGAGGACCAACAGAAACTCAACCCACTTATGCCGTCGGGTCCAGGAATCAAACCTGGGCCACGTTGGTGGGAGGTGAGCTCTCACCACTGTGCCAAACCTGGTCAACACAAATTGAATGACTTGATTGACTGTGAGGGTCCTTGTCATTTTCTTTATTAGGTCCTTGAAAGATCCTTCAATACTGGTTCTGGTTTGGTGGAAATTGGCTGCCATCCTGCTGACAGTGGACATACATTTGTTGGTGTTTATGCACCAAATAGAATTGAGGTTGTAGCAAAACTTACATGTCAGAGTAGGGGATAACACTGTTGTCTCAGGCTGAGAATATTTGTCCAGAATACATGTCAAGTATAAATTGGATGCATGCTGATTTTAATGAGTATCACAATGTGTCCCCTTGCCCTTCTTCTCAACTTCACATCACCCAAGTCAAGGAATACAGAATGCCACAAAGTGTCCTGGCTCTAAACTCTGTTCTTGAAGCAAAGATGAAAAGCTTCATTTTAATCTAACCGAAAAATAGTGCTCCAGCACTTATTTATTTGTTGGAAATTAAAGGTAGCAAATGCTTAGACATTGAAATTGGGCATGCATCTAATTATATGCATATCTGGACATACTGTAAGAGTTGTCTCGAGACTAAAACTAATATTATCTCAATCTAGTGTAGAGTTGGGACTTTAATTGTTGTTGCAAGGGATTTAGATTTCAGAATGTTCTGGGAGAGTTTGCCGTATAGATACATTTTATTAAAGATGAAGGGGAGAAACGATCTTCGCACTTAGTACCTAGACAATTTAAGCAATTTCAACTACGATGTTTAACCTGCACTTCAAGGCATACATTTATTTCATTAATTTTCACTTCATTGAATGATGCCCAAGCTGGTAAACCAAACAATGTTCCAATTTGTTGCAGAAATACTTGGCGGGCTGCATTGTTTTGGCTCGGACAAATCTCAACAAGACATTTTGCTTGCATCTAAATAAAATTTGTTAGGAGTGAAATCTATTAAGAACCGAGTTCAAGAGGGATTTAAAAAAAGAAACAACCCAGTAAGGAAGTGATTCACTGGGTATTTCAGACTAGACACCACCCCATAGCTAAAATGCTAGGTAGATATATGGCCACTATTTAGCTGTCTATTATAAGGAAGAGGCTTAACATTGGGGAAATGACTAAGTTCAACACTTCCTTGGTACTTTCGGACCTTGAACTTGTTAGCAATATTAAATTGCCCATTTTACTACTATATGTTCATGAATTGAAGAGACGAATTCAAAGTGTAAACAGTGACATGTTGAGTAAATTAAAGATTCCACACTATACTTTGGCAGCATTCCACATATTGAATGTATTTTAGAAGAAAAATGTCTTTTGGAAACACCAACTGTTGGGTCACTTGCAGTTCAATTTCTGAAGTCTATTACTACTCAATTTTGTTTGTTTTTGACCTGTCAGGCTCATGTCTCTTATCTGGACCTTTGTTCCAGATTTTGTAAAGAAACTTTACCCATTACAGTTGGTCATGCAGTTTCCTTGTTGCTCTTCTTTCTATTTCAGTGGGTGATTGCTGAGCAGGCATGCAACCTTTACTCACTGTCAATAGTTCCTTTGTATGACACATTAGGCCCAGATGCTTGTATCTACATTGTCAACCAAGGTAAAAAGCATTTCAAATTAGTTTGAATTGAAATAACAATATGCAAGGCTATAAATCTTGCATAATGCTTTGCTGTTGCCATGAAATACTGTGTTTTGAAGTCTGAAAATACAGGCCATTGCAATCGCACAAACTGTGGTAAGTTTTGTTTGTATCAGGCACAGAGTTAGCAATTATTATCATGGCTTCTGATAGGATGCGGAAAAAAATTAAAGATTATGCGGAAATTTTTGGCCATATTATGCGGAAACATGCGTTGATTATGCGGAAATTACACCGGATTATGCGGAAACTTAAACAAGTTATAAAACTAATAATTAGGCCCGTCCAATGTATTTACATGCTTACGCTAAATCCGTAATTGAAATTGCAACCAATACAATCGCATTTGTGACTGAATTTTTGCCCTTTGTGATTAAATTACATGGAGGAGTCATCAATTTGCGACCAGCTTTCACCGTTAAAAGGGTTAGCAGTTGGGATTTTTCCGCAACTTTTGGTAAAATAAATAAAGCGATAAAAAATTATCTTGTTTCTCATCATGAATTTTGTTTCAATTTGGAGATAATGGAGCAAAATTGTAATACCTTTGGAGCGCGATCCATTCCCTCGATCATTGACTTAAAGTGCGTTTGATTCACCGTATTCCGGAATAAGGATACGTGAAGTGATGAATTCAAAACGGTCTGTCTGGCGTTTTGAAGCAACAAGCATAATAAAGATATGTTTAAAATAGCATTTTAGCAGGTGTTCGACATTTTTAATGTGAATCTCCGTAAAAACGAAGGATTTCTAACTTGTATTCCATGTAATCCTATTCCCGGAATACGGTCAATCGAACGCGCCCTTAGTTTCTTATCAGTTACGTCATTTGCTGAAGTGTAACTGTTTCTCGTCCAATGGAAAGCATTGTAGGAACAAAAACTAGTGTCCAGGCTCATTGGCGAAAAAATGCGCGGAAACTGCTTACGATCTTTCTTACGAACTTTCATCTTGCGAACGAAATGGTGTGTTTTCTTCAATGTTCAGGAAAATAAGCGTTTCAAAACAGTCAATTTCTTCGGCTTTTATGTTTTTGAGGATGTTAAGGAGCTGCTTTATCACTAATATCAGATATTTCTTCTGTTTTTTGCGGAAAATATCGGAATTATGCGGAAAATATTGGAATTATGCGGAAGATGCGGATTTCAGTGAATTATGCGGATCCGCATCGCCGCATCCTGTCAGATGCCATGTATTATTGCGTGAAGGCCTCAACCAGGGTCATTCTGGTTTTACCTGTGTACACAAAAGGTTAAATTCATTCTTCCGTGGTTGAAGACCGGTGGGCAGCGGCTCTGAGCAGATTGAAGGCATCAGTAATAATAATAATAATAATAATAATAATAATATTATTATTATTATTATTATTATTATTATTATTGATAAATTATTATTAATTTAATTGGTTGTTGATTTCTGTCTTTCCTTCATTGTGTTATATGGTCTAGGGGTCAGAAACCAAAGTAAAGGTTTGGGTTGTTTCAGCTATGGTACCCCTCACCCCCTACCCCTGGAATAGACATGCCTTGGGGAGGGAGGAGGGCATCAGGGTGAAAGGGTCAAATAACTGAACCATCCATTAATACCCTGCAGGGTATTAATGGATGGTTCAGTTATTTGACCCTTTCACCCTGATGCCCTCCTCCCTCCCCAAGGCATGTCTATTCCAGGGGTAGGGGGTGAGGGGTACCATAGCTGAAACAACCCAAACCTTTACAAAATGCTAACCTCTAAGGCTTAATATTACATGTATCTAAAGAACAGTGTTTAGGCCTAAGGTTTACATTTTTGTTAACGCTTGGGTTGTTTCAGCTATAGTGTCTTTCATTTTAAATGATATGGAAATACCTGGAACAAAACGTGTTATTCCCAAAGGGTGTGAATTGGGTGCAACATTGAGTTAGCTGATTACTGTAGGTCTATTGTCTGGCGTTAGACAGAGTCATGGGGTGCTAGCAGCTGCCTTTGATCTTTGCCGCTTTTGGGCTTTCCATGATTGCCCAGTAAAGAAATCTGTCAATCATTCGATAACCGTTACGAGCATGCTCAACATGCGAGGAAGCCGTGTGTTAACTACCCAAGGATAATTGTGTTTTTGTTCGTGGTGATTTGACTGTGAAATATGAATTCGCTTTTTGGTATTGTTTATTTGCTCTTGGCTTTTCTTTGCGGCAGTACAGAATGTAAGCACTTTGTTTCTGTTCATTCTGAATCTGTGGATACGCCTTCTGCATATCATCTCGATAACGTGACCAGTTATGTTTGCAGAACGGAGATCATTCGCGGTGTCAGCAGCCACTTGACCTGGGAAATGATATTATTCTAGCTTTCCACTTTTTCTTACTGATTCTTACCCCATTCAGACAGGTGAAGGGAAGGGCCAGCTTTATTTTATGTCAGTGGAATCGTCAGTCTTGAAAATGCGAGTGACACTTGTTGAGCTATTTTCCCAGTTGAGTTTGTGCTGCGAAATATTTCTTTTAATGCAGCGGACAATCATGATTCTAGTCGTCTCGATCAGGAAGATGTTGAACCCTGTATTGAACTGTCAAAATTCAAAAGTTTACTTACATTTCAATTTCACACCAACAAAAACAGAGAATTCGATTGCGATCCAAATTTGAAGGAAATAAAAACCATGGACTCTTCCACAACTGCCACTGCGAAGTCCTAGTAGGGAATCGAAGCTTCTTTTCAAGATAGGCTTGAATTTTCATTAAAGTATTTGTCCCAAGTGTTATATGCCTCATAACTGTCGAAAGAATGTTACGAATGAACCAACCCGTTTATCATAAAAGTTAGAAATTTCGAGGCAAATGAAAGTTATAGACTATATAAATTATACAGGTATATAGTCTATACCTTTCATTTGCCTCGAAATTTCTAACTTTCATGTGTTAAACCCTGTCTGGGGTTTTAGAGGCAAGGATACACACTCAAATGAAGAAAAGTTGGGTCCTAGGGATCCCCACACTGCTAAGTCATCTCATTAATCTGCTGCGTTGCCAGCGTGGTAGCCTTGATGGTGTAGTGGCTTAGCATGCCCGATTAGTAATCAGGGAGGCGTGGGTTCGAGTCCCGCTCAGGGCAAAAACCAATTTTTCGGAGGGGTGTGTCGAAAGGTAAAATACACGGTATGTGTTCCTTTCTCCTGTATATATAACCCGTTTATCTTATGGAATTTTCCCTGTTTCAATGTTTCCTGGCGGCAGTTATTCCTGTAATATTGATCTGTTTTCTGTTTGTTTATAAATGAAAAAAAAATGGTACTCATTCTCACTCGGTCAAATTTCTTAACTGGGGCGATCATGTAAACTCAGTTCCAGGCTTTGCTGCTAGTCCCCCGGGACAGAGTAAAGTACGCTAGGGGAAGGGATTTTGAGTGGACCTGGATGTTGTAAAACTTATTTTTTCAGCTCAAATGACAACAATCATTTGTGATGAGAGCAAGCTAAAAATTCTTTTGGAAGAGGCTAAGAAATGCCCCAAGTTGAAAAATATTGTTAAGATTGGTGCTTCTGTCACTGACGAAGAGAAGGTTGTTGCAGATAAAATGGGAGTTAAAATCATTTCTTTTACGGACTTAGAGGTAAGACTATAACATTGTTTCTAATTTATTACATTTAATTCTAGCCAATCATGATTTTTGCGCAAAAAAATGGGAAAAACAATAGCATCCTTGCAGGCGTTCCTTTCCCTTCTTCCTTGCGCGACCTCCTTGTTCTCCGGCTGGTTCTCCCTTTCTGTCCCCTTCGAACGCCTGCCACGTAGACTAAGCGAGCAGTAAAGGTATGAGCCTTCTAGAGGGGTCTGGGAGCATGCTCCCCTGCGAAAACGTTTACATGTAAATCTGATTTCCCCTAAATCACTTTTCTTGAATTCTGACGTTATTTAATAACACATCTTACTCATGTTACAATAACAATGAAAGAGGAGAAGAGAGGGGCTGTCAGCAGAGGGGTCCATATTTCTCGCTGATTTCTCAGATCTCAACTGGCTTTCCATTTGTGGAACAATAATTTATTTGATATATATTAACCCGAGTTCAGCTTGAGAGTTTGCTTTCTCGGCTGGAGAGATGGAGATTGAGTCCAAAAGCTGGAGACGTGGCATATATGTAGAGAGTACTGGTACCACAATATTAATTTGTTACCACAAGACAATCACACCCAAAAGAATCACTCCCATAAACTGACTGATCACTGCAACATCATATTTTTGTCTATCTATAATGCAGTGTTCTAGGAGCTTTGAAATTTTATGAAAACAGTTAACATTTTGGCATCTTCATAATGCGAAATACTTGACAATGAATAAATTTAAATGTCCAGTGCTTTTTAAAGTAGGGTTGAAGTTAATTAATAGACCGAGGTGTTGAAATACAAAGTTTTGCACTGTGATGCTTCAAAAAAAGTCTCTTTAATATTTTTTATTAATTACTGTAGAACTGAGAGTTTTTGCTGGATGATCGAGGCCTTTTGACAGAAAGCTAATTTGTTGCTTTCCCCCTTTAGGAGCTTGGAAAAAATAACAGACATGAGAAGAAGGTCAGACAAGAATCTTATGATAACATTTTACATGTGTGTGATGTAGCATATATAACTATTATAGAAAATGGATGAGCACAAATTTTTCATCCAAGACCACTTCTTTTAACACTGAAAAACTGATGACTGAGTTGTGTTTCCAGCTGATGTTTGGAACCTTGAACAAGAAACGAGGACAATTTAGTCTTAGCATCTATTTTATTGTAAATACCGGTAATAGTTCTACTTTACATCCAAAATTTTCCCTGCCATTTTTATTATATGGTGTTTTTTTTCCTGTCACGTGTAGCCTCCCAAACCAGATAATATTGCAGTGGTATGTTATACAAGTGGAACAACAGGTTAGTTTTAATCATCTAAATACATGTATTATTTGTGTTGTGGAGAATGTCCAGTGGAATAGTGATAGAGCTTTAGTTTGGTGTTGTCCTCATCTCCCACTTTGCACATGTGCTATAAAAGATGAATCAGCCATTGCACAACCATGCCATGTATATATGCGCTTTTGGTTAACTTTGTGCATGCTCTTTACAAGCTTGAGTGGGATTCAAGACTGAATGCAAGAAAAAAAACTAAGCCTAAAGCTAACCTCTGGGATTTCCCTTGGAAAGCGCGTGAGTAAAAACTTTAGATAGAGATGAGTAAAGTGTGTGGATCTATGCATTGATCCAATGGCAATACATTTGGAAATTGGTGGACCCTTACTTCTCGTTTTTCACCTTAACATTTCAGTCAAGAGGTTTTCTAGTAAAAACTTCTTTGATTAACATTTGTTAATATTGAAAGTGAAATACTGTACAGTGAAACCTCTATTAAGCGGCCACCCTCAGGGTAATGGCTGTTGGCAGGTTAATGGAGGTTGGCTGCTTTAATAGCAGAGGTTTGTCAGAAATTAGCATAATCTTTAGTAGAAACTTCACTTTATTCTAAAACAAAGACCTTTATCTAGAGACTTTGACAACTTTCGCACAAGAGACAGCTCTAATACCAAACAAAAATACAGTACTCAGTCTGTTAGAAAAAAAGATACTACTCAAAATGTTGAGATGAGGTGCTCCCAACTTAACATGAACAATCTCAACTTTTTAGCGTAAACTGAGTTGATTTTGTAACCGGAAAAGGTGGCAATTAATCCGTGTAACTTAAACGTTGCATTACAGGTCCATTATTATTTTTAAAAATTCTTGCAAGGTATTAAGTTTCTCGCTGAAAAGCCAAACTATGGCCACTTAATGGAGGTGAAAACAATAGGAAAACTCTTATCCGAGCAGCCAAAAGGTGGCCACAGGCGCTTAATACAGGTACCCACTTAATAGAGGTTTGATTTACAATATTATTCTACAATTATTTTGGGACTTTGATCGCTGGCCGCTTAATGGAGGGTAGCCGCTTTATGGAGGTTCCATTGTATGTGAGCTGAAAGTTTGGGCACAAAAAATATTTGGATAGGAACATTTGTGTTTAAAAAATGTAATCCATGTTGTAAAAGTGTGCAGATTTCATGGATATTTTTCATGTTTTAAGTAAATCAGTTGTGGGAAATTTTACTGGTGAATTCAGCTTTCTAGCAGTCCACACTTCCCTCCCCTCTTTTTTAAACTTATCATATATTTTGGAATTAAATCAGGGAACCCCAAAGGAGTGTTGACGACTCATGGAAACATAACTGCAGCGATGGCTGGCATTGTGCATACTTTTGAAAAGGTACAGTATTTGTGAAATCTGTCGAATCAATTTAACTTGGTGGCAATTTATTTGTAATGAAATTAAGGACGGTGCCTACTATTGTTATTGCGCACACGTTCTGCGCATCTCGAGATACTCGGATTTCCTATCGGTGATGCTTACTAATACAGGGATATATTTTCGCGGTTTAAAACTTTCCGGAAAAAGTAGATCTTAGTAAGTACTCTTGGTATCCAAAAAGAAAATTGGGGGTAACCATGCATTTTTGAGAGATAATTAAGCTTCAATTTGAGAAAGAACGCCATACATTGCTTTGTATTTTAAAGCTTTTTGCAAAGATTATTCATGAATTATCTTTGAAAAATGCGTGGTTACCCCCAATTTTCTTTTTGGATTTCAATAACACTTGTTAAGATCTACATTTCCTGCATAATCACACACCGGGGCAAAAATATCCTTAATTAGTAGGCACC
>OX421453.1:11842396-11844896 GCA_949126865.1 Montipora capitata
AAGGAGAATGAAACTTGTGCTTAAGTCAAAGTTGAATGGGCGAAACAAGATATTGGCAATAAACATGTGGGCTGTTTCATTACTTAGATACAGCAGAGGAATAATACGATGCAATAAGAATAAGTTATTGGATGTAGATAGACGGACAAGAAAACTTATGACAATGAATGGGGAATTACATCCAAAGAGTGACGTTAATAGAATTTATGTACCAAGGCGGAAAGGTGGACATGGTCTTATAAGCGTTGAAAGCTGTATCCCAAGAGAAGAAAACAGTATTGGCTGGTATATGAAATATAGCATTGAGCTATTACTGGTAAGTCCCAGGACAGGCAACATAATAGAAACTGAAGATTGCATTGAACCAAAAGAGTGCAAAAGATTAGAGGAAGTGAGACATGAAAACATGTGGAGAGAGGAACAGATGTATGCATGGGCAGTTTTATAAGAGACCATGGGGATGATGTAAATAAACAATCATCGTGGGCTTGGGTATCTAAATCTGATCTAAAACCCACCACTGAAGTGTTGATATTCACAGCACAAAAACAAGATTTAAGAACAAATTACTGACATCAAATTTCATATTGACAAAATAGTTGGTTCACCATTCTGCAGAATGTGTGGGCAAAATGGAGAAACTATTACACGTGGTGAGCAAATGCAGTATGCTTGCCCAAGGGAAGTATAAAGGTAGACATGACAATGTAGCAATAATAATAATAGTAATAATAGTAATAATAATAATAATAATAATAATCATCATCATCATCATAATAATAATAATAATAATATGATGATGATGATTATTATTATTATCTGCCGATAATAATAACTTTATTTGTCTTCGAATACAGTTGTATATTTCTTGACGTATAGGCAATTAACAACTGGGCAAGACACTTTACTCTCACGATGCCTCTCTCCACCCAGCCGTATAAATGGGTACCGATGAAATGCTCGTGGTAACCCTGCGATGGACTAGCATCCCATCCAGGGGGGAGTAGAAATAATCCTAGTCGCTTCATGCTACGGAAACCGGAGATAAGCGAACGGCCTGATGGGCCTTCTGGCTCGTAAGCAGAGACTTTACCAAGAGAAAAAAAAATCAAAGTGAATACACCGAGGGAACTTGGAATTGGTATCCAGACAATATACCATTTTACAGTGTTGTATGAGTTACCTGCCTTAAAAATGGAAGCGAGGCTGCCGGTGACCCTGTTTTGATACAAATCTTTTTGCTTTTCTAATGTTAATGTAGACTAATTAGAATTACAACAACACAATTTACACGATAAAAATCAGTGAGGTCTGTATCAATGCAAGGACACCGGCAGCCTCGCAGCCATTCATAGGCAAGGTCACTGAGCAAACAACTGTAAAATTGACTATTTTCTCCCATCCCCTTTCGTCGTGGACAGTAAGCCACAGACCATTTCCCCACATCTAAGATACAAATAAGTTCCAAACCAAACTGATTTCTTTTTTAGAAACATTTTTGTAAATGAAAACAAAGAGGAAATCCAGAAGAGCGAGGGACTGCAACACGGACCTTTTGCTTTACACCACTGCCAAAATTCGCAAGAGGAGTTTAAATTCTTGAATTTTAAAAAAACTTAATAATGGAGGTACTTGACACAGTCACGCAAAGGCTTGTCATCTTCAAATCAAGGTGTAAAAAGGCCTTTATACTCCAAATCTATGGCAGAACGCCAAAACGAGTTACTTTCCGAACCGAATGTCTGTATTTTCTCACATTTGTAGGTGAAGATAACCCAGGATTTTCTTTTTGTTACTGGTTAGGAATGTACATTGTATAAGAGGTCAGGAAATGTCACGTGATTCTCATATCCCAAGCATACAGTCTTAGTGTGGTTAACTTTCTGGCATACAGGAAATATTGTCAAAGTCGACCTTAATATTTGCAATCATCTGTGGTGAGGCAGAAATAACAATTTTTCTTTTTTACAAATGGATGTTTTTGCCTTTTTGCAGTGTGGGCTTGATGTTAGTGACTCTGATGTGCACCTCTCCTATCTTCCTTTGGCACACATGTTTGAGCGAATTGTTCAGGTTGGTTGACCAATAATAATAATAATTTTTATTTCATTTAAACCGAGGTGAACTGCAACAAGCACAAGAAAGTTAGTTTAAGAAAGTTATCTGATTCAGCTCACTTCAGTAACATATGATACGCACGCTAGTTGCAGCTGCCATCTATATTGTTGGATCTTGACTTAGGCCAAATTCAGGCAAACTAGTGAAGGTCACTTAAACGATAGTGTTTATTAAGAGGGCGTATTATGATATTTTTAATCAAAGTGGATAGAGCGGTTTTTAATTGAGTGTCGAAAGTAATTAGCAAATTGCTTTGGTTTTGCCTTACTTCACTCAGTGATTGCTTCAAAGTTCTCGCGCCATTTTTTCAACCAATCAGAAGTGAAACCAAAACCAATCGTGGCTTGCGCGTGCCCGTTTTCCCGCACTTTGTGTCAGCTAC
>OX421453.1:11859896-11862396 GCA_949126865.1 Montipora capitata
CTTTCTACTTCGTTATGTGCTCATTTTTCACTTAAAAAAACATCGAATTACCTTGTGTTATCATTCAATTTTACTACGTAGGTGATAAACGTTCAATGAACGTGAAACAAATCATCTGTGTGGCTAAGATGTTCGTTATAACCTCTCGAACTTGTGTTGTTTGCCCCCTTAAAAGTGTGTAGCTAATTTGCATGATAATAGCAAATCCAATATGGTGGCCATCGTGAATAACGTCTATTCAGCGTGTAAATGCAGCTTATACTGTATATGCAAAAAACGAGTTAACTCCTGTCCTGCATATTACTTCAGCCGCATAGACCTTATTCGTAAATGGAGGTCAATTTATGATTCTTTTGTCCTAGTGCAAATTAGCCTACCAAGCCTCGATACCATACAGTGAATTGAAAAGAATTCTTGCTCGAAAATGAGGCTTGATAGGCTAATTTGCACTTGGACAAAAGAATTATAAATGTGACCGCCATTTATGAGTAAGGTCTATACACACGCATCTCATTCTTAAACCTGTGAGTCTTTGACGTCATTTTCTCCTCGATCCACCTCTCTCAAGGTTTAAAAGTTAGTAATGGCAGACCATTAAATATGAAAATTCCAGTTAATTTGTGCAATCAAGGCTTAAAACTTGGGTCACTTAGTGCTTAGTTAACTTAGTTTTGAAATCCAAAGAAAAACAAGAATTGAATTTTTGTTTTTAGTAGCTCTTTAACTTTACTTAACACTACCATATTTGCATTTCTATGTATCTTTTCATTATTATAGACGATTAGTTTAAAAAATTCTGGGAGAGAAAACTCCGGTTACAGTCCGTAGTGCAAGAACGTGTCGTCCTTTTAAGGTCCTTATTGGCGAGAAATTGACGGCTGGTGGCAAACTTAGATCTTATCGGTAGTTGGTTACCCTGCGAGCAGAGCCTCCTTTTGTCTTTTCTTTACTGAGGAGGAGAAAAGGAGGCTCTGCTTGAATCGCGTCAACTCTTTGAAGCCGCCGCAGCCCGAACTTCTGGACTGGTCAATCTTGTTTTCTCTCGTTAAACTGGTTTTTCCAGTGCGAGCGTCCGTTTAGTGATAAAACCGATGGTTATTATTGAGCCCGCTGTACCGTGAAAAACCAAGATGGCGGCGAGATCTGGCATATTAGGCTTGGATTCGAGACTGTATCCTGGCAACATTCAGCACATACTCAATAAAGATCTTACTCGATTCATGCTTAGCCTTTCTCGAGAACGCCAAATCGAACAAGCAAGAGAAAGGTTCTGCTAGCAGGGTGGTAGTTGGTCGGTTCATTAGCACGACTCGACGCTTATGTGGATTGTTTGGTTTTATCAAACGTGTTTATAAAGGTTGAATTACCACCGTAAACGATTTGCAAAGCTTTCCAAGTCGTTTGCGGTGTTAATTCAACCTTTATCAACACGCTTGATAAAACCAAATTTTCCTCTTTCGCAATCCTACCGACGCAGTACCACAGTTTCTTTAGAAACTAGAAATTTGTTTACTTGTTTAGGTGGGGTGAGAAACTGTCCGCCGGAAGCGTAAGATGCTTTTTGGAAGACAAAGTGTCTCACCGCATAATATAAACTGTGAACTGATTACATTTTTTGATTTTCAGGAATTGAAAAAGGCAATTCTTGATCAGATGACTGCAGAAGCCAAAAAGGAAAAACTGCGATCATTTGAACAAGTATGGGCTGTTCATTATTTCTTTATTCATTACGTACTTCGTCGTACTTGTGGTTTTTTTAAGATGTGCGGAACTTGAAAACAAGAAGTAAAGTTCGCTTTTTTTCGGCGTTTCATTTAAACCGGTTTCAACAATTTGGAGGGAATGCCTCAGTTGAAGGATTATCTCTCCAGAACCATTTCACTTTAGGGCAACGTTACTGTACCAAATGAAACACCAATAATCGCACAAGAAGACGCACTCATTAATGTGACGTAATAGGGTACAACGGCAGCAAAAGAGCCATCTAAAAACGCCCTATATTTTGTCTTTAAACGTTTATATCCCAAAATCAAAACCGATGACCCCCACTTTTTATCGCTGAAAAGTGATTAGCAAGCTAAAACCCTCTGCAAAGTTAGAAAAAATTATCTCATAGACATCTTCACAACTGGAAAGTGTTAAGGTGGCTCTGAATCCGCTACAGAAATTAGGCTGCTAACCACTTTCAGCACTACTACTAAATTTTTTTGTCTTTGTAAAATGTCAATCGGGCGTTCGATTTATGGTATCTGCACTTTTTTTGAGATATAGGCCTTAAAAGACAAAATATGTGGCTTTTTTGTTTTCATGGAAACCAATTACGTCACAACAGTTGGTAGATACAGTCCTTCCAAATAGTACAGTTGTTGGAATGTGGTAAAACTGGTTTGAGACTCCTTAAATTTCCACGGGGACACAGAGCTCAAATCGTTCTTTAATTCCTCCGTCTTATGTTCATTTCCACAGGTCAGAGCCATTTCACTTTCTCCAGAAATGTGGA
>OX421453.1:11872396-11875360 GCA_949126865.1 Montipora capitata
GTCGGGCCACCCAGTCCTACCAGCAAAATAAGGCATCGATTGAAGGTTTTAGCTTTCAAAACTTGCCCAGATTGTGTCAGTAGGTCCTGGAATTCGTCCACAGAAAGGCCAGAGAGACAACTTCACTCGTGAACCGCCATGTTTACAACAGAGCATTTTAGGCGTCCCAGTCTGCATGAAACCATCTCTCGCCTCTGTCTGAGACAAGACCAGACACGCACGGTTCTTACGTTAACTTTATGCCTATAAAATCAACTGAAATATCAATTGCTGGTATAAAAAAAAAAACAACAAAAAAACAAAAAAAAAAACCAGCATGTTAATTTTTTTTGGTAGCCAAGGTATCGAAGAGCCAGAACATTTGCGCATGCGCTGACGGAATGTTTGAACAAGAGAGAAAAACGCAGTACCTCCAGACACCGGCGCTGGAGCGTCGTACCAAACGAGTCATCCCGGGATTTCGGCCCGTGCGATCGCTTTTGGACGCAGTTGGCCCTTCGCTGCTTTCTGCTACCGACCTTGCCTCCCGGTACGGCATTGAGGGAGAGATATGTCGGCCCCTAAACCATATGTGACAAATCCCACGCCTACTCACAGCTCCAAACCGCCCTTGTCAATATAGCGTAAGAGTTAGATGGCTTATATATTCAAGAGAAAGGTCATTTTATCTGTCATATGGTAAGCACTGGAGTCGCTAATTACAAAGTGTGCGCATGCGCCCTCCTAAAGGTAACATACATACAGTCATAAGCTTTTTCCGAATAACTACAGGAGGTAATATCTTCGAGACATTACATTTACAGCTAAAATACATAGCATATACAGAAACCTACTAAATACATAATATTTAAAGATATATTCATTAAAAAAAGAAGCCGCTGTACAAAATGCGGCCTTGTATTCTCTTTTAAAACCAGTAAACTCATAGGTACGGATAAAATCAGGTAGCGCATTCCGCAACTTAGCTGATACGTAAAAAAAAAGAGAGCTAAGGCCATAAGTGGTTGTTCCAGGTTTATTGAGGAACAGAATGTAATTTCCGCGAAGGTGGATGATAAGAAGGGGACGGGAGAGAAAACGTATCTTTCATATAAGCAGAAAAACCCTTTTTTTTTTTAAAAAAAAAAAGGTTTTTCTCCTTATATGAAAAACACATACTTTTGTCAAGTAATACGAGGAAATTTTGAATGCGCTTATTGGATAGAGATGTCGAACTTGACTTTCGTAGTAAGAGGACAGGTAATCTGCAAATATAAATATCGTTATTCTCTTATTTACATTATTATACCGTTCCTTTGACACGAGATTTATAGCAAAATGAAAGCACAACTTTGTGGCGAATTTTCTATGATAAAAACTTGTTCAGAAATCCAAAATCTACGTTAACAGCACACACCAGGCCTACTGCTGAGTATCTTGCTAGAAATCATTTCCTCTGGCCGCGCTTCAGCCATTCGATGAGGGCCAGTCTCGTGCTTCTTAAGTTGCCTCGCTCATGCCCAAAAAGAATTCTGGGTAATTCTGCCATTCCATGACAAGGGAAGACTCCCGATTCTCATTTCATAGTTTTTTTCATAAGTGTCGGGCCACCCAGTCCTACCAGCAAAATAAGGCATCGATTGAAGGTTTTAGCTTTCAAAACTTGCCCAGATTGTGTCAGTAGGTCCTGGAATTCGTCCACAGAAAGGCCAGAGAGACAACTTCACTCGTGAACCGCCATGTTTACAACAGAGCATTTTAGGCGTCCCAGTCTGCATGAAACCATCTCTCGCCTCTGTCTGAGACAAGACCAGACACGCACGGTTCTTACGTTAACTTTTTGCCTATAAAATCAACTGAAATATCAATTGCTGGTATAAAAAAAAAACAACAAAAAAACCAAAAAAAAAACCAGCATGTTAATTTTTTTTGGTAGCCAAGGTATCGAAGAGCCAGAACATTTGCGCATGCGCTGACGGAATGTTTGAACAAGAGAGAAAAACGCAGTACCTCCAGACACCGGCGCTGGAGCGTCGTACCAAACGAGTCATCCCGGGATTTCGGCCCGTGCGATCGCTTTTGGACGCAGTTGGCCCTTCGCTGCTTTCTGCTACCGACCTTGCCTCCCGGTACGGCATTGAGGGAGAGATATGTCGGCCCCTAAACCATATGTGACAAATCCCACGCCTACTCACAGCTCCAAACCGCCCTTGTCAATATAGCGTAAGAGTTAGATGGCTTATATATTCAAGAGAAAGGTCATTTTATCTGTCATATGGTAAGCACTGGAGTCGCTAATTACAAAGTGTGCGCATGCGCCCTCCTAAAGGTAACATACGTACAGTCATAAGCTTTTTCCGAATAACTACAGGAGGTAATATCTTCGAGACATTACATTTACAGCTAAAATACATAGCATATACAGAAACCTACTAAATACATAATATTTAAAGATATATTCATTAAAAAAAGAAGCCGCTGTACAAAATGCGGCCTTGTATTCTCTTTTAAAACCAGTAAACTCATAGGTACGGATAAAATCAGGTAGCGCATTCCGCAACTTAGCTGATACGTAAGAAAAAAGAGAGCTAAGGCCATAAGTGGTTGTTCCAGGTTTATTGAGGAACAGAATGTAATTTCCGCGAAGGTGGATGATAAGAAGGGGACGGGAGAGAAAACGTATCTTTCATATAAGCAGAAAAACCCTTTTTTTTTTTAAAAAAAAAATGGTTTTTCTCCTTATATGAAAAACACATACTTTTGTCAAGTAATACGAGGAAATTTTGAATGCGCTTATTGGATAGAGATGTCGAACTTGACTTTCGTAGTAAGAGGACAGGTAATCTGCAAATATAAATATCGTTATTCTCTTATTTACATTATTATACCGTTCCTTTGACACGAGATTTATAGCAAAATGAAAGCACAACTTTGTGGCGAATTTTCTATGATAAAAACTTGTTCAGAAATCCAAAATCTACGTTA
>OX421453.1:11875560-11923060 GCA_949126865.1 Montipora capitata
CTGTACAAAATGCGGCCTTGTATTCTCTTTTAAAACCAGTAAACTCATAGGTACGGATAAAATCAGGTAGCGCATTCCGCAACTTAGCTGATACGTAAGAAAAAAGAGAGCTAAGGCCATAACTGGTTGTTCCAGGTTTATTGAGGAACAGAATGTAATTTCCGCGAAGGTGGATGATAAGAAGGGGACGGGAGAGAAAACGTATTTTTTATATAAGCAAAAAAAAAAAACCACATACTTTTATCAAGAAATACGAGGAAATTTTGAATGCGCTTATTGCATAGAGATGTCGAACTTGACTTTCGTAGTAAGAGGACAGGTAATCTGCAAATATAAATATCGTTATTCTCTTATTTACATTATTATACCGTTTCTTTGACACGAGATTTATAGCAAAATGAAAGCACAACTTTGTCGCGAATTTTCTATGATAAAAACTTGTTCAGAAATCCAAAATCTACGTTAACAGCACACACCAGGCCTACTCCTGAGTATCTTGCTAGAAATCATTTCCTCTGGCCGCGCTTCAGCCATTCGATGAGGGCCAGTCTCGTGCTTCTTAAGTTGCCTCGCTCATGCCCAAAACGAATTCTGGGTAATTCTGCCATTCCATGACAAGGGAAGACTCCCGATTCTCATTTCATAGTTTTTTTCGTAAGTGTCGGGCCACCCAGTCCTACCAGCAAAATAAGGCATCGATTGAAGGTTTTAGCTTTCAAAACTTGCCCAGATTGTGTCAGTAGGTCCTGGAATTCGTCCACAGAAAGGCCAGAGAGACAACTTCACTCGTGAACCGCCATGTTTACAACAGAGCATTTTAGGCGTCCCAGTCTGCATGAAACCATCTCTCGCCTCTGTCTGAGACAAGACCAGACACGCACGGTTCTTACATTAACTTTATGCCTATAAAATCAACTGAAATGTCAATTGCTGGTATCAAAAAAAAAAAAAAAAAAAACCATCATGTTAATTTTTTTTGGTAGCCTAGGTATCGAAGAGCCAGAACATTTGCGCATGCGCTGACGGAATGTTTGAACAAGAGAGAAAAACGCAGTACCTCCAGACACCGGCGCTGGAGCGTCGTACCAAACGAGTCATCCCGGGATTTCGGCCCGTGCGATCGCTTTTGGACGCAGTTGGCCCTTCGCTGCTTTCTGCTACCGACCTTGCCTCCCGGTACGGCATTGAGGGAGAGATATGTCGGCCCCTAAACCACATGTGACAAATCCCACGCCTACTCACAGCTCCAAACCGCCCTTGTCAATATAGCGTAAGAGTTAGATGGCTTATATATTCAAGAGAAAAGTCATTTTATCTGTCATATGGTAAGCACTGGAGTCGCTAATTACAAAGTGTGCGCATGCGCCCTCCTAAAGGTAACATACATACAGTCATAAGCTTTTTCCGAATAACTACAGGAGGTAATATCTTCGAGACATTACATTTACAGCTAAAATACATAGCATATACAGAAACCTACTAAATACATAATATTTAAAGATATATTCATTAAAAAAGAAGCCGCTGTACAAAATGCGGCCTTGTATTCTCTTTTAAAACCAGTAAACTCATAGGTACGGATAAAATCAGGTAGCGCATTCCGCAACTTAGCTGATACGTAAGAAAAAAGAGAGCTAAGGCCATAACTGGTTGTTCCAGGTTTATTGAGGAACAGAATGTAATTTCCGCGAAGGTGGATGATAAGAAGGGGACGGGAGAGAAAACGTATTTTTTATATAAGCAAAAAAAAAAAACCACATACTTTTATCAAGAAATACGAGGAAATTTTGAATGCGCTTATTGCATAGAGATGTCGAACTTGACTTTCGTAGTAAGAGGACAGGTAATCTGCAAATATAAATATCGTTATTCTCTTATTTACATTATTATACCGTTTCTTTGACACGAGATTTATAGCAAAATGAAAGCACAACTTTGTCGCGAATTTTCTATGATAAAAACTTGTTCAGAAATCCAAAATCTACGTTAACAGCACACACCAGGCCTACTCCTGAGTATCTTGCTAGAAATCATTTCCTCTGGCCGCGCTTCAGCCATTCGATGAGGGCCAGTCTCGTGCTTCTTAAGTTGCCTCGCTCATGCCCAAAACGAATTCTGGGTAATTCTGCCATTCCATGACAAGGGAAGACTCCCGATTCTCATTTCATAGTTTTTTTCGTAAGTGTCGGGCCACCCAGTCCTACCAGCAAAATAAGGCATCGATTGAAGGTTTTAGCTTTCAAAACTTGCCCAGATTGTGTCAGTAGGTCCTGGAATTCGTCCACAGAAAGGCCAGAGAGACAACTTCACTCGTGAACCGCCATGTTTACAACAGAGCATTTTAGGCGTCCCAGTCTGCATGAAACCATCTCTCGCCTCTGTCTGAGACAAGACCAGACACGCACGGTTCTTACATTAACTTTATGCCTATAAAATCAACTGAAATGTCAATTGCTGGTATCAAAAAAAAAAAAAAAAAAAACCATCATGTTAATTTTTTTTGGTAGCCTAGGTATCGAAGAGCCAGAACATTTGCGCATGCGCTGACGGAATGTTTGAACAAGAGAGAAAAACGCAGTACCTCCAGACACCGGCGCTGGAGCGTCGTACCAAACGAGTCATCCCGGGATTTCGGCCCGTGCGATCGCTTTTGGACGCAGTTGGCCCTTCGCTGCTTTCTGCTACCGACCTTGCCTCCCGGTACGGCATTGAGGGAGAGATATGTCGGCCCCTAAACCACATGTGACAAATCCCACGCCTACTCACAGCTCCAAACCGCCCTTGTCAATATAGCGTAAGAGTTAGATGGCTTATATATTCAAGAGAAAAGTCATTTTATCTGTCATATGGTAAGCACTGGAGTCGCTAATTACAAAGTGTGCGCATGCGCCCTCCTAAAGGTAACATACATACAGTCATAAGCTTTTTCCGAATAACTACAGGAGGTAATATCTTCGAGACATTACATTTACAGCTAAAATACATAGCATATACAGAAACCTACTAAATACATAATATTTAAAGATATATTCATTAAAAAAGAAGCCGCTGTACAAAATGCGGCCTTGTATTCTCTTTTAAAACCAGTAAACTCATAGGTACGGATAAAATCAGGTAGCGCATTCCGCAACTTAGCTGATACGTAAGAAAAAAGAGAGCTAAGGCCATAACTGGTTGTTCCAGGTTTATTGAGGAACAGAATGTAATTTCCGCGAAGGTGGATGATAAGAAGGGGACGGGAGAGAAAACGTATTTTTTATATAAGCAAAAAAAAAAAACCACATACTTTTATCAAGAAATACGAGGAAATTTTGAATGCGCTTATTGCATAGAGATGTCGAACTTGACTTTCGTAGTAAGAGGACAGGTAATCTGCAAATATAAATATCGTTATTCTCTTATTTACATTATTATACCGTTTCTTTGACACGAGATTTATAGCAAAATGAAAGCACAACTTTGTCGCGAATTTTCTATGATAAAAACTTGTTCAGAAATCCAAAATCTACGTTAACAGCACACACCAGGCCTACTCCTGAGTATCTTGCTAGAAATCATTTCCTCTGGCCGCGCTTCAGCCATTCGATGAGGGCCAGTCTCGTGCTTCTTAAGTTGCCTCGCTCATGCCCAAAACGAATTCTGGGTAATTCTGCCATTCCATGACAAGGGAAGACTCCCGATTCTCATTTCATAGTTTTTTTCGTAAGTGTCGGGCCACCCAGTCCTACCAGCAAAATAAGGCATCGATTGAAGGTTTTAGCTTTCAAAACTTGCCCAGATTGTGTCAGTAGGTCCTGGAATTCGTCCACAGAAAGGCCAGAGAGACAACTTCACTCGTGAACCGCCATGTTTACAACAGAGCATTTTAGGCGTCCCAGTCTGCATGAAACCATCTCTCGCCTCTGTCTGAGACAAGACCAGACACGCACGGTTCTTACATTAACTTTATGCCTATAAAATCAACTGAAATGTCAATTGCTGGTATCAAAAAAAAAAAAAAAAAAAACCATCATGTTAATTTTTTTTGGTAGCCTAGGTATCGAAGAGCCAGAACATTTGCGCATGCGCTGACGGAATGTTTGAACAAGAGAGAAAAACGCAGTACCTCCAGACACCGGCGCTGGAGCGTCGTACCAAACGAGTCATCCCGGGATTTCGGCCCGTGCGATCGCTTTTGGACGCAGTTGGCCCTTCGCTGCTTTCTGCTACCGACCTTGCCTCCCGGTACGGCATTGAGGGAGAGATATGTCGGCCCCTAAACCACATGTGACAAATCCCACGCCTACTCACAGCTCCAAACCGCCCTTGTCAATATAGCGTAAGAGTTAGATGGCTTATATATTCAAGAGAAAAGTCATTTTATCTGTCATATGGTAAGCACTGGAGTCGCTAATTACAAAGTGTGCGCATGCGCCCTCCTAAAGGTAACATACATACAGTCATAAGCTTTTTCCGAATAACTACAGGAGGTAATATCTTCGAGACATTACATTTACAGCTAAAATACATAGCATATACAGAAACCTACTAAATACATAATATTTAAAGATATATTCATTAAAAAAGAAGCCGCTGTACAAAATGCGGCCTTGTATTCTCTTTTAAAACCAGTAAACTCATAGGTACGGATAAAATCAGGTAGCGCATTCCGCAACTTAGCTGATACGTAAGAAAAAAGAGAGCTAAGGCCATAACTGGTTGTTCCAGGTTTATTGAGGAACAGAATGTAATTTCCGCGAAGGTGGATGATAAGAAGGGGACGGGAGAGAAAACGTATTTTTTATATAAGCAAAAAAAAAAAACCACATACTTTTATCAAGAAATACGAGGAAATTTTGAATGCGCTTATTGCATAGAGATGTCGAACTTGACTTTCGTAGTAAGAGGACAGGTAATCTGCAAATATAAATATCGTTATTCTCTTATTTACATTATTATACCGTTTCTTTGACACGAGATTTATAGCAAAATGAAAGCACAACTTTGTCGCGAATTTTCTATGATAAAAACTTGTTCAGAAATCCAAAATCTACGTTAACAGCACACACCAGGCCTACTCCTGAGTATCTTGCTAGAAATCATTTCCTCTGGCCGCGCTTCAGCCATTCGATGAGGGCCAGTCTCGTGCTTCTTAAGTTGCCTCGCTCATGCCCAAAACGAATTCTGGGTAATTCTGCCATTCCATGACAAGGGAAGACTCCCGATTCTCATTTCATAGTTTTTTTCGTAAGTGTCGGGCCACCCAGTCCTACCAGCAAAATAAGGCATCGATTGAAGGTTTTAGCTTTCAAAACTTGCCCAGATTGTGTCAGTAGGTCCTGGAATTCGTCCACAGAAAGGCCAGAGAGACAACTTCACTCGTGAACCGCCATGTTTACAACAGAGCATTTTAGGCGTCCCAGTCTGCATGAAACCATCTCTCGCCTCTGTCTGAGACAAGACCAGACACGCACGGTTCTTACATTAACTTTATGCCTATAAAATCAACTGAAATGTCAATTGCTGGTATCAAAAAAAAAAAAAAAAAAAACCATCATGTTAATTTTTTTTGGTAGCCTAGGTATCGAAGAGCCAGAACATTTGCGCATGCGCTGACGGAATGTTTGAACAAGAGAGAAAAACGCAGTACCTCCAGACACCGGCGCTGGAGCGTCGTACCAAACGAGTCATCCCGGGATTTCGGCCCGTGCGATCGCTTTTGGACGCAGTTGGCCCTTCGCTGCTTTCTGCTACCGACCTTGCCTCCCGGTACGGCATTGAGGGAGAGATATGTCGGCCCCTAAACCACATGTGACAAATCCCACGCCTACTCACAGCTCCAAACCGCCCTTGTCAATATAGCGTAAGAGTTAGATGGCTTATATATTCAAGAGAAAAGTCATTTTATCTGTCATATGGTAAGCACTGGAGTCGCTAATTACAAAGTGTGCGCATGCGCCCTCCTAAAGGTAACATACATACAGTCATAAGCTTTTTCCGAATAACTACAGGAGGTAATATCTTCGAGACATTACATTTACAGCTAAAATACATAGCATATACAGAAACCTACTAAATACATAATATTTAAAGATATATTCATTAAAAAAGAAGCCGCTGTACAAAATGCGGCCTTGTATTCTCTTTTAAAACCAGTAAACTCATAGGTACGGATAAAATCAGGTAGCGCATTCCGCAACTTAGCTGATACGTAAGAAAAAAGAGAGCTAAGGCCATAACTGGTTGTTCCAGGTTTATTGAGGAACAGAATGTAATTTCCGCGAAGGTGGATGATAAGAAGGGGACGGGAGAGAAAACGTATTTTTTATATAAGCAAAAAAAAAAAACCACATACTTTTATCAAGAAATACGAGGAAATTTTGAATGCGCTTATTGCATAGAGATGTCGAACTTGACTTTCGTAGTAAGAGGACAGGTAATCTGCAAATATAAATATCGTTATTCTCTTATTTACATTATTATACCGTTTCTTTGACACGAGATTTATAGCAAAATGAAAGCACAACTTTGTCGCGAATTTTCTATGATAAAAACTTGTTCAGAAATCCAAAATCTACGTTAACAGCACACACCAGGCCTACTCCTGAGTATCTTGCTAGAAATCATTTCCTCTGGCCGCGCTTCAGCCATTCGATGAGGGCCAGTCTCGTGCTTCTTAAGTTGCCTCGCTCATGCCCAAAACGAATTCTGGGTAATTCTGCCATTCCATGACAAGGGAAGACTCCCGATTCTCATTTCATAGTTTTTTTCGTAAGTGTCGGGCCACCCAGTCCTACCAGCAAAATAAGGCATCGATTGAAGGTTTTAGCTTTCAAAACTTGCCCAGATTGTGTCAGTAGGTCCTGGAATTCGTCCACAGAAAGGCCAGAGAGACAACTTCACTCGTGAACCGCCATGTTTACAACAGAGCATTTTAGGCGTCCCAGTCTGCATGAAACCATCTCTCGCCTCTGTCTGAGACAAGACCAGACACGCACGGTTCTTACATTAACTTTATGCCTATAAAATCAACTGAAATGTCAATTGCTGGTATCAAAAAAAAAAAAAAAAAAAACCATCATGTTAATTTTTTTTGGTAGCCTAGGTATCGAAGAGCCAGAACATTTGCGCATGCGCTGACGGAATGTTTGAACAAGAGAGAAAAACGCAGTACCTCCAGACACCGGCGCTGGAGCGTCGTACCAAACGAGTCATCCCGGGATTTCGGCCCGTGCGATCGCTTTTGGACGCAGTTGGCCCTTCGCTGCTTTCTGCTACCGACCTTGCCTCCCGGTACGGCATTGAGGGAGAGATATGTCGGCCCCTAAACCACATGTGACAAATCCCACGCCTACTCACAGCTCCAAACCGCCCTTGTCAATATAGCGTAAGAGTTAGATGGCTTATATATTCAAGAGAAAAGTCATTTTATCTGTCATATGGTAAGCACTGGAGTCGCTAATTACAAAGTGTGCGCATGCGCCCTCCTAAAGGTAACATACATACAGTCATAAGCTTTTTCCGAATAACTACAGGAGGTAATATCTTCGAGACATTACATTTACAGCTAAAATACATAGCATATACAGAAACCTACTAAATACATAATATTTAAAGATATATTCATTAAAAAAGAAGCCGCTGTACAAAATGCGGCCTTGTATTCTCTTTTAAAACCAGTAAACTCATAGGTACGGATAAAATCAGGTAGCGCATTCCGCAACTTAGCTGATACGTAAGAAAAAAGAGAGCTAAGGCCATAACTGGTTGTTCCAGGTTTATTGAGGAACAGAATGTAATTTCCGCGAAGGTGGATGATAAGAAGGGGACGGGAGAGAAAACGTATTTTTTATATAAGCAAAAAAAAAAAACCACATACTTTTATCAAGAAATACGAGGAAATTTTGAATGCGCTTATTGCATAGAGATGTCGAACTTGACTTTCGTAGTAAGAGGACAGGTAATCTGCAAATATAAATATCGTTATTCTCTTATTTACATTATTATACCGTTTCTTTGACACGAGATTTATAGCAAAATGAAAGCACAACTTTGTCGCGAATTTTCTATGATAAAAACTTGTTCAGAAATCCAAAATCTACGTTAACAGCACACACCAGGCCTACTCCTGAGTATCTTGCTAGAAATCATTTCCTCTGGCCGCGCTTCAGCCATTCGATGAGGGCCAGTCTCGTGCTTCTTAAGTTGCCTCGCTCATGCCCAAAACGAATTCTGGGTAATTCTGCCATTCCATGACAAGGGAAGACTCCCGATTCTCATTTCATAGTTTTTTTCGTAAGTGTCGGGCCACCCAGTCCTACCAGCAAAATAAGGCATCGATTGAAGGTTTTAGCTTTCAAAACTTGCCCAGATTGTGTCAGTAGGTCCTGGAATTCGTCCACAGAAAGGCCAGAGAGACAACTTCACTCGTGAACCGCCATGTTTACAACAGAGCATTTTAGGCGTCCCAGTCTGCATGAAACCATCTCTCGCCTCTGTCTGAGACAAGACCAGACACGCACGGTTCTTACATTAACTTTATGCCTATAAAATCAACTGAAATGTCAATTGCTGGTATCAAAAAAAAAAAAAAAAAAAACCATCATGTTAATTTTTTTTGGTAGCCTAGGTATCGAAGAGCCAGAACATTTGCGCATGCGCTGACGGAATGTTTGAACAAGAGAGAAAAACGCAGTACCTCCAGACACCGGCGCTGGAGCGTCGTACCAAACGAGTCATCCCGGGATTTCGGCCCGTGCGATCGCTTTTGGACGCAGTTGGCCCTTCGCTGCTTTCTGCTACCGACCTTGCCTCCCGGTACGGCATTGAGGGAGAGATATGTCGGCCCCTAAACCACATGTGACAAATCCCACGCCTACTCACAGCTCCAAACCGCCCTTGTCAATATAGCGTAAGAGTTAGATGGCTTATATATTCAAGAGAAAAGTCATTTTATCTGTCATATGGTAAGCACTGGAGTCGCTAATTACAAAGTGTGCGCATGCGCCCTCCTAAAGGTAACATACATACAGTCATAAGCTTTTTCCGAATAACTACAGGAGGTAATATCTTCGAGACATTACATTTACAGCTAAAATACATAGCATATACAGAAACCTACTAAATACATAATATTTAAAGATATATTCATTAAAAAAGAAGCCGCTGTACAAAATGCGGCCTTGTATTCTCTTTTAAAACCAGTAAACTCATAGGTACGGATAAAATCAGGTAGCGCATTCCGCAACTTAGCTGATACGTAAGAAAAAAGAGAGCTAAGGCCATAACTGGTTGTTCCAGGTTTATTGAGGAACAGAATGTAATTTCCGCGAAGGTGGATGATAAGAAGGGGACGGGAGAGAAAACGTATTTTTTATATAAGCAAAAAAAAAAAACCACATACTTTTATCAAGAAATACGAGGAAATTTTGAATGCGCTTATTGCATAGAGATGTCGAACTTGACTTTCGTAGTAAGAGGACAGGTAATCTGCAAATATAAATATCGTTATTCTCTTATTTACATTATTATACCGTTTCTTTGACACGAGATTTATAGCAAAATGAAAGCACAACTTTGTCGCGAATTTTCTATGATAAAAACTTGTTCAGAAATCCAAAATCTACGTTAACAGCACACACCAGGCCTACTCCTGAGTATCTTGCTAGAAATCATTTCCTCTGGCCGCGCTTCAGCCATTCGATGAGGGCCAGTCTCGTGCTTCTTAAGTTGCCTCGCTCATGCCCAAAACGAATTCTGGGTAATTCTGCCATTCCATGACAAGGGAAGACTCCCGATTCTCATTTCATAGTTTTTTTCGTAAGTGTCGGGCCACCCAGTCCTACCAGCAAAATAAGGCATCGATTGAAGGTTTTAGCTTTCAAAACTTGCCCAGATTGTGTCAGTAGGTCCTGGAATTCGTCCACAGAAAGGCCAGAGAGACAACTTCACTCGTGAACCGCCATGTTTACAACAGAGCATTTTAGGCGTCCCAGTCTGCATGAAACCATCTCTCGCCTCTGTCTGAGACAAGACCAGACACGCACGGTTCTTACATTAACTTTATGCCTATAAAATCAACTGAAATGTCAATTGCTGGTATCAAAAAAAAAAAAAAAAAAAACCATCATGTTAATTTTTTTTGGTAGCCTAGGTATCGAAGAGCCAGAACATTTGCGCATGCGCTGACGGAATGTTTGAACAAGAGAGAAAAACGCAGTACCTCCAGACACCGGCGCTGGAGCGTCGTACCAAACGAGTCATCCCGGGATTTCGGCCCGTGCGATCGCTTTTGGACGCAGTTGGCCCTTCGCTGCTTTCTGCTACCGACCTTGCCTCCCGGTACGGCATTGAGGGAGAGATATGTCGGCCCCTAAACCACATGTGACAAATCCCACGCCTACTCACAGCTCCAAACCGCCCTTGTCAATATAGCGTAAGAGTTAGATGGCTTATATATTCAAGAGAAAAGTCATTTTATCTGTCATATGGTAAGCACTGGAGTCGCTAATTACAAAGTGTGCGCATGCGCCCTCCTAAAGGTAACATACATACAGTCATAAGCTTTTTCCGAATAACTACAGGAGGTAATATCTTCGAGACATTACATTTACAGCTAAAATACATAGCATATACAGAAACCTACTAAATACATAATATTTAAAGATATATTCATTAAAAAAGAAGCCGCTGTACAAAATGCGGCCTTGTATTCTCTTTTAAAACCAGTAAACTCATAGGTACGGATAAAATCAGGTAGCGCATTCCGCAACTTAGCTGATACGTAAGAAAAAAGAGAGCTAAGGCCATAACTGGTTGTTCCAGGTTTATTGAGGAACAGAATGTAATTTCCGCGAAGGTGGATGATAAGAAGGGGACGGGAGAGAAAACGTATTTTTTATATAAGCAAAAAAAAAAAACCACATACTTTTATCAAGAAATACGAGGAAATTTTGAATGCGCTTATTGCATAGAGATGTCGAACTTGACTTTCGTAGTAAGAGGACAGGTAATCTGCAAATATAAATATCGTTATTCTCTTATTTACATTATTATACCGTTTCTTTGACACGAGATTTATAGCAAAATGAAAGCACAACTTTGTCGCGAATTTTCTATGATAAAAACTTGTTCAGAAATCCAAAATCTACGTTAACAGCACACACCAGGCCTACTCCTGAGTATCTTGCTAGAAATCATTTCCTCTGGCCGCGCTTCAGCCATTCGATGAGGGCCAGTCTCGTGCTTCTTAAGTTGCCTCGCTCATGCCCAAAACGAATTCTGGGTAATTCTGCCATTCCATGACAAGGGAAGACTCCCGATTCTCATTTCATAGTTTTTTTCGTAAGTGTCGGGCCACCCAGTCCTACCAGCAAAATAAGGCATCGATTGAAGGTTTTAGCTTTCAAAACTTGCCCAGATTGTGTCAGTAGGTCCTGGAATTCGTCCACAGAAAGGCCAGAGAGACAACTTCACTCGTGAACCGCCATGTTTACAACAGAGCATTTTAGGCGTCCCAGTCTGCATGAAACCATCTCTCGCCTCTGTCTGAGACAAGACCAGACACGCACGGTTCTTACATTAACTTTATGCCTATAAAATCAACTGAAATGTCAATTGCTGGTATTAAAAAAAAAAAAAAAAAAAACCATCATGTTAATTTTTTTTGGTAGCCTAGGTATCGAAGAGCCAGAACATTTGCGCATGCGCTGACGGAATGTTTGAACAAGAGAGAAAAACGCAGTACCTCCAGACACCGGCGCTGGAGCGTCGTACCAAACGAGTCATCCCGGGATTTCGGCCCGTGCGATCGCTTTTGGACGCAGTTGGCCCTTCGCTGCTTTCTGCTACCGACCTTGCCTCCCGGTACGGCATTGAGGGAGAGATATGTCGGCCCCTAAACCACATGTGACAAATCCCACGCCTACTCACAGCTCCAAACCGCCCTTGTCAATATAGCGTAAGAGTTAGATGGCTTATATATTCAAGAGAAAAGTCATTTTATCTGTCATATGGTAAGCACTGGAGTCGCTAATTACAAAGTGTGCGCATGCGCCCTCCTAAAGGTAACATACATACAGTCATAAGCTTTTTCCGAATAACTACAGGAGGTAATATCTTCGAGACATTACATTTACAGCTAAAATACATAGCATATACAGAAACCTACTAAATACATAATATTTAAAGATATATTCATTAAAAAAGAAGCCGCTGTACAAAATGCGGCCTTGTATTCTCTTTTAAAACCAGTAAACTCATAGGTACGGATAAAATCAGGTAGCGCATTCCGCAACTTAGCTGATACGTAAGAAAAAAGAGAGCTAAGGCCATAACTGGTTGTTCCAGGTTTATTGAGGAACAGAATGTAATTTCCGCGAAGGTGGATGATAAGAAGGGGACGGGAGAGAAAACGTATTTTTTATATAAGCAAAAAAAAAAAACCACATACTTTTATCAAGAAATACGAGGAAATTTTGAATGCGCTTATTGCATAGAGATGTCGAACTTGACTTTCGTAGTAAGAGGACAGGTAATCTGCAAATATAAATATCGTTATTCTCTTATTTACATTATTATACCGTTTCTTTGACACGAGATTTATAGCAAAATGAAAGCACAACTTTGTCGCGAATTTTCTATGATAAAAACTTGTTCAGAAATCCAAAATCTACGTTAACAGCACACACCAGGCCTACTCCTGAGTATCTTGCTAGAAATCATTTCCTCTGGCCGCGCTTCAGCCATTCGATGAGGGCCAGTCTCGTGCTTCTTAAGTTGCCTCGCTCATGCCCAAAACGAATTCTGGGTAATTCTGCCATTCCATGACAAGGGAAGACTCCCGATTCTCATTTCATAGTTTTTTTCGTAAGTGTCGGGCCACCCAGTCCTACCAGCAAAATAAGGCATCGATTGAAGGTTTTAGCTTTCAAAACTTGCCCAGATTGTGTCAGTAGGTCCTGGAATTCGTCCACAGAAAGGCCAGAGAGACAACTTCACTCGTGAACCGCCATGTTTACAACAGAGCATTTTAGGCGTCCCAGTCTGCATGAAACCATCTCTCGCCTCTGTCTGAGACAAGACCAGACACGCACGGTTCTTACATTAACTTTATGCCTATAAAATCAACTGAAATGTCAATTGCTGGTATTAAAAAAAAAAAAAAAAAAAACCATCATGTTAATTTTTTTTGGTAGCCTAGGTATCGAAGAGCCAGAACATTTGCGCATGCGCTGACGGAATGTTTGAACAAGAGAGAAAAACGCAGTACCTCCAGACACCGGCGCTGGAGCGTCGTACCAAACGAGTCATCCCGGGATTTCGGCCCGTGCGATCGCTTTTGGACGCAGTTGGCCCTTCGCTGCTTTCTGCTACCGACCTTGCCTCCCGGTACGGCATTGAGGGAGAGATATGTCGGCCCCTAAACCACATGTGACAAATCCCACGCCTACTCACAGCTCCAAACCGCCCTTGTCAATATAGCGTAAGAGTTAGATGGCTTATATATTCAAGAGAAAAGTCATTTTATCTGTCATATGGTAAGCACTGGAGTCGCTAATTACAAAGTGTGCGCATGCGCCCTCCTAAAGGTAACATACATACAGTCATAAGCTTTTTCCGAATAACTACAGGAGGTAATATCTTCGAGACATTACATTTACAGCTAAAATACATAGCATATACAGAAACCTACTAAATACATAATATTTAAAGATATATTCATTAAAAAAGAAGCCGCTGTACAAAATGCGGCCTTGTATTCTCTTTTAAAACCAGTAAACTCATAGGTACGGATAAAATCAGGTAGCGCATTCCGCAACTTAGCTGATACGTAAGAAAAAAGAGAGCTAAGGCCATAACTGGTTGTTCCAGGTTTATTGAGGAACAGAATGTAATTTCCGCGAAGGTGGATGATAAGAAGGGGACGGGAGAGAAAACGTATTTTTTATATAAGCAAAAAAAAAAAACCACATACTTTTATCAAGAAATACGAGGAAATTTTGAATGCGCTTATTGCATAGAGATGTCGAACTTGACTTTCGTAGTAAGAGGACAGGTAATCTGCAAATATAAATATCGTTATTCTCTTATTTACATTATTATACCGTTTCTTTGACACGAGATTTATAGCAAAATGAAAGCACAACTTTGTCGCGAATTTTCTATGATAAAAACTTGTTCAGAAATCCAAAATCTACGTTAACAGCACACACCAGGCCTACTCCTGAGTATCTTGCTAGAAATCATTTCCTCTGGCCGCGCTTCAGCCATTCGATGAGGGCCAGTCTCGTGCTTCTTAAGTTGCCTCGCTCATGCCCAAAACGAATTCTGGGTAATTCTGCCATTCCATGACAAGGGAAGACTCCCGATTCTCATTTCATAGTTTTTTTCGTAAGTGTCGGGCCACCCAGTCCTACCAGCAAAATAAGGCATCGATTGAAGGTTTTAGCTTTCAAAACTTGCCCAGATTGTGTCAGTAGGTCCTGGAATTCGTCCACAGAAAGGCCAGAGAGACAACTTCACTCGTGAACCGCCATGTTTACAACAGAGCATTTTAGGCGTCCCAGTCTGCATGAAACCATCTCTCGCCTCTGTCTGAGACAAGACCAGACACGCACGGTTCTTACATTAACTTTATGCCTATAAAATCAACTGAAATGTCAATTGCTGGTATCAAAAAAAAAAAAAAAAAAAACCATCATGTTAATTTTTTTTGGTAGCCTAGGTATCGAAGAGCCAGAACATTTGCGCATGCGCTGACGGAATGTTTGAACAAGAGAGAAAAACGCAGTACCTCCAGACACCGGCGCTGGAGCGTCGTACCAAACGAGTCATCCCGGGATTTCGGCCCGTGCGATCGCTTTTGGACGCAGTTGGCCCTTCGCTGCTTTCTGCTACCGACCTTGCCTCCCGGTACGGCATTGAGGGAGAGATATGTCGGCCCCTAAACCACATGTGACAAATCCCACGCCTACTCACAGCTCCAAACCGCCCTTGTCAATATAGCGTAAGAGTTAGATGGCTTATATATTCAAGAGAAAAGTCATTTTATCTGTCATATGGTAAGCACTGGAGTCGCTAATTACAAAGTGTGCGCATGCGCCCTCCTAAAGGTAACATACATACAGTCATAAGCTTTTTCCGAATAACTACAGGAGGTAATATCTTCGAGACATTACATTTACAGCTAAAATACATAGCATATACAGAAACCTACTAAATACATAATATTTAAAGATATATTCATTAAAAAAGAAGCCGCTGTACAAAATGCGGCCTTGTATTCTCTTTTAAAACCAGTAAACTCATAGGTACGGATAAAATCAGGTAGCGCATTCCGCAACTTAGCTGATACGTAAGAAAAAAGAGAGCTAAGGCCATAACTGGTTGTTCCAGGTTTATTGAGCAACAGAATGTAATTTCCGCGAAGGTGGATGATAAGAAGGGGACGGGAGAGAAAACGTATTTTTTATATAAGCAAAAAAAAAAAAACCACATACTTTTATCAAGAAATACGAGGAAATTTTGAATGCGCTTATTGCATAGAGATGTCGAACTTGACTTTCGTAGTAAGAGGACAGGTAATCTGCAAATATAAATATCGTTATTCTCTTATTTACATTATTATACCGTTTCTTTGACACGAGATTTATAGCAAAATGAAAGCACAACTTTGTCGCGAATTTTCTATGATAAAAACTTGTTCAGAAATCCAAAATCTACGTTAACAGCACACACCAGGCCTACTCCTGAGTATCTTGCTAGAAATCATTTCCTCTGGCCGCGCTTCAGCCATTCGATGAGGGCCAGTCTCGTGCTTCTTAAGTTGCCTCGCTCATGCCCAAAACGAATTCTGGGTAATTCTGCCATTCCATGACAAGGGAAGACTCCCGATTCTCATTTCATAGTTTTTTTCGTAAGTGTCGGGCCACCCAGTCCTACCAGCAAAATAAGGCATCGATTGAAGGTTTTAGCTTTCAAAACTTGCCCAGATTGTGTCAGTAGGTCCTGGAATTCGTCCACAGAAAGGCCAGAGAGACAACTTCACTCGTGAACCGCCATGTTTACAACAGAGCATTTTAGGCGTCCCAGTCTGCATGAAACCATCTCTCGCCTCTGTCTGAGACAAGACCAGACACGCACGGTTCTTACATTAACTTTATGCCTATAAAATCAACTGAAATGTCAATTGCTGGTATCAAAAAAAAAAAAAAAAAAAACCATCATGTTAATTTTTTTTGGTAGCCTAGGTATCGAAGAGCCAGAACATTTGCGCATGCGCTGACGGAATGTTTGAACAAGAGAGAAAAACGCAGTACCTCCAGACACCGGCGCTGGAGCGTCGTACCAAACGAGTCATCCCGGGATTTCGGCCCGTGCGATCGCTTTTGGACGCAGTTGGCCCTTCGCTGCTTTCTGCTACCGACCTTGCCTCCCGGTACGGCATTGAGGGAGAGATATGTCGGCCCCTAAACCACATGTGACAAATCCCACGCCTACTCACAGCTCCAAACCGCCCTTGTCAATATAGCGTAAGAGTTAGATGGCTTATATATTCAAGAGAAAAGTCATTTTATCTGTCATATGGTAAGCACTGGAGTCGCTAATTACAAAGTGTGCGCATGCGCCCTCCTAAAGGTAACATACATACAGTCATAAGCTTTTTCCGAATAACTACAGGAGGTAATATCTTCGAGACATTACATTTACAGCTAAAATACATAGCATATACAGAAACCTACTAAATACATAATATTTAAAGATATATTCATTAAAAAAGAAGCCGCTGTACAAAATGCGGCCTTGTATTCTCTTTTAAAACCAGTAAACTCATAGGTACGGATAAAATCAGGTAGCGCATTCCGCAACTTAGCTGATACGTAAGAAAAAAGAGAGCTAAGGCCATAACTGGTTGTTCCAGGTTTATTGAGGAACAGAATGTAATTTCCGCGAAGGTGGATGATAAGAAGGGGACGGGAGAGAAAACGTATTTTTTATATAAGCAAAAAAAAAAAACCACATACTTTTATCAAGAAATACGAGGAAATTTTGAATGCGCTTATTGCATAGAGATGTCGAACTTGACTTTCGTAGTAAGAGGACAGGTAATCTGCAAATATAAATATCGTTATTCTCTTATTTACATTATTATACCGTTTCTTTGACACGAGATTTATAGCAAAATGAAAGCACAACTTTGTCGCGAATTTTCTATGATAAAAACTTGTTCAGAAATCCAAAATCTACGTTAACAGCACACACCAGGCCTACTCCTGAGTATCTTGCTAGAAATCATTTCCTCTGGCCGCGCTTCAGCCATTCGATGAGGGCCAGTCTCGTGCTTCTTAAGTTGCCTCGCTCATGCCCAAAACGAATTCTGGGTAATTCTGCCATTCCATGACAAGGGAAGACTCCCGATTCTCATTTCATAGTTTTTTTCGTAAGTGTCGGGCCACCCAGTCCTACCAGCAAAATAAGGCATCGATTGAAGGTTTTAGCTTTCAAAACTTGCCCAGATTGTGTCAGTAGGTCCTGGAATTCGTCCACAGAAAGGCCAGAGAGACAACTTCACTCGTGAACCGCCATGTTTACAACAGAGCATTTTAGGCGTCCCAGTCTGCATGAAACCATCTCTCGCCTCTGTCTGAGACAAGACCAGACACGCACGGTTCTTACATTAACTTTATGCCTATAAAATCAACTGAAATGTCAATTGCTGGTATCAAAAAAAAAAAAAAAAAAAACCATCATGTTAATTTTTTTTGGTAGCCTAGGTATCGAAGAGCCAGAACATTTGCGCATGCGCTGACGGAATGTTTGAACAAGAGAGAAAAACGCAGTACCTCCAGACACCGGCGCTGGAGCGTCGTACCAAACGAGTCATCCCGGGATTTCGGCCCGTGCGATCGCTTTTGGACGCAGTTGGCCCTTCGCTGCTTTCTGCTACCGACCTTGCCTCCCGGTACGGCATTGAGGGAGAGATATGTCGGCCCCTAAACCACATGTGACAAATCCCACGCCTACTCACAGCTCCAAACCGCCCTTGTCAATATAGCGTAAGAGTTAGATGGCTTATATATTCAAGAGAAAAGTCATTTTATCTGTCATATGGTAAGCACTGGAGTCGCTAATTACAAAGTGTGCGCATGCGCCCTCCTAAAGGTAACATACATACAGTCATAAGCTTTTTCCGAATAACTACAGGAGGTAATATCTTCGAGACATTACATTTACAGCTAAAATACATAGCATATACAGAAACCTACTAAATACATAATATTTAAAGATATATTCATTAAAAAAGAAGCCGCTGTACAAAATGCGGCCTTGTATTCTCTTTTAAAACCAGTAAACTCATAGGTACGGATAAAATCAGGTAGCGCATTCCGCAACTTAGCTGATACGTAAGAAAAAAGAGAGCTAAGGCCATAACTGGTTGTTCCAGGTTTATTGAGGAACAGAATGTAATTTCCGCGAAGGTGGATGATAAGAAGGGGACGGGAGAGAAAACGTATTTTTTATATAAGCAAAAAAAAAAAACCACATACTTTTATCAAGAAATACGAGGAAATTTTGAATGCGCTTATTGCATAGAGATGTCGAACTTGACTTTCGTAGTAAGAGGACAGGTAATCTGCAAATATAAATATCGTTATTCTCTTATTTACATTATTATACCGTTTCTTTGACACGAGATTTATAGCAAAATGAAAGCACAACTTTGTCGCGAATTTTCTATGATAAAAACTTGTTCAGAAATCCAAAATCTACGTTAACAGCACACACCAGGCCTACTCCTGAGTATCTTGCTAGAAATCATTTCCTCTGGCCGCGCTTCAGCCATTCGATGAGGGCCAGTCTCGTGCTTCTTAAGTTGCCTCGCTCATGCCCAAAACGAATTCTGGGTAATTCTGCCATTCCATGACAAGGGAAGACTCCCGATTCTCATTTCATAGTTTTTTTCGTAAGTGTCGGGCCACCCAGTCCTACCAGCAAAATAAGGCATCGATTGAAGGTTTTAGCTTTCAAAACTTGCCCAGATTGTGTCAGTAGGTCCTGGAATTCGTCCACAGAAAGGCCAGAGAGACAACTTCACTCGTGAACCGCCATGTTTACAACAGAGCATTTTAGGCGTCCCAGTCTGCATGAAACCATCTCTCGCCTCTGTCTGAGACAAGACCAGACACGCACGGTTCTTACATTAACTTTATGCCTATAAAATCAACTGAAATGTCAATTGCTGGTATCAAAAAAAAAAAAAAAAAAACCATCATGTTAATTTTTTTTGGTAGCCTAGGTATCGAAGAGCCAGAACATTTGCGCATGCGCTGACGGAATGTTTGAACAAGAGAGAAAAACGCAGTACCTCCAGACACCGGCGCTGGAGCGTCGTACCAAACGAGTCATCCCGGGATTTCGGCCCGTGCGATCGCTTTTGGACGCAGTTGGCCCTTCGCTGCTTTCTGCTACCGACCTTGCCTCCCGGTACGGCATTGAGGGAGAGATATGTCGGCCCCTAAACCACATGTGACAAATCCCACGCCTACTCACAGCTCCAAACCGCCCTTGTCAATATAGCGTAAGAGTTAGATGGCTTATATATTCAAGAGAAAAGTCATTTTATCTGTCATATGGTAAGCACTGGAGTCGCTAATTACAAAGTGTGCGCATGCGCCCTCCTAAAGGTAACATACATACAGTCATAAGCTTTTTCCGAATAACTACAGGAGGTAATATCTTCGAGACATTACATTTACAGCTAAAATACATAGCATATACAGAAACCTACTAAATACATAATATTTAAAGATATATTCATTAAAAAAGAAGCCGCTGTACAAAATGCGGCCTTGTATTCTCTTTTAAAACCAGTAAACTCATAGGTACGGATAAAATCAGGTAGCGCATTCCGCAACTTAGCTGATACGTAAGAAAAAAGAGAGCTAAGGCCATAACTGGTTGTTCCAGGTTTATTGAGGAACAGAATGTAATTTCCGCGAAGGTGGATGATAAGAAGGGGACGGGAGAGAAAACGTATTTTTTATATAAGCAAAAAAAAAAAACCACATACTTTTATCAAGAAATACGAGGAAATTTTGAATGCGCTTATTGCATAGAGATGTCGAACTTGACTTTCGTAGTAAGAGGACAGGTAATCTGCAAATATAAATATCGTTATTCTCTTATTTACATTATTATACCGTTTCTTTGACACGAGATTTATAGCAAAATGAAAGCACAACTTTGTCGCGAATTTTCTATGATAAAAACTTGTTCAGAAATCCAAAATCTACGTTAACAGCACACACCAGGCCTACTCCTGAGTATCTTGCTAGAAATCATTTCCTCTGGCCGCGCTTCAGCCATTCGATGAGGGCCAGTCTCGTGCTTCTTAAGTTGCCTCGCTCATGCCCAAAACGAATTCTGGGTAATTCTGCCATTCCATGACAAGGGAAGACTCCCGATTCTCATTTCATAGTTTTTTTCGTAAGTGTCGGGCCACCCAGTCCTACCAGCAAAATAAGGCATCGATTGAAGGTTTTAGCTTTCAAAACTTGCCCAGATTGTGTCAGTAGGTCCTGGAATTCGTCCACAGAAAGGCCAGAGAGACAACTTCACTCGTGAACCGCCATGTTTACAACAGAGCATTTTAGGCGTCCCAGTCTGCATGAAACCATCTCTCGCCTCTGTCTGAGACAAGACCAGACACGCACGGTTCTTACATTAACTTTATGCCTATAAAATCAACTGAAATGTCAATTGCTGGTATCAAAAAAAAAAAAAAAAAAAACCATCATGTTAATTTTTTTTGGTAGCCTAGGTATCGAAGAGCCAGAACATTTGCGCATGCGCTGACGGAATGTTTGAACAAGAGAGAAAAACGCAGTACCTCCAGACACCGGCGCTGGAGCGTCGTACCAAACGAGTCATCCCGGGATTTCGGCCCGTGCGATCGCTTTTGGACGCAGTTGGCCCTTCGCTGCTTTCTGCTACCGACCTTGCCTCCCGGTACGGCATTGAGGGAGAGATATGTCGGCCCCTAAACCACATGTGACAAATCCCACGCCTACTCACAGCTCCAAACCGCCCTTGTCAATATAGCGTAAGAGTTAGATGGCTTATATATTCAAGAGAAAAGTCATTTTATCTGTCATATGGTAAGCACTGGAGTCGCTAATTACAAAGTGTGCGCATGCGCCCTCCTAAAGGTAACATACATACAGTCATAAGCTTTTTCCGAATAACTACAGGAGGTAATATCTTCGAGACATTACATTTACAGCTAAAATACATAGCATATACAGAAACCTACTAAATACATAATATTTAAAGATATATTCATTAAAAAAGAAGCCGCTGTACAAAATGCGGCCTTGTATTCTCTTTTAAAACCAGTAAACTCATAGGTACGGATAAAATCAGGTAGCGCATTCCGCAACTTAGCTGATACGTAAGAAAAAAGAGAGCTAAGGCCATAACTGGTTGTTCCAGGTTTATTGAGGAACAGAATGTAATTTCCGCGAAGGTGGATGATAAGAAGGGGACGGGAGAGAAAACGTATTTTTTATATAAGCAAAAAAAAAAAACCACATACTTTTATCAAGAAATACGAGGAAATTTTGAATGCGCTTATTGCATAGAGATGTCGAACTTGACTTTCGTAGTAAGAGGACAGGTAATCTGCAAATATAAATATCGTTATTCTCTTATTTACATTATTATACCGTTTCTTTGACACGAGATTTATAGCAAAATGAAAGCACAACTTTGTCGCGAATTTTCTATGATAAAAACTTGTTCAGAAATCCAAAATCTACGTTAACAGCACACACCAGGCCTACTCCTGAGTATCTTGCTAGAAATCATTTCCTCTGGCCGCGCTTCAGCCATTCGATGAGGGCCAGTCTCGTGCTTCTTAAGTTGCCTCGCTCATGCCCAAAACGAATTCTGGGTAATTCTGCCATTCCATGACAAGGGAAGACTCCCGATTCTCATTTCATAGTTTTTTTCGTAAGTGTCGGGCCACCCAGTCCTACCAGCAAAATAAGGCATCGATTGAAGGTTTTAGCTTTCAAAACTTGCCCAGATTGTGTCAGTAGGTCCTGGAATTCGTCCACAGAAAGGCCAGAGAGACAACTTCACTCGTGGACCGCCATGTTTACAACAGAGCATTTTAGGCGTCCCAGTCTGCATGAAACCATCTCTCGCCTCTGTCTGAGACAAGACCAGACACGCACGGTTCTTACATTAACTTTATGCCTATAAAATCAACTGAAATGTCAATTGCTGGTATCAAAAAAAAAAAAAAAAAAACCATCATGTTAATTTTTTTTGGTAGCCTAGGTATCGAAGAGCCAGAACATTTGCGCATGCGCTGACGGAATGTTTGAACAAGAGAGAAAAACGCAGTACCTCCAGACACCGGCGCTGGAGCGTCGTACCAAACGAGTCATCCCGGGATTTCGGCCCGTGCGATCGCTTTTGGACGCAGTTGGCCCTTCGCTGCTTTCTGCTACCGACCTTGCCTCCCGGTACGGCATTGAGGGAGAGATATGTCGGCCCCTAAACCACATGTGACAAATCCCACGCCTACTCACAGCTCCAAACCGCCCTTGTCAATATAGCGTAAGAGTTAGATGGCTTATATATTCAAGAGAAAAGTCATTTTATCTGTCATATGGTAAGCACTGGAGTCGCTAATTACAAAGTGTGCGCATGCGCCCTCCTAAAGGTAACATACATACAGTCATAAGCTTTTTCCGAATAACTACAGGAGGTAATATCTTCGAGACATTACATTTACAGCTAAAATACATAGCATATACAGAAACCTACTAAATACATAATATTTAAAGATATATTCATTAAAAAAGAAGCCGCTGTACAAAATGCGGCCTTGTATTCTCTTTTAAAACCAGTAAACTCATAGGTACGGATAAAATCAGGTAGCGCATTCCGCAACTTAGCTGATACGTAAGAAAAAAGAGAGCTAAGGCCATAACTGGTTGTTCCAGGTTTATTGAGGAACAGAATGTAATTTCCGCGAAGGTGGATGATAAGAAGGGGACGGGAGAGAAAACGTATTTTTTATATAAGCAAAAAAAAAAAACCACATACTTTTATCAAGAAATACGAGGAAATTTTGAATGCGCTTATTGCATAGAGATGTCGAACTTGACTTTCGTAGTAAGAGGACAGGTAATCTGCAAATATAAATATCGTTATTCTCTTATTTACATTATTATACCGTTTCTTTGACACGAGATTTATAGCAAAATGAAAGCACAACTTTGTCGCGAATTTTCTATGATAAAAACTTGTTCAGAAATCCAAAATCTACGTTAACAGCACACACCAGGCCTACTCCTGAGTATCTTGCTAGAAATCATTTCCTCTGGCCGCGCTTCAGCCATTCGATGAGGGCCAGTCTCGTGCTTCTTAAGTTGCCTCGCTCATGCCCAAAACGAATTCTGGGTAATTCTGCCATTCCATGACAAGGGAAGACTCCCGATTCTCATTTCATAGTTTTTTTCGTAAGTGTCGGGCCACCCAGTCCTACCAGCAAAATAAGGCATCGATTGAAGGTTTTAGCTTTCAAAACTTGCCCAGATTGTGTCAGTAGGTCCTGGAATTCGTCCACAGAAAGGCCAGAGAGACAACTTCACTCGTGAACCGCCATGTTTACAACAGAGCATTTTAGGCGTCCCAGTCTGCATGAAACCATCTCTCGCCTCTGTCTGAGACAAGACCAGACACGCACGGTTCTTACATTAACTTTATGCCTATAAAATCAACTGAAATGTCAATTGCTGGTATCAAAAAAAAAAAAAAAAAAAACCATCATGTTAATTTTTTTTGGTAGCCTAGGTATCGAAGAGCCAGAACATTTGCGCATGCGCTGACGGAATGTTTGAACAAGAGAGAAAAACGCAGTACCTCCAGACACCGGCGCTGGAGCGTCGTACCAAACGAGTCATCCCGGGATTTCGGCCCGTGCGATCGCTTTTGGACGCAGTTGGCCCTTCGCTGCTTTCTGCTACCGACCTTGCCTCCCGGTACGGCATTGAGGGAGAGATATGTCGGCCCCTAAACCACATGTGACAAATCCCACGCCTACTCACAGCTCCAAACCGCCCTTGTCAATATAGCGTAAGAGTTAGATGGCTTATATATTCAAGAGAAAAGTCATTTTATCTGTCATATGGTAAGCACTGGAGTCGCTAATTACAAAGTGTGCGCATGCGCCCTCCTAAAGGTAACATACATACAGTCATAAGCTTTTTCCGAATAACTACAGGAGGTAATATCTTCGAGACATTACATTTACAGCTAAAATACATAGCATATACAGAAACCTACTAAATACATAATATTTAAAGATATATTCATTAAAAAAGAAGCCGCTGTACAAAATGCGGCCTTGTATTCTCTTTTAAAACCAGTAAACTCATAGGTACGGATAAAATCAGGTAGCGCATTCCGCAACTTAGCTGATACGTAAGAAAAAAGAGAGCTAAGGCCATAACTGGTTGTTCCAGGTTTATTGAGGAACAGAATGTAATTTCCGCGAAGGTGGATGATAAGAAGGGGACGGGAGAGAAAACGTATTTTTTATATAAGCAAAAAAAAAAAACCACATACTTTTATCAAGAAATACGAGGAAATTTTGAATGCGCTTATTGCATAGAGATGTCGAACTTGACTTTCGTAGTAAGAGGACAGGTAATCTGCAAATATAAATATCGTTATTCTCTTATTTACATTATTATACCGTTTCTTTGACACGAGATTTATAGCAAAATGAAAGCACAACTTTGTCGCGAATTTTCTATGATAAAAACTTGTTCAGAAATCCAAAATCTACGTTAACAGCACACACCAGGCCTACTCCTGAGTATCTTGCTAGAAATCATTTCCTCTGGCCGCGCTTCAGCCATTCGATGAGGGCCAGTCTCGTGCTTCTTAAGTTGCCTCGCTCATGCCCAAAACGAATTCTGGGTAATTCTGCCATTCCATGACAAGGGAAGACTCCCGATTCTCATTTCATAGTTTTTTTCGTAAGTGTCGGGCCACCCAGTCCTACCAGCAAAATAAGGCATCGATTGAAGGTTTTAGCTTTCAAAACTTGCCCAGATTGTGTCAGTAGGTCCTGGAATTCGTCCACAGAAAGGCCAGAGAGACAACTTCACTCGTGAACCGCCATGTTTACAACAGAGCATTTTAGGCGTCCCAGTCTGCATGAAACCATCTCTCGCCTCTGTCTGAGACAAGACCAGACACGCACGGTTCTTACATTAACTTTATGCCTATAAAATCAACTGAAATGTCAATTGCTGGTATCAAAAAAAAAAAAAAAAAAAACCATCATGTTAATTTTTTTTGGTAGCCTAGGTATCGAAGAGCCAGAACATTTGCGCATGCGCTGACGGAATGTTTGAACAAGAGAGAAAAACGCAGTACCTCCAGACACCGGCGCTGGAGCGTCGTACCAAACGAGTCATCCCGGGATTTCGGCCCGTGCGATCGCTTTTGGACGCAGTTGGCCCTTCGCTGCTTTCTGCTACCGACCTTGCCTCCCGGTACGGCATTGAGGGAGAGATATGTCGGCCCCTAAACCACATGTGACAAATCCCACGCCTACTCACAGCTCCAAACCGCCCTTGTCAATATAGCGTAAGAGTTAGATGGCTTATATATTCAAGAGAAAAGTCATTTTATCTGTCATATGGTAAGCACTGGAGTCGCTAATTACAAAGTGTGCGCATGCGCCCTCCTAAAGGTAACATACATACAGTCATAAGCTTTTTCCGAATAACTACAGGAGGTAATATCTTCGAGACATTACATTTACAGCTAAAATACATAGCATATACAGAAACCTACTAAATACATAATATTTAAAGATATATTCATTAAAAAAGAAGCCGCTGTACAAAATGCGGCCTTGTATTCTCTTTTAAAACCAGTAAACTCATAGGTACGGATAAAATCAGGTAGCGCATTCCGCAACTTAGCTGATACGTAAGAAAAAAGAGAGCTAAGGCCATAACTGGTTGTTCCAGGTTTATTGAGGAACAGAATGTAATTTCCGCGAAGGTGGATGATAAGAAGGGGACGGGAGAGAAAACGTATTTTTTATATAAGCAAAAAAAAAAAACCACATACTTTTATCAAGAAATACGAGGAAATTTTGAATGCGCTTATTGCATAGAGATGTCGAACTTGACTTTCGTAGTAAGAGGACAGGTAATCTGCAAATATAAATATCGTTATTCTCTTATTTACATTATTATACCGTTTCTTTGACACGAGATTTATAGCAAAATGAAAGCACAACTTTGTCGCGAATTTTCTATGATAAAAACTTGTTCAGAAATCCAAAATCTACGTTAACAGCACACACCAGGCCTACTCCTGAGTATCTTGCTAGAAATCATTTCCTCTGGCCGCGCTTCAGCCATTCGATGAGGGCCAGTCTCGTGCTTCTTAAGTTGCCTCGCTCATGCCCAAAACGAATTCTGGGTAATTCTGCCATTCCATGACAAGGGAAGACTCCCGATTCTCATTTCATAGTTTTTTTCGTAAGTGTCGGGCCACCCAGTCCTACCAGCAAAATAAGGCATCGATTGAAGGTTTTAGCTTTCAAAACTTGCCCAGATTGTGTCAGTAGGTCCTGGAATTCGTCCACAGAAAGGCCAGAGAGACAACTTCACTCGTGAACCGCCATGTTTACAACAGAGCATTTTAGGCGTCCCAGTCTGCATGAAACCATCTCTCGCCTCTGTCTGAGACAAGACCAGACACGCACGGTTCTTACATTAACTTTATGCCTATAAAATCAACTGAAATGTCAATTGCTGGTATCAAAAAAAAAAAAAAAAAAAACCATCATGTTAATTTTTTTTGGTAGCCTAGGTATCGAAGAGCCAGAACATTTGCGCATGCGCTGACGGAATGTTTGAACAAGAGAGAAAAACGCAGTACCTCCAGACACCGGCGCTGGAGCGTCGTACCAAACGAGTCATCCCGGGATTTCGGCCCGTGCGATCGCTTTTGGACGCAGTTGGCCCTTCGCTGCTTTCTGCTACCGACCTTGCCTCCCGGTACGGCATTGAGGGAGAGATATGTCGGCCCCTAAACCACATGTGACAAATCCCACGCCTACTCACAGCTCCAAACCGCCCTTGTCAATATAGCGTAAGAGTTAGATGGCTTATATATTCAAGAGAAAAGTCATTTTATCTGTCATATGGTAAGCACTGGAGTCGCTAATTACAAAGTGTGCGCATGCGCCCTCCTAAAGGTAACATACATACAGTCATAAGCTTTTTCCGAATAACTACAGGAGGTAATATCTTCGAGACATTACATTTACAGCTAAAATACATAGCATATACAGAAACCTACTAAATACATAATATTTAAAGATATATTCATTAAAAAAGAAGCCGCTGTACAAAATGCGGCCTTGTATTCTCTTTTAAAACCAGTAAACTCATAGGTACGGATAAAATCAGGTAGCGCATTCCGCAACTTAGCTGATACGTAAGAAAAAAGAGAGCTAAGGCCATAACTGGTTGTTCCAGGTTTATTGAGGAACAGAATGTAATTTCCGCGAAGGTGGATGATAAGAAGGGGACGGGAGAGAAAACGTATTTTTTATATAAGCAAAAAAAAAAAACCACATACTTTTATCAAGAAATACGAGGAAATTTTGAATGCGCTTATTGCATAGAGATGTCGAACTTGACTTTCGTAGTAAGAGGACAGGTAATCTGCAAATATAAATATCGTTATTCTCTTATTTACATTATTATACCGTTTCTTTGACACGAGATTTATAGCAAAATGAAAGCACAACTTTGTCGCGAATTTTCTATGATAAAAACTTGTTCAGAAATCCAAAATCTACGTTAACAGCACACACCAGGCCTACTCCTGAGTATCTTGCTAGAAATCATTTCCTCTGGCCGCGCTTCAGCCATTCGATGAGGGCCAGTCTCGTGCTTCTTAAGTTGCCTCGCTCATGCCCAAAACGAATTCTGGGTAATTCTGCCATTCCATGACAAGGGAAGACTCCCGATTCTCATTTCATAGTTTTTTTCGTAAGTGTCGGGCCACCCAGTCCTACCAGCAAAATAAGGCATCGATTGAAGGTTTTAGCTTTCAAAACTTGCCCAGATTGTGTCAGTAGGTCCTGGAATTCGTCCACAGAAAGGCCAGAGAGACAACTTCACTCGTGAACCGCCATGTTTACAACAGAGCATTTTAGGCGTCCCAGTCTGCATGAAACCATCTCTCGCCTCTGTCTGAGACAAGACCAGACACGCACGGTTCTTACATTAACTTTATGCCTATAAAATCAACTGAAATGTCAATTGCTGGTATCAAAAAAAAAAAAAAAAAAAACCATCATGTTAATTTTTTTTGGTAGCCTAGGTATCGAAGAGCCAGAACATTTGCGCATGCGCTGACGGAATGTTTGAACAAGAGAGAAAAACGCAGTACCTCCAGACACCGGCGCTGGAGCGTCGTACCAAACGAGTCATCCCGGGATTTCGGCCCGTGCGATCGCTTTTGGACGCAGTTGGCCCTTCGCTGCTTTCTGCTACCGACCTTGCCTCCCGGTACGGCATTGAGGGAGAGATATGTCGGCCCCTAAACCACATGTGACAAATCCCACGCCTACTCACAGCTCCAAACCGCCCTTGTCAATATAGCGTAAGAGTTAGATGGCTTATATATTCAAGAGAAAAGTCATTTTATCTGTCATATGGTAAGCACTGGAGTCGCTAATTACAAAGTGTGCGCATGCGCCCTCCTAAAGGTAACATACATACAGTCATAAGCTTTTTCCGAATAACTACAGGAGGTAATATCTTCGAGACATTACATTTACAGCTAAAATACATAGCATATACAGAAACCTACTAAATACATAATATTTAAAGATATATTCATTAAAAAAGAAGCCGCTGTACAAAATGCGGCCTTGTATTCTCTTTTAAAACCAGTAAACTCATAGGTACGGATAAAATCAGGTAGCGCATTCCGCAACTTAGCTGATACGTAAGAAAAAAGAGAGCTAAGGCCATAACTGGTTGTTCCAGGTTTATTGAGGAACAGAATGTAATTTCCGCGAAGGTGGATGATAAGAAGGGGACGGGAGAGAAAACGTATTTTTTATATAAGCAAAAAAAAAAAACCACATACTTTTATCAAGAAATACGAGGAAATTTTGAATGCGCTTATTGCATAGAGATGTCGAACTTGACTTTCGTAGTAAGAGGACAGGTAATCTGCAAATATAAATATCGTTATTCTCTTATTTACATTATTATACCGTTTCTTTGACACGAGATTTATAGCAAAATGAAAGCACAACTTTGTCGCGAATTTTCTATGATAAAAACTTGTTCAGAAATCCAAAATCTACGTTAACAGCACACACCAGGCCTACTCCTGAGTATCTTGCTAGAAATCATTTCCTCTGGCCGCGCTTCAGCCATTCGATGAGGGCCAGTCTCGTGCTTCTTAAGTTGCCTCGCTCATGCCCAAAACGAATTCTGGGTAATTCTGCCATTCCATGACAAGGGAAGACTCCCGATTCTCATTTCATAGTTTTTTTCGTAAGTGTCGGGCCACCCAGTCCTACCAGCAAAATAAGGCATCGATTGAAGGTTTTAGCTTTCAAAACTTGCCCAGATTGTGTCAGTAGGTCCTGGAATTCGTCCACAGAAAGGCCAGAGAGACAACTTCACTCGTGAACCGCCATGTTTACAACAGAGCATTTTAGGCGTCCCAGTCTGCATGAAACCATCTCTCGCCTCTGTCTGAGACAAGACCAGACACGCACGGTTCTTACATTAACTTTATGCCTATAAAATCAACTGAAATGTCAATTGCTGGTATCAAAAAAAAAAAAAAAAAAAACCATCATGTTAATTTTTTTTGGTAGCCTAGGTATCGAAGAGCCAGAACATTTGCGCATGCGCTGACGGAATGTTTGAACAAGAGAGAAAAACGCAGTACCTCCAGACACCGGCGCTGGAGCGTCGTACCAAACGAGTCATCCCGGGATTTCGGCCCGTGCGATCGCTTTTGGACGCAGTTGGCCCTTCGCTGCTTTCTGCTACCGACCTTGCCTCCCGGTACGGCATTGAGGGAGAGATATGTCGGCCCCTAAACCACATGTGACAAATCCCACGCCTACTCACAGCTCCAAACCGCCCTTGTCAATATAGCGTAAGAGTTAGATGGCTTATATATTCAAGAGAAAAGTCATTTTATCTGTCATATGGTAAGCACTGGAGTCGCTAATTACAAAGTGTGCGCATGCGCCCTCCTAAAGGTAACATACATACAGTCATAAGCTTTTTCCGAATAACTACAGGAGGTAATATCTTCGAGACATTACATTTACAGCTAAAATACATAGCATATACAGAAACCTACTAAATACATAATATTTAAAGATATATTCATTAAAAAAGAAGCCGCTGTACAAAATGCGGCCTTGTATTCTCTTTTAAAACCAGTAAACTCATAGGTACGGATAAAATCAGGTAGCGCATTCCGCAACTTAGCTGATACGTAAGAAAAAAGAGAGCTAAGGCCATAACTGGTTGTTCCAGGTTTATTGAGGAACAGAATGTAATTTCCGCGAAGGTGGATGATAAGAAGGGGACGGGAGAGAAAACGTATTTTTTATATAAGCAAAAAAAAAAAACCACATACTTTTATCAAGAAATACGAGGAAATTTTGAATGCGCTTATTGCATAGAGATGTCGAACTTGACTTTCGTAGTAAGAGGACAGGTAATCTGCAAATATAAATATCGTTATTCTCTTATTTACATTATTATACCGTTTCTTTGACACGAGATTTATAGCAAAATGAAAGCACAACTTTGTCGCGAATTTTCTATGATAAAAACTTGTTCAGAAATCCAAAATCTACGTTAACAGCACACACCAGGCCTACTCCTGAGTATCTTGCTAGAAATCATTTCCTCTGGCCGCGCTTCAGCCATTCGATGAGGGCCAGTCTCGTGCTTCTTAAGTTGCCTCGCTCATGCCCAAAACGAATTCTGGGTAATTCTGCCATTCCATGACAAGGGAAGACTCCCGATTCTCATTTCATAGTTTTTTTCGTAAGTGTCGGGCCACCCAGTCCTACCAGCAAAATAAGGCATCGATTGAAGGTTTTAGCTTTCAAAACTTGCCCAGATTGTGTCAGTAGGTCCTGGAATTCGTCCACAGAAAGGCCAGAGAGACAACTTCACTCGTGAACCGCCATGTTTACAACAGAGCATTTTAGGCGTCCCAGTCTGCATGAAACCATCTCTCGCCTCTGTCTGAGACAAGACCAGACACGCACGGTTCTTACATTAACTTTATGCCTATAAAATCAACTGAAATGTCAATTGCTGGTATCAAAAAAAAAAAAAAAAAAAACCATCATGTTAATTTTTTTTGGTAGCCTAGGTATCGAAGAGCCAGAACATTTGCGCATGCGCTGACGGAATGTTTGAACAAGAGAGAAAAACGCAGTACCTCCAGACACCGGCGCTGGAGCGTCGTACCAAACGAGTCATCCCGGGATTTCGGCCCGTGCGATCGCTTTTGGACGCAGTTGGCCCTTCGCTGCTTTCTGCTACCGACCTTGCCTCCCGGTACGGCATTGAGGGAGAGATATGTCGGCCCCTAAACCACATGTGACAAATCCCACGCCTACTCACAGCTCCAAACCGCCCTTGTCAATATAGCGTAAGAGTTAGATGGCTTATATATTCAAGAGAAAAGTCATTTTATCTGTCATATGGTAAGCACTGGAGTCGCTAATTACAAAGTGTGCGCATGCGCCCTCCTAAAGGTAACATACATACAGTCATAAGCTTTTTCCGAATAACTACAGGAGGTAATATCTTCGAGACATTACATTTACAGCTAAAATACATAGCATATACAGAAACCTACTAAATACATAATATTTAAAGATATATTCATTAAAAAAGAAGCCGCTGTACAAAATGCGGCCTTGTATTCTCTTTTAAAACCAGTAAACTCATAGGTACGGATAAAATCAGGTAGCGCATTCCGCAACTTAGCTGATACGTAAGAAAAAAGAGAGCTAAGGCCATAACTGGTTGTTCCAGGTTTATTGAGGAACAGAATGTAATTTCCGCGAAGGTGGATGATAAGAAGGGGACGGGAGAGAAAACGTATTTTTTATATAAGCAAAAAAAAAAAACCACATACTTTTATCAAGAAATACGAGGAAATTTTGAATGCGCTTATTGCATAGAGATGTCGAATTTGACTTTCGTAGTAAGAGGACAGGTAATCTGCAAATATAAATATCGTTATTCTCTTATTTACATTATTATACCGTTTCTTTGACACGAGATTTATAGCAAAATGAAAGCACAACTTTGTCGCGAATTTTCTATGATAAAAACTTGTTCAGAAATCCAAAATCTACGTTAACAGCACACACCAGGCCTACTCCTGAGTATCTTGCTAGAAATCATTTCCTCTGGCCGCGCTTCAGCCATTCGATGAGGGCCAGTCTCGTGCTTCTTAAGTTGCCTCGCTCATGCCCAAAACGAATTCTGGGTAATTCTGCCATTCCATGACAAGGGAAGACTCCCGATTCTCATTTCATAGTTTTTTTCGTAAGTGTCGGGCCACCCAGTCCTACCAGCAAAATAAGGCATCGATTGAAGGTTTTAGCTTTCAAAACTTGCCCAGATTGTGTCAGTAGGTCCTGGAATTCGTCCACAGAAAGGCCAGAGAGACAACTTCACTCGTGAACCGCCATGTTTACAACAGAGCATTTTAGGCGTCCCAGTCTGCATGAAACCATCTCTCGCCTCTGTCTGAGACAAGACCAGACACGCACGGTTCTTACATTAACTTTATGCCTATAAAATCAACTGAAATGTCAATTGCTGGTATCAAAAAAAAAAAAAAAAAAAACCATCATGTTAATTTTTTTTGGTAGCCTAGGTATCGAAGAGCCAGAACATTTGCGCATGCGCTGACGGAATGTTTGAACAAGAGAGAAAAACGCAGTACCTCCAGACACCGGCGCTGGAGCGTCGTACCAAACGAGTCATCCCGGGATTTCGGCCCGTGCGATCGCTTTTGGACGCAGTTGGCCCTTCGCTGCTTTCTGCTACCGACCTTGCCTCCCGGTACGGCATTGAGGGAGAGATATGTCGGCCCCTAAACCACATGTGACAAATCCCACGCCTACTCACAGCTCCAAACCGCCCTTGTCAATATAGCGTAAGAGTTAGATGGCTTATATATTCAAGAGAAAAGTCATTTTATCTGTCATATGGTAAGCACTGGAGTCGCTAATTACAAAGTGTGCGCATGCGCCCTCCTAAAGGTAACATACATACAGTCATAAGCTTTTTCCGAATAACTACAGGAGGTAATATCTTCGAGACATTACATTTACAGCTAAAATACATAGCATATACAGAAACCTACTAAATACATAATATTTAAAGATATATTCATTAAAAAAGAAGCCGCTGTACAAAATGCGGCCTTGTATTCTCTTTTAAAACCAGTAAACTCATAGGTACGGATAAAATCAGGTAGCGCATTCCGCAACTTAGCTGATACGTAAGAAAAAAGAGAGCTAAGGCCATAACTGGTTGTTCCAGGTTTATTGAGGAACAGAATGTAATTTCCGCGAAGGTGGATGATAAGAAGGGGACGGGAGAGAAAACGTATTTTTTATATAAGCAAAAAAAAAAAACCACATACTTTTATCAAGAAATACGAGGAAATTTTGAATGCGCTTATTGCATAGAGATGTCGAATTTGACTTTCGTAGTAAGAGGACAGGTAATCTGCAAATATAAATATCGTTATTCTCTTATTTACATTATTATACCGTTTCTTTGACACGAGATTTATAGCAAAATGAAAGCACAACTTTGTCGCGAATTTTCTATGATAAAAGCTTGTTCAGAAATCCAAAATCTACGTTAACAGCACACACCAGGCCTACTCCTGAGTATCTTGCTAGAAATCATTTCCTCTGGCCGCGCTTCAGCCATTCGATGAGGGCCAGTCTCGTGCTTCTTAAGTTGCCTCGCTCATGCCCAAAACGAATTCTGGGTAATTCTGCCATTCCATGACAAGGGAAGACTCCCGATTCTCATTTCATAGTTTTTTTCGTAAGTGTCGGGCCACCCAGTCCTACCAGCAAAATAAGGCATCGATTGAAGGTTTTAGCTTTCAAAACTTGCCCAGATTGTGTCAGTAGGTCCTGGAATTCGTCCACAGAAAGGCCAGAGAGACAACTTCACTCGTGAACCGCCATGTTTACAACAGAGCATTTTAGGCGTCCCAGTCTGCATGAAACCATCTCTCGCCTCTGTCTGAGACAAGACCAGACACGCACGGTTCTTACATTAACTTTATGCCTATAAAATCAACTGAAATGTCAATTGCTGGTATCAAAAAAAAAAAAAAAAAAAACCATCATGTTAATTTTTTTTGGTAGCCTAGGTATCGAAGAGCCAGAACATTTGCGCATGCGCTGACGGAATGTTTGAACAAGAGAGAAAAACGCAGTACCTCCAGACACCGGCGCTGGAGCGTCGTACCAAACGAGTCATCCCGGGATTTCGGCCCGTGCGATCGCTTTTGGACGCAGTTGGCCCTTCGCTGCTTTCTGCTACCGACCTTGCCTCCCGGTACGGCATTGAGGGAGAGATATGTCGGCCCCTAAACCACATGTGACAAATCCCACGCCTACTCACAGCTCCAAACCGCCCTTGTCAATATAGCGTAAGAGTTAGATGGCTTATATATTCAAGAGAAAAGTCATTTTATCTGTCATATGGTAAGCACTGGAGTCGCTAATTACAAAGTGTGCGCATGCGCCCTCCTAAAGGTAACATACATACAGTCATAAGCTTTTTCCGAATAACTACAGGAGGTAATATCTTCGAGACATTACATTTACAGCTAAAATACATAGCATATACAGAAACCTACTAAATACATAATATTTAAAGATATATTCATTAAAAAAGAAGCCGCTGTACAAAATGCGGCCTTGTATTCTCTTTTAAAACCAGTAAACTCATAGGTACGGATAAAATCAGGTAGCGCATTCCGCAACTTAGCTGATACGTAAGAAAAAAGAGAGCTAAGGCCATAACTGGTTGTTCCAGGTTTATTGAGGAACAGAATGTAATTTCCGCGAAGGTGGATGATAAGAAGGGGACGGGAGAGAAAACGTATTTTTTATATAAGCAAAAAAAAAAAACCACATACTTTTATCAAGAAATACGAGGAAATTTTGAATGCGCTTATTGCATAGAGATGTCGAATTTGACTTTCGTAGTAAGAGGACAGGTAATCTGCAAATATAAATATCGTTATTCTCTTATTTACATTATTATACCGTTTCTTTGACACGAGATTTATAGCAAAATGAAAGCACAACTTTGTCGCGAATTTTCTATGATAAAAACTTGTTCAGAAATCCAAAATCTACGTTAACAGCACACACCAGGCCTACTCCTGAGTATCTTGCTAGAAATCATTTCCTCTGGCCGCGCTTCAGCCATTCGATGAGGGCCAGTCTCGTGCTTCTTAAGTTGCCTCGCTCATGCCCAAAACGAATTCTGGGTAATTCTGCCATTCCATGACAAGGGAAGACTCCCGATTCTCATTTCATAGTTTTTTTCGTAAGTGTCGGGCCACCCAGTCCTACCAGCAAAATAAGGCATCGATTGAAGGTTTTAGCTTTCAAAACTTGCCCAGATTGTGTCAGTAGGTCCTGGAATTCGTCCACAGAAAGGCCAGAGAGACAACTTCACTCGTGAACCGCCATGTTTACAACAGAGCATTTTAGGCGTCCCAGTCTGCATGAAACCATCTCTCGCCTCTGTCTGAGACAAGACCAGACACGCACGGTTCTTACATTAACTTTATGCCTATAAAATCAACTGAAATGTCAATTGCTGGTATCAAAAAAAAAAAAAAAAAAAACCATCATGTTAATTTTTTTTGGTAGCCTAGGTATCGAAGAGCCAGAACATTTGCGCATGCGCTGACGGAATGTTTGAACAAGAGAGAAAAACGCAGTACCTCCAGACACCGGCGCTGGAGCGTCGTACCAAACGAGTCATCCCGGGATTTCGGCCCGTGCGATCGCTTTTGGACGCAGTTGGCCCTTCGCTGCTTTCTGCTACCGACCTTGCCTCCCGGTACGGCATTGAGGGAGAGATATGTCGGCCCCTAAACCACATGTGACAAATCCCACGCCTACTCACAGCTCCAAACCGCCCTTGTCAATATAGCGTAAGAGTTAGATGGCTTATATATTCAAGAGAAAAGTCATTTTATCTGTCATATGGTAAGCACTGGAGTCGCTAATTACAAAGTGTGCGCATGCGCCCTCCTAAAGGTAACATACATACAGTCATAAGCTTTTTCCGAATAACTACAGGAGGTAATATCTTCGAGACATTACATTTACAGCTAAAATACATAGCATATACAGAAACCTACTAAATACATAATATTTAAAGATATATTCATTAAAAAAGAAGCCGCTGTACAAAATGCGGCCTTGTATTCTCTTTTAAAACCAGTAAACTCATAGGTACGGATAAAATCAGGTAGCGCATTCCGCAACTTAGCTGATACGTAAGAAAAAAGAGAGCTAAGGCCATAACTGGTTGTTCCAGGTTTATTGAGGAACAGAATGTAATTTCCGCGAAGGTGGATGATAAGAAGGGGACGGGAGAGAAAACGTATTTTTTATATAAGCAAAAAAAAAAAACCACATACTTTTATCAAGAAATACGAGGAAATTTTGAATGCGCTTATTGCATAGAGATGTCGAATTTGACTTTCGTAGTAAGAGGACAGGTAATCTGCAAATATAAATATCGTTATTCTCTTATTTACATTATTATACCGTTTCTTTGACACGAGATTTATAGCAAAATGAAAGCACAACTTTGTCGCGAATTTTCTATGATAAAAACTTGTTCAGAAATCCAAAATCTACGTTAACAGCACACACCAGGCCTACTCCTGAGTATCTTGCTAGAAATCATTTCCTCTGGCCGCGCTTCAGCCATTCGATGAGGGCCAGTCTCGTGCTTCTTAAGTTGCCTCGCTCATGCCCAAAACGAATTCTGGGTAATTCTGCCATTCCATGACAAGGGAAGACTCCCGATTCTCATTTCATAGTTTTTTTCGTAAGTGTCGGGCCACCCAGTCCTACCAGCAAAATAAGGCATCGATTGAAGGTTTTAGCTTTCAAAACTTGCCCAGATTGTGTCAGTAGGTCCTGGAATTCGTCCACAGAAAGGCCAGAGAGACAACTTCACTCGTGAACCGCCATGTTTACAACAGAGCATTTTAGGCGTCCCAGTCTGCATGAAACCATCTCTCGCCTCTGTCTGAGACAAGACCAGACACGCACGGTTCTTACATTAACTTTATGCCTATAAAATCAACTGAAATGTCAATTGCTGGTATCAAAAAAAAAAAAAAAAAAAACCATCATGTTAATTTTTTTTGGTAGCCTAGGTATCGAAGAGCCAGAACATTTGCGCATGCGCTGACGGAATGTTTGAACAAGAGAGAAAAACGCAGTACCTCCAGACACCGGCGCTGGAGCGTCGTACCAAACGAGTCATCCCGGGATTTCGGCCCGTGCGATCGCTTTTGGACGCAGTTGGCCCTTCGCTGCTTTCTGCTACCGACCTTGCCTCCCGGTACGGCATTGAGGGAGAGATATGTCGGCCCCTAAACCACATGTGACAAATCCCACGCCTACTCACAGCTCCAAACCGCCCTTGTCAATATAGCGTAAGAGTTAGATGGCTTATATATTCAAGAGAAAAGTCATTTTATCTGTCATATGGTAAGCACTGGAGTCGCTAATTACAAAGTGTGCGCATGCGCCCTCCTAAAGGTAACATACATACAGTCATAAGCTTTTTCCGAATAACTACAGGAGGTAATATCTTCGAGACATTACATTTACAGCTAAAATACATAGCATATACAGAAACCTACTAAATACATAATATTTAAAGATATATTCATTAAAAAAGAAGCCGCTGTACAAAATGCGGCCTTGTATTCTCTTTTAAAACCAGTAAACTCATAGGTACGGATAAAATCAGGTAGCGCATTCCGCAACTTAGCTGATACGTAAGAAAAAAGAGAGCTAAGGCCATAACTGGTTGTTCCAGGTTTATTGAGGAACAGAATGTAATTTCCGCGAAGGTGGATGATAAGAAGGGGACGGGAGAGAAAACGTATTTTTTATATAAGCAAAAAAAAAAAACCACATACTTTTATCAAGAAATACGAGGAAATTTTGAATGCGCTTATTGCATAGAGATGTCGAATTTGACTTTCGTAGTAAGAGGACAGGTAATCTGCAAATATAAATATCGTTATTCTCTTATTTACATTATTATACCGTTTCTTTGACACGAGATTTATAGCAAAATGAAAGCACAACTTTGTCGCGAATTTTCTATGATAAAAACTTGTTCAGAAATCCAAAATCTACGTTAACAGCACACACCAGGCCTACTCCTGAGTATCTTGCTAGAAATCATTTCCTCTGGCCGCGCTTCAGCCATTCGATGAGGGCCAGTCTCGTGCTTCTTAAGTTGCCTCGCTCATGCCCAAAACGAATTCTGGGTAATTCTGCCATTCCATGACAAGGGAAGACTCCCGATTCTCATTTCATAGTTTTTTTCGTAAGTGTCGGGCCACCCAGTCCTACCAGCAAAATAAGGCATCGATTGAAGGTTTTAGCTTTCAAAACTTGCCCAGATTGTGTCAGTAGGTCCTGGAATTCGTCCACAGAAAGGCCAGAGAGACAACTTCACTCGTGAACCGCCATGTTTACAACAGAGCATTTTAGGCGTCCCAGTCTGCATGAAACCATCTCTCGCCTCTGTCTGAGACAAGACCAGACACGCACGGTTCTTACATTAACTTTATGCCTATAAAATCAACTGAAATGTCAATTGCTGGTATCAAAAAAAAAAAAAAAAAAAACCATCATGTTAATTTTTTTTGGTAGCCTAGGTATCGAAGAGCCAGAACATTTGCGCATGCGCTGACGGAATGTTTGAACAAGAGAGAAAAACGCAGTACCTCCAGACACCGGCGCTGGAGCGTCGTACCAAACGAGTCATCCCGGGATTTCGGCCCGTGCGATCGCTTTTGGACGCAGTTGGCCCTTCGCTGCTTTCTGCTACCGACCTTGCCTCCCGGTACGGCATTGAGGGAGAGATATGTCGGCCCCTAAACCACATGTGACAAATCCCACGCCTACTCACAGCTCCAAACCGCCCTTGTCAATATAGCGTAAGAGTTAGATGGCTTATATATTCAAGAGAAAAGTCATTTTATCTGTCATATGGTAAGCACTGGAGTCGCTAATTACAAAGTGTGCGCATGCGCCCTCCTAAAGGTAACATACATACAGTCATAAGCTTTTTCCGAATAACTACAGGAGGTAATATCTTCGAGACATTACATTTACAGCTAAAATACATAGCATATACAGAAACCTACTAAATACATAATATTTAAAGATATATTCATTAAAAAAGAAGCCGCTGTACAAAATGCGGCCTTGTATTCTCTTTTAAAACCAGTAAACTCATAGGTACGGATAAAATCAGGTAGCGCATTCCGCAACTTAGCTGATACGTAAGAAAAAAGAGAGCTAAGGCCATAACTGGTTGTTCCAGGTTTATTGAGGAACAGAATGTAATTTCCGCGAAGGTGGATGATAAGAAGGGGACGGGAGAGAAAACGTATTTTTTATATAAGCAAAAAAAAAAAACCACATACTTTTATCAAGAAATACGAGGAAATTTTGAATGCGCTTATTGCATAGAGATGTCGAATTTGACTTTCGTAGTAAGAGGACAGGTAATCTGCAAATATAAATATCGTTATTCTCTTATTTACATTATTATACCGTTTCTTTGACACGAGATTTATAGCAAAATGAAAGCACAACTTTGTCGCGAATTTTCTATGATAAAAACTTGTTCAGAAATCCAAAATCTACGTTAACAGCACACACCAGGCCTACTCCTGAGTATCTTGCTAGAAATCATTTCCTCTGGCCGCGCTTCAGCCATTCGATGAGGGCCAGTCTCGTGCTTCTTAAGTTGCCTCGCTCATGCCCAAAACGAATTCTGGGTAATTCTGCCATTCCATGACAAGGGAAGACTCCCGATTCTCATTTCATAGTTTTTTTCGTAAGTGTCGGGCCACCCAGTCCTACCAGCAAAATAAGGCATCGATTGAAGGTTTTAGCTTTCAAAACTTGCCCAGATTGTGTCAGTAGGTCCTGGAATTCGTCCACAGAAAGGCCAGAGAGACAACTTCACTCGTGAACCGCCATGTTTACAACAGAGCATTTTAGGCGTCCCAGTCTGCATGAAACCATCTCTCGCCTCTGTCTGAGACAAGACCAGACACGCACGGTTCTTACATTAACTTTATGCCTATAAAATCAACTGAAATGTCAATTGCTGGTATCAAAAAAAAAAAAAAAAAAAACCATCATGTTAATTTTTTTTGGTAGCCTAGGTATCGAAGAGCCAGAACATTTGCGCATGCGCTGACGGAATGTTTGAACAAGAGAGAAAAACGCAGTACCTCCAGACACCGGCGCTGGAGCGTCGTACCAAACGAGTCATCCCGGGATTTCGGCCCGTGCGATCGCTTTTGGACGCAGTTGGCCCTTCGCTGCTTTCTGCTACCGACCTTGCCTCCCGGTACGGCATTGAGGGAGAGATATGTCGGCCCCTAAACCACATGTGACAAATCCCACGCCTACTCACAGCTCCAAACCGCCCTTGTCAATATAGCGTAAGAGTTAGATGGCTTATATATTCAAGAGAAAAGTCATTTTATCTGTCATATGGTAAGCACTGGAGTCGCTAATTACAAAGTGTGCGCATGCGCCCTCCTAAAGGTAACATACATACAGTCATAAGCTTTTTCCGAATAACTACAGGAGGTAATATCTTCGAGACATTACATTTACAGCTAAAATACATAGCATATACAGAAACCTACTAAATACATAATATTTAAAGATATATTCATTAAAAAAGAAGCCGCTGTACAAAATGCGGCCTTGTATTCTCTTTTAAAACCAGTAAACTCATAGGTACGGATAAAATCAGGTAGCGCATTCCGCAACTTAGCTGATACGTAAGAAAAAAGAGAGCTAAGGCCATAACTGGTTGTTCCAGGTTTATTGAGGAACAGAATGTAATTTCCGCGAAGGTGGATGATAAGAAGGGGACGGGAGAGAAAACGTATTTTTTATATAAGCAAAAAAAAAAAACCACATACTTTTATCAAGAAATACGAGGAAATTTTGAATGCGCTTATTGCATAGAGATGTCGAATTTGACTTTCGTAGTAAGAGGACAGGTAATCTGCAAATATAAATATCGTTATTCTCTTATTTACATTATTATACCGTTTCTTTGACACGAGATTTATAGCAAAATGAAAGCACAACTTTGTCGCGAATTTTCTATGATAAAAACTTGTTCAGAAATCCAAAATCTACGTTAACAGCACACACCAGGCCTACTCCTGAGTATCTTGCTAGAAATCATTTCCTCTGGCCGCGCTTCAGCCATTCGATGAGGGCCAGTCTCGTGCTTCTTAAGTTGCCTCGCTCATGCCCAAAACGAATTCTGGGTAATTCTGCCATTCCATGACAAGGGAAGACTCCCGATTCTCATTTCATAGTTTTTTTCGTAAGTGTCGGGCCACCCAGTCCTACCAGCAAAATAAGGCATCGATTGAAGGTTTTAGCTTTCAAAACTTGCCCAGATTGTGTCAGTAGGTCCTGGAATTCGTCCACAGAAAGGCCAGAGAGACAACTTCACTCGTGAACCGCCATGTTTACAACAGAGCATTTTAGGCGTCCCAGTCTGCATGAAACCATCTCTCGCCTCTGTCTGAGACAAGACCAGACACGCACGGTTCTTACATTAACTTTATGCCTATAAAATCAACTGAAATGTCAATTGCTGGTATCAAAAAAAAAAAAAAAAAAAACCATCATGTTAATTTTTTTTGGTAGCCTAGGTATCGAAGAGCCAGAACATTTGCGCATGCGCTGACGGAATGTTTGAACAAGAGAGAAAAACGCAGTACCTCCAGACACCGGCGCTGGAGCGTCGTACCAAACGAGTCATCCCGGGATTTCGGCCCGTGCGATCGCTTTTGGACGCAGTTGGCCCTTCGCTGCTTTCTGCTACCGACCTTGCCTCCCGGTACGGCATTGAGGGAGAGATATGTCGGCCCCTAAACCACATGTGACAAATCCCACGCCTACTCACAGCTCCAAACCGCCCTTGTCAATATAGCGTAAGAGTTAGATGGCTTATATATTCAAGAGAAAAGTCATTTTATCTGTCATATGGTAAGCACTGGAGTCGCTAATTACAAAGTGTGCGCATGCGCCCTCCTAAAGGTAACATACATACAGTCATAAGCTTTTTCCGAATAACTACAGGAGGTAATATCTTCGAGACATTACATTTACAGCTAAAATACATAGCATATACAGAAACCTACTAAATACATAATATTTAAAGATATATTCATTAAAAAAGAAGCCGCTGTACAAAATGCGGCCTTGTATTCTCTTTTAAAACCAGTAAACTCATAGGTACGGATAAAATCAGGTAGCGCATTCCGCAACTTAGCTGATACGTAAGAAAAAAGAGAGCTAAGGCCATAACTGGTTGTTCCAGGTTTATTGAGGAACAGAATGTAATTTCCGCGAAGGTGGATGATAAGAAGGGGACGGGAGAGAAAACGTATTTTTTATATAAGCAAAAAAAAAAAACCACATACTTTTATCAAGAAATACGAGGAAATTTTGAATGCGCTTATTGCATAGAGATGTCGAATTTGACTTTCGTAGTAAGAGGACAGGTAATCTGCAAATATAAATATCGTTATTCTCTTATTTACATTATTATACCGTTTCTTTGACACGAGATTTATAGCAAAATGAAAGCACAACTTTGTCGCGAATTTTCTATGATAAAAACTTGTTCAGAAATCCAAAATCTACGTTAACAGCACACACCAGGCCTACTCCTGAGTATCTTGCTAGAAATCATTTCCTCTGGCCGCGCTTCAGCCATTCGATGAGGGCCAGTCTCGTGCTTCTTAAGTTGCCTCGCTCATGCCCAAAACGAATTCTGGGTAATTCTGCCATTCCATGACAAGGGAAGACTCCCGATTCTCATTTCATAGTTTTTTTCGTAAGTGTCGGGCCACCCAGTCCTACCAGCAAAATAAGGCATCGATTGAAGGTTTTAGCTTTCAAAACTTGCCCAGATTGTGTCAGTAGGTCCTGGAATTCGTCCACAGAAAGGCCAGAGAGACAACTTCACTCGTGAACCGCCATGTTTACAACAGAGCATTTTAGGCGTCCCAGTCTGCATGAAACCATCTCTCGCCTCTGTCTGAGACAAGACCAGACACGCACGGTTCTTACATTAACTTTATGCCTATAAAATCAACTGAAATGTCAATTGCTGGTATCAAAAAAAAAAAAAAAAAAAACCATCATGTTAATTTTTTTTGGTAGCCTAGGTATCGAAGAGCCAGAACATTTGCGCATGCGCTGACGGAATGTTTGAACAAGAGAGAAAAACGCAGTACCTCCAGACACCGGCGCTGGAGCGTCGTACCAAACGAGTCATCCCGGGATTTCGGCCCGTGCGATCGCTTTTGGACGCAGTTGGCCCTTCGCTGCTTTCTGCTACCGACCTTGCCTCCCGGTACGGCATTGAGGGAGAGATATGTCGGCCCCTAAACCACATGTGACAAATCCCACGCCTACTCACAGCTCCAAACCGCCCTTGTCAATATAGCGTAAGAGTTAGATGGCTTATATATTCAAGAGAAAAGTCATTTTATCTGTCATATGGTAAGCACTGGAGTCGCTAATTACAAAGTGTGCGCATGCGCCCTCCTAAAGGTAACATACATACAGTCATAAGCTTTTTCCGAATAACTACAGGAGGTAATATCTTCGAGACATTACATTTACAGCTAAAATACATAGCATATACAGAAACCTACTAAATACATAATATTTAAAGATATATTCATTAAAAAAGAAGCCGCTGTACAAAATGCGGCCTTGTATTCTCTTTTAAAACCAGTAAACTCATAGGTACGGATAAAATCAGGTAGCGCATTCCGCAACTTAGCTGATACGTAAGAAAAAAGAGAGCTAAGGCCATAACTGGTTGTTCCAGGTTTATTGAGGAACAGAATGTAATTTCCGCGAAGGTGGATGATAAGAAGGGGACGGGAGAGAAAACGTATTTTTTATATAAGCAAAAAAAAAAAACCACATACTTTTATCAAGAAATACGAGGAAATTTTGAATGCGCTTATTGCATAGAGATGTCGAATTTGACTTTCGTAGTAAGAGGACAGGTAATCTGCAAATATAAATATCGTTATTCTCTTATTTACATTATTATACCGTTTCTTTGACACGAGATTTATAGCAAAATGAAAGCACAACTTTGTCGCGAATTTTCTATGATAAAAACTTGTTCAGAAATCCAAAATCTACGTTAACAGCACACACCAGGCCTACTCCTGAGTATCTTGCTAGAAATCATTTCCTCTGGCCGCGCTTCAGCCATTCGATGAGGGCCAGTCTCGTGCTTCTTAAGTTGCCTCGCTCATGCCCAAAACGAATTCTGGGTAATTCTGCCATTCCATGACAAGGGAAGACTCCCGATTCTCATTTCATAGTTTTTTTCGTAAGTGTCGGGCCACCCAGTCCTACCAGCAAAATAAGGCATCGATTGAAGGTTTTAGCTTTCAAAACTTGCCCAGATTGTGTCAGTAGGTCCTGGAATTCGTCCACAGAAAGGCCAGAGAGACAACTTCACTCGTGAACCGCCATGTTTACAACAGAGCATTTTAGGCGTCCCAGTCTGCATGAAACCATCTCTCGCCTCTGTCTGAGACAAGACCAGACACGCACGGTTCTTACATTAACTTTATGCCTATAAAATCAACTGAAATGTCAATTGCTGGTATCAAAAAAAAAAAAAAAAAAAACCATCATGTTAATTTTTTTTGGTAGCCTAGGTATCGAAGAGCCAGAACATTTGCGCATGCGCTGACGGAATGTTTGAACAAGAGAGAAAAACGCAGTACCTCCAGACACCGGCGCTGGAGCGTCGTACCAAACGAGTCATCCCGGGATTTCGGCCCGTGCGATCGCTTTTGGACGCAGTTGGCCCTTCGCTGCTTTCTGCTACCGACCTTGCCTCCCGGTACGGCATTGAGGGAGAGATATGTCGGCCCCTAAACCACATGTGACAAATCCCACGCCTACTCACAGCTCCAAACCGCCCTTGTCAATATAGCGTAAGAGTTAGATGGCTTATATATTCAAGAGAAAAGTCATTTTATCTGTCATATGGTAAGCACTGGAGTCGCTAATTACAAAGTGTGCGCATGCGCCCTCCTAAAGGTAACATACATACAGTCATAAGCTTTTTCCGAATAACTACAGGAGGTAATATCTTCGAGACATTACATTTACAGCTAAAATACATAGCATATACAGAAACCTACTAAATACATAATATTTAAAGATATATTCATTAAAAAAGAAGCCGCTGTACAAAATGCGGCCTTGTATTCTCTTTTAAAACCAGTAAACTCATAGGTACGGATAAAATCAGGTAGCGCATTCCGCAACTTAGCTGATACGTAAGAAAAAAGAGAGCTAAGGCCATAACTGGTTGTTCCAGGTTTATTGAGGAACAGAATGTAATTTCCGCGAAGGTGGATGATAAGAAGGGGACGGGAGAGAAAACGTATTTTTTATATAAGCAAAAAAAAAAAACCACATACTTTTATCAAGAAATACGAGGAAATTTTGAATGCGCTTATTGCATAGAGATGTCGAATTTGACTTTCGTAGTAAGAGGACAGGTAATCTGCAAATATAAATATCGTTATTCTCTTATTTACATTATTATACCGTTTCTTTGACACGAGATTTATAGCAAAATGAAAGCACAACTTTGTCGCGAATTTTCTATGATAAAAACTTGTTCAGAAATCCAAAATCTACGTTAACAGCACACACCAGGCCTACTCCTGAGTATCTTGCTAGAAATCATTTCCTCTGGCCGCGCTTCAGCCATTCGATGAGGGCCAGTCTCGTGCTTCTTAAGTTGCCTCGCTCATGCCCAAAACGAATTCTGGGTAATTCTGCCATTCCATGACAAGGGAAGACTCCCGATTCTCATTTCATAGTTTTTTTCGTAAGTGTCGGGCCACCCAGTCCTACCAGCAAAATAAGGCATCGATTGAAGGTTTTAGCTTTCAAAACTTGCCCAGATTGTGTCAGTAGGTCCTGGAATTCGTCCACAGAAAGGCCAGAGAGACAACTTCACTCGTGAACCGCCATGTTTACAACAGAGCATTTTAGGCGTCCCAGTCTGCATGAAACCATCTCTCGCCTCTGTTTTCTTTCAAAGGCTTGCCTTTACCCACATTCTAGCTTAATGATGCCAGCCTGGGGGCTTCTGTAGACGAAGATGGCCTTAAAGGCAGTTGATATTAAATGATTACCTGCTCGCTCCCTGTCGGAACACAAACGGTTTATATTTGTCACGTGAGGCTCTAAGATGAGCCCACATATACTGAATACAGCATATGTTTCAATGAGGTAAGTACATCATGTATCTCCTATTAGTATATACTCACTTGGTGATCTTGTTATTTCAAGCAATCTCATTGGTTCACTCCCTTCGGAGTGAATAATGCTTGATCCAAACAAAATAAAATGGCTTGCGTAAACTGGCTAGCATTTATGAATTGGAAATATTGAGAATACAAAATGATGCTGTGCTACAGAAGACAAAGAAAGCCACAGAATTTGGCCTGAAAGTTTTCAAGGGTAAGAGAAGAGTTCATTCTTTTGCCAACTAGTGTTTGACTTCGTTTTTCCAGATAATTATTTCTGAAAATTAAACAATCTTCACGCCAACAATTTGTTTCACTCGGAGTAATTCTCTCTTGTAGCTGGGCTGGTCGCCCACCAAAACAAATTTGTTACTAAAATAGAGGAATTAAAAAAATGTCTAAGAAAGTTTTAAACGGCTGCAAGGAAACAAGACGGGTCATTTTAAAACAAACTAACGCTCACCTCAATTTCAGCGCAGCTGCCATTTCATGTGGATCCTTTACCAACTGCACTTTCAATTTCCATTTCAAATGAACCTCAAAAACTTTGATCGAAGGGTGGAAGTGTTTTAACAAGCTGACTTTCGATTTAGCTTCCTGAGTTAAACGGTGTTAAATGACCATTTTGCTGTTTGTGACGAGGATTTTAACGAAGATTATTTAGATTTGCCATGTTTGAAGCTTCTGTATAAACTTTAATTTC
>OX421453.1:11933060-11935560 GCA_949126865.1 Montipora capitata
TGATATAAGTTCCCTGAAGTCTGTAGATCCAGAGCTAATATCTTGAAACTGGAATACGAAGTCGGAGTTCCAATACAGATCAGGAAAATTAAAATCGCCACATATAAGAATTGATTCGTAGGTGGAGCTTGACTCTAGAAATGAAGTAAATAAACAAAGCCATTCATTGATATCGACGCAATTAAGACGGCCGATAGCAAACACAAATCAATGTTTTCTTGGTGTTGATAAGTTCGATTTCAACAGCAGCAATTTCTAACTCTCTTGACCAAGCCCCAGGTGAAACTAAGTTGTAAGGAATATTATTTCGTAGAGCAATTAGCACGCCACCACCACGCTTTCCAGAGGAGCGATCTTTCCTTATAATGTTGTAACCAGTAGTTAAAATTTCATTATTAGAGATATTGTCGTTTAGCCAAGTTTCTGTAACTATTATTATGTCCAGATTTTCGAGGAAGGCAAGGTCTTGGAAGGATTTTAAATTGCTAACAAGCGATCCATCAGTAGATTTGTTTATACTGCATAAGCTTTGAGCGTTAACAAGCAAACAGCGAAGATTGTTCCATTGCTTTACACGATGTGATGTACTCGAATCGTTGTTAATATTTTGACCTGGATGAGGGTGAATGTCACCACAGAGAGCAAGTTCCAAAATAACTGGGTTGAAAGATGAACAACCTTTAGTGCAATAACATAGTCGACGCTTTAGAAATCGCTTGCAAATCCATGAGTCTTGATTGCGGATAAATAACCAGCCATTCGTCTTTGGATAGCTTTAGAGAATCAGTTTTATCATTTGGTATACACCTAGTGCTATCCAAAACTGATAAGATAAAGAAACTCAGGAGCAAGCAGAAGGACGGGTACACCGCCATCTTTAAGAAATTGAGTCAAGAAATGGAAATGTTATTAATAGAAGAGGAATAAATAAACAACATTTCCAAGTCTCAGGGCCGTGCGATATTCCGTACTTGAGTTATTTGGCAAAATTTATTACTCAAATTTGTAGAGTGTAGAATGGATGCGCCATGTTGGTGTACTGCTGAAGTACATCAACATGGCGGCCGGAAACCTGTAGAAGCATCTGGAATTTAGTTTGGCTGTCTTTAACACTTTCTGCTGTATAATGAGCTAGCAAACATTCGTATAGACACGTCTCCTAGACAAGTATATTGGCTGTTTAGGCCACAAAAACACGAGGGAAATCGATGTTTTTATGCAACTGGCATGTTAAATTTTCGAAAGTCGTCAACATGTCACGCACTGTAAAAAACTCTGAAATTCAAACTGCTCTATTTTCGAAACGAAGCACAGTACCGAGCTGAAAACATGCAAACAGATATATTTTTAAAACCTCTTGTAGCTGATCAAGAGAAAAACTCAAAAGGCTCTTTAGTTTTGTATTTTATTTTTTTGTGACGTCACGTGCAAACCAAGAATAGAAAGACGGGTGTTTTGTATTGGGGGCTTGTTAAGCCCATTGTAGGCCCATATAAATGACACAACTTGCCTTGTTCTAACTGGGGGTGAGGGTGGAGGTGCCCCAAGTGTGACGATATTGTATTGACCAAGTCTCTGAGGAACATAGGCAGATTGTTGGTAAGTTATCGTTCAAGTATTAGGTGAAATGTGAGCCAACGGAGTATCGGTCGATGTATAAACAGTTCCTGTCTAACAAGCCTTGGTTGACATGTATATATCTTCATAAAAGTTGCATGGGCGATGATCACTGTTGACCGATAGAGCAGCGATTATACAGCGATCGACAGTAGATTGATCTTGCGACTGATGGTTGATTGATTGTTGGGCCATAGGTGGCCAGGTTTTGGCCACTAGTCAACTGCTTGGTGGTTGATATATTGACCAATACGTTGTTCTATACACGATCAAGATATCAACCATTTTTATTTGTTTTGGCCAGGGCCAAGAACAGTATAAGCTTGCTTCAGCTTGTAACTCGGTATTAAAATTATTGTACTTCATACTACCAAATTGATGCTTTTGAGCCAATAAATTAATATTTTTTATTACAATGAATTTCAGGGCGAGGATGGCGCCAGAATGAGCTCTTTAAGTACAGAGATTATTGAAAGACTATTTGATGATGTCACCACTGCCCATGAAGCTTTCATGCGGGGAGTAAACTTATCAGGTAGAAGGAGCTGTTGCACTGAACGAATTAAGGCATTTCGTTTCCAACTGATAACATATAAATACTTTCTGTGTGAGCTCAGATCAGAACATACCTTAATTCATAATTAAAGAGTCTTCTGCATGCAATTATTGTTATACCTGTTAACTCGAAATACGTATTCCAAATGGAGAAGAATATGTCGTGTGCCTTGGGTGGAAACTCACTTACTCCAGAGAGGGAACAAAATGCATACTGTAAACTAGCCAGGGAAACAACAATGTGAACTTTCAACTCACACATGATCAGGTTGTAAGCCTTGAAACCACAGCAAATTTGTTTGCCAGCTCAAGTCAGGAAAAACATCTT
>OX421453.1:11940560-11955560 GCA_949126865.1 Montipora capitata
GTCTGTTTTTGACCTGCCAGACCTGTCTCTTATATGCTGGAACTTTGTTCCAGAGTTTTTGTAAAAGTTGCTCTAAAGACATGCAGTTTCCTTGTTTCTCTTCTTTCCATTTTAGTGGGTGTTTGTTGGGCAGGCATGCAACCTTTACTCAATGTCATTAGTTCCTTTGTATGATACACTAGGACCAGATGCTTGTGTCTTCATTGTCAACCAAGGTAAAAAAGCAATTATATTCAAAGTAGTTTTAATTGAACTAAAAACATGTAAGACTAAAAGTTATGCCAAAAAATCTTACGAATACTTTCAAACTCTGGCACGAAAAGTTTGCTTAACAGCTGTTAATTAAAATAAAATGTTTGGCTACCAAGCATGTCAAGTTTGTACCCAATTAATTACCACATGTTTTTCTATCATTGTGTCCACGCTTTAATAGATGAAAACGATCATTATTGTACAATCCCTTACAATCGCACAAACTGTGGAGTTTTAAATTTGTATGTATCAGGTACAGTGTAAGCAATTGCAATATTAGGCCTCGACCAGGTTTATTCTGGTTTTACTGTAACATCACAAGGTTAATTTCATTCTTCCATGGTTCTGGACAGCAGCTCTGAGTAGTTTGGTTTGAAAGCTTCAATAAATCACTGGTTGGTGGTGACTTCTCTCTTTCCTTCATTGTGTTACATGTATAATGGTCTAGGGGTCAGAACCATGCTTGCAGGGAATTAACCCATTTACACCTGGACCACCCTGGGCCACTCCCATTGATGAGTAAAATTGTCTGGCGTTAGACAGGGTAACATCTATTACCGTAAAAGTCTATGTGCAATGTATAAGCCGCACCTTTTCTCTCAAAAGTAAAATAAAAAATCAGGGGTGCGTCTTATCTATGGAAACACCTGAGGTTTGAGTTTTCTATTAAAGGTTCAATTCATATTCTTAATTAAAGAACGACTGTGTCAGTGTTTTGAAACCGTATGTAGTTGTTTGTCCTCGATTGTTTACTAGCAGAACTTCACTGGATCTTCAAGGTTTGTTGTCTCCATTTTTTTTCGAAATTCGAGCTTCCAAATTGGGGGTGTGGCTTATCTACAGGTGCGGCTTGTACGTGGATTTTAATGGTAAGTCCCATTCCTGGGAGTCAATATGGGTTAATATGGCATGGTTCAGTTATTTACCTGTGTACATGTATAAAATAACCCTTTCGCCCAGCCTTGAAGTGGCCCCCATTGACGAGTAAAATCGTCTAACATTTAATAGACAAATTATAAAGTAATTTATCAGCTGAGAATGCATGTTTTATGAGTCAAATGAGTCATGAGTCATGAGTCAATGGACTCACAGTCAATATAACAATAATTTGTTGATTAAGCCTAAGCCTTCGTTTCAGTGATTAGGCCAGTAAGCACTCTCTAAAATTTTAGCTTTCATTTTATGGTTTAATTAACTGCACTAACTCGTTGACTCATTGACTCATGACTCATTGATTGACTCGTTGACTCATTGACTCATAAATACTTGACACTCAATTTATCATTCTTCTTTTTTCTTCTTTTTTGTTTTGTAATTTATCATTCTTGGGGGGGGGGGGGGGGGGTTAAAGGTTTTTTTTTAATGGACCTAGATGTTGTTAAATTTTGTTTCTTTTTTTATCTTGTTTCAGCTCAAATGACGACAATTGTTTGTGATGAGAGCAAGCTAAAAGTTCTTTTGGAAGAGGCTAAGAAGTGCCCCAAGTTAAAAAATATTGTCAAGATTGGTGCTGCTGTCACTGATGAAGAGAAGGTTGTTGGAGATGAAATGGGAGTTAAAATCATTTCTTTTACAGACTTAGAGGTAAATTCTAATAGAATAATAATGATAGTGTTATTATTATGTAATTCTTTCACCTGAAATTACAGTGGAAGTAAAACCATTCACAATATTGATTTCGTCAGCACAAAACAATTGCATACTAAAGAATCATGGCCGTAACCTGACAGATCACTGCCAAATCACATTTTTGTCAATCTATATGACAAATTGTATAATGCACTGTTCTATGAGTTAATGCAGAAATGCAAAAATTCATGAAATTTAAGTTAACTAACATTTTGGCACCTCCATAATTCCAATAATGTACAATGAATGAAATTGTCCAGACAAAAGTTTTTCAAGTAGCAATGCAGTTAATAGAGATGCATGCTGTTGATGTCCAAACATAAAGTTTATTTGAAATGTTTGCACTGTGAGAGTTTTTGCTGCCAGGATGATCATGGCATTTTTTGCAGCAAACTAATTTGTTGTTTTCCCTCTTTAGGAGCGTGGAAGGGATAACAGACAGGAGAAAAAGGTAAGAATGTTATGACAACATTTTAAATGTGTGCGATGTAGCAGAAAGAAAATAGTTGAGCACAAGTTTTTTGAACATGCATTTTTAATTTGTAAGTAATAGTCCAAAATTTGCCTACACAAAGTCCAGGATATGCTACATGTGGAACGTTCAGTGGATGAACACTGTCATCTTTATTATGATTTTTGTTTTTGTTTCATTATCCATGGTGTTTTTCCTGTCATGTGTAGCCTCCCAAACCAGATGATATTGCAGTGGTATGTTATACAAGTGGGACAACAGGTTAGTTCATCAAAATATTATTTGTGTTGTGGAGATTGTCCAGTGTCCAGAATAGTGATAGAGCTTTAGCTTGGTGTTGTTGACCCAGTCTGCTACTGGTGATTGTGGCCCAATGTAATATAAAGTGGAATTGCCTACACAAAGGATCTGTGGCTTTGGCATATGAAATGATAACAAGACTTTAAGGTTAATATAATAGATAATCTAGTCGACAATTCTCTACTGTCTTCTTTTCCTTTTAAATTGACGAAAGTGATTATTTGTTATTTAGGTTTATAGATTGATGGCAAGGATTCTCGCTATGTGCACTTGCATGGTGATTTCTCGTAAAATTCGTGGACTGACCTGCAATTTGAAAACGCTTGATATCTTTTAGTGTGGGTCTACCGCGAATGGTGTGTGCATTTGTATGTGGTTTGAGTGTATTATAGACACCATAATGCTTATTATACTTTCAACAATGCCATTTTCGTGCAATGCCACATAATTGCACTTTGGCTTTAACTTTGCACATGCACTATAAAAGATGAAGCAGCCATTACACTGTAACCATGCCACATATGCACTTTTGGTTAACTTTGCATGTTCTTTACAAGCTTGAAGTGTGTTTGGAATCTGTAGTTAGTGTCTTGTCTGAAGATTTCATGGATATTTTTGCTGTTTTAAGTAAATGAGTTCTACTGGCAAATTCAGCTTTCTAGCAGTCCACCCTTCCCTCCCCCTTTTTGAAATTTACCATACATTTTTGGAATTAAACCAGGGAACCCTAAAGGAGTGATGTTGACTCATCGAAACATAACTGCAGGAGTGGCTGGTATTGTAACTACTCTTGAAAAGGTATTTGTGAAAGGGTGTCTCGAAAATGAAGACCCTATTAAGACCCCTCGAAAACTCGAAAAGAGTAAGCCAAACCCCTCAATTTGGCTAACCCTAGGCCTAAAGTTGGTTTTTAGGCCTAGATTGTCACAGGGCAAATATGTACATCCGACGGGAAATGAAGATGTCCGGCGACACGTGGAGCATGGTCAGTACAATACATACTTAATTGACGGCTCCCCTTAGGGGCTTTTCAGGGCCAATGAAACTCAACGAAATGACGGAACAGAACAACAACAGCAACTGTTAAGAATCCCGACTGGCCGGAGGCAAACCAGTTGGCTATTTACAAGTGCAGTTGGGAAGTTGAACCAGCGACTACCAGGATCAAATTCATTCAGTGGTCAGAGGGGGTCTTAAACCCGGGATCTCTGGATCTCAAGGCAAGCGCCCTAACCACTGGGCCACACTGCCTCCTAAACCTAATTAATGGTTACTCCTGAAGTTAAATATGGCAGATCACCCATCTTTCACTTTGAAACAAGTTGTAGCAAACGAGGGACTTCAGCTTTGATTGAGGTAACACAAAAAACCAACTTTAGGCCTAACTAGTGTTAGCCAAAGTGAGGGTTTTGGGTTATTTTTTTCCAGTTTTTGGGGTCTTAGACCTCATATGGTCTTAGTTTTCAAGACACCCTTTGTGAAATCATTCATTGTTTGACGTAGTTACTAACACAAGGAATGACCTACAATGAGCTACAATGGTATCTTAAATGATCTAAAATGAGTTGGTTTTTGATCATTTTAGATCATTTTAGATACCATTGTACATTGTAGCTCATTTTAGGTCATTCCTTGTTTTTGTACCTACGCGTTGTTTGATCAATTTAACACGTGGCCATTTGTTTGTGACGTTTCATCAATCAATTAATATTAAGTATGGGTAATCAAATGGTGACAAGTGAAATTAGGGAATATTTTCACGCGCATTTTGTCCAAAATCAAATAATTTCCTGAGACTTCAGGCGAGGGAAGTTATTTGATTTTGGACAAAACCCAAGTGAAATTATGCCCTAATTTCACGAGTATACCATTTGATTAGCTTTTAATATCGTGAGTGACAAATTACTCCTTAATTTTCAAACCAGGGCCAGCAGGGCCTGGTTGTTCAAAAGCCGATTAACGCTAATCCCAGATTAAAATTTAACCAAGGAGTTTATTTCTGTACTCCCAAATGCTGTTCAACGCTGATATTTGGCAAAACAACGAAATTAGACAAGCCAATTTAATTAGTTAGTTACTGGTCAGTTTTCTATCTATATTTTGAAATTCTTAATTTGTATTAACTTGTAATTTTAATATCCACCACATTTTTTTCCGAGGGCCACATTTAGATTATCTTGAGAAATTAAGTGCTAAAGAAAGACTAAGGAGACAAAGAGTCTAAGACGGAATCCACCAGAAGTTCGAGTAACAAGTGGACAAAAACCTAGTACCAAGATTATATGCATCGTATTGCAAACTTCTCAAGGGCACCCAACGAGAATATTGTTCAAAACCACTTAAACATAGCATTGTTAAACGTATTTTAGCATTTAAACGGTAGATATAGGCATATTTTTATCCCCTAAAAATTTTTCATCTGTTCGGACTTCATAGCTGAAAGTCTAGTGATTCGAAAATTATAGGGATCAAAACTTACCTTTTCGAAAAATTCAGCCAGAAAAAAGGCTCCCGAAAATTCTAGGTGACCCTTTTAGGGTAAAAATCCTTTTAAAATTGGCAATTTTACCATTTTTCAAATGTTCGAAAATCTTAGGAGAGGCAGGCAAGCAAGACATTTTACAACAATGTTCCGAAAATTCTAGATCTCAAATCGTCTTCCGAACAGATGTTTTCCGAAAATTGACGTTGGGTGCCCCTGACTTCTGTACGACTGTTTTAAATATCCTCTCAAAAAATAATTTCTATCAACACCAAACGTTAAAAACAACTGTTGACCTTCGTAAGAAACACTTTAAAGTACTGGTGAAATGAAACTGATGATGAAATTTTACCTGTGTTTGCACAACTTCTCTGAACTTTGAAATTTAATTTTTCTTGTTCCCATGGGAAATTGTTTTCGGTGTTTTTTCAGACAATTATTAATATGTTTAGCTTGAAGAAAATGCAAAAAGGACTGTAAAATACTTAAAATTATTCTGGTACCAGATTTTTGTCCACTAAGAACTGAAATTTCTCGATTTCCTATCGGATTTCGTCGTACGTTCTCGAACTTTAAAAGAACTTTAAGGTCTCGGTAAATGAAAATTTTAGTACATTCCTTGATTTTGTTTTTTTTTTTATTTTTGGCATGAGTGGGTCCTAAATTTTATTTTGGCAGAAAAAGAAAATCAGAAAGTGCTTTTTAACCCTTCTAAAATGAGCCTTTTCTGTTTCCCGCCACAAGTTGCCCGCGAAAAGTGATTGACAGCCCCTGTCTATTGCGTGACAAAACACTATTGCGTGACGCAAAAATCAAAATACGAGACATATGCAAATTTCCTCACACCCTTTTTTAGGTCTTTTATCTGTCAATCAGATGCAATAAAAAGGGGGTGAATATTAACAACGCGAAAGGGCTGGAGCTTCAGCAGTAAACTCGATACCTCTGAGTTCGAGAGCAAAAAAATTAAGCGCCTTTTGAAATTCGATGAAATAAAATCTTTTATAAGGTAATTTAGTCTTTTAGCTTTAATTTGATATATAACTTGCCTTTGTAGCGAAAATACTCGCGCGACTAGAATTTTTTTCTGTGGGCACCTCGTTTTCATTTACCGAGACCTTAATGAAGGTACTCGACACGGTTGCAGAAAGGCTCGTCGTCTTCAAATCAAGGCGTAAAACGGCCTTCATACTCCAAATCTACAGCAAAACACCAAAACATAGTTACTTTTGGAACTGAATGTCTGTATCTTCTCAGATTTGTAGGTGATCATATTAAATGCAGAATTTTCCTTTCGTTACCTAGTCACGTAAGGGTGTGGAATATGCATTGTATAAGATGCGAGATGTCACGTGATTCTCATATATCCCAAGGATACATAGAGGATATTACATGGCCGCGCGGGGATACGAATTTTATCTTCGAGTGCTGAAAGTATCTCACGAGTGAGCGAAGCGAACGAGTGAGAGATACTTTCAGCACGAGAAGATAAAATTCGTATCCCCAAGCGGCCATGTAATGTTCTGTTTATTATATAGATATTGATGAAATGTCTAGATTTAAAACAACTTGTTTTTCTCATTTTTGAAAGGATGAAAAAGTGGTCACCAACCGATAAAACACGCACGTTGTGTAACATGAAACAAGATATGAAAGTTGTGAAAAATAAATCATGATAATGTAAAATTTTACAGTAAAAATGTTAATGTCGTCAGGAGCCTATCACCCGGGGCGTGCAACTTACCTATTTTCGTGCAACGGCGTTTTCACAAGTAAGGTTATTTTTAGATTGAATTTCCCGCTAATGAGACTCCCACAGGAGCCCGATGACCAATTAGAAGAAATTAAGCTAACGTCATAGGGTCACCGAACCGGAACTGCCTGTTTTTTGACCTAATTCGCGGGAAGGGCTAGTTTAAAAATAAACCTACTTGTGAAAACGCCGTTTCACAGACGCTGTATGGAAGTTGCACGCTCCAGATGGGCTCCTGATGTCGTAGAGAAGAATTGTGTTAAAGCACAAAAGTATCTTATAATGAAGAGGAAGCTCGCGTTTTATAGGCTAATCGTGTTCGTTACCATGACGACACCTATATCCTCACATGTGAAGGATAAAAATGATTTGTTATACCTCCCAACTCAAATACGTTTCCTGATTGGAGGAGAACGTGTCACGTGCCATTGGTCAAAACTCAATGACGCCCTAGGGCGAACAAAACTCAGTGACGCCCTAGGGAAACATTACCTTGAACTTTGGACTTGCACGTGATCAGGTCGCGCATCTTGAAACCGCGGCAAATTTGTATGCCAGCCGCGTCAAGCAAATAATTTTTACGCAGTCATGGCAGCTAAACGATTTCAAACTCTATATTTTGAGTTGGGAGGTATAACAAAACACTTAATTACTGGCCCCTCGCGAAACAGTGAGTTTTGTTTCCCCTCGAGCCTCAATGTTCCCCTCGGCTTCGCCTCGGGGAACATTGAGGTCTCGGGGAAACAAAACTCACTGTTTCCCTTGGGACCAGTCATTAAGTGCTTAATGTTCACTTAGCGCAGTGAAGATATGATTTTTTAGTAAAAGGAGAAATCCTGGTATTTCATCATTATCTATATAATAAAGTCCTTTATTAGTGTGGTTAACCTCTGGCATATGGGAAATTCCTTTTCAGGGTATTGTCAAAATTGACCTTTTAAAATATCTACAATAATTTGTTGCTAGGCATAAATAATGAAAGTTTTTACAAATCTATAGATGTTTTTACCGTTTTGCAGTGTGGGCTTTATATCAGTGATTCTGAAGTGCACCTCTCCTATCTTCCTATGGCACACATGTTCGAGCAAATTTCTCAGGTTGGTGGACCAATAATAATAACATTAAGGTTAGAGCGGTTTTCAATTGAGTGTCGAAAGTAATTAGCGAATTGCTTTGGTTTACGATTAATTCACTCAGTGATTAATTCAAAGTCCTCGCGCCACTTTTTCAACCAATCAGAAGTGAAACCAATACCTCGCGCGTGCACATTTTCCCGCGCTTTGTGTCGGCTACGTGTAATTACTTCGAGCTTTGATTGGTGTACTGGATTGTCTCCGTCCTTTTTGATTGGCCAAGATAATTACTTTGGTTTTGGTTTTACGACACTCGATTGATACTCGCTCTATTTAAACGATAGTGTTAATTGAGAGAGTGAATTATATCTTTAATCAGATAATAGTGTAAGAATTAGTTTCTGAACCAAAAGGGCAGTGCATCTTTGCCAATTCTAGTCCAATATAAAAAGCTGTAGTTTGTTTTGGGATATTTGAGGTTACTTTCTCGGTGTATCTGCAACGTTGTGGCATCACCATCATCATATCGAGCGCATTTGGAACCTGCCATTCACCAGCGGTGGTTGTGTGAAGACAAGTTAAAAGGGAAAACAGCTCACTTCCGGTTGCCGTCCGCACCTCAAAAACGTCGCGTGCTTAAAGGGACACGGTCACGGTCTGCGCATGCTCGTGCCGCTGATCGAAACTTGAAAAAGTCAGCCTGACTTTTTCAAGTTACTGGCAATCACAAATTCAAAATGGCGTCTAGCGGAGGATCCGGACATGGCGGTAAACGCATCAACTCAGGGCGGAAACGAAAGGTCGAAGACAGAGGGGAATTTTCTCTAGATAAAGAAAGCATTTGCTTTAGATAAACTTGATTTAATGCCAAATATATGCAGAACTCTTCAACTTACCGATATTTCCATAATGGCGGTCGAGCGTGACAAGTCTCGGAGAGAGTGAATGCTACTGCGCATGTCAACCCGTGACAGTGTCCCTTTAAGCTCCCTAACTGCTATTGTGCTTCACTTCTATGTTGGTATTTCAAGTCGACGCCGAGTTGGGCTTGCTAAATTATCCTATAGCCGTGTTTTTTCAATTGCTTTGTTGTTGTTATTTTTCTTTCTAGCTGATGTGTTTTATGTACGGTGCAAAGATTGGATTCTTTAGTGGGAATGTCAAAAACATTCTGGATGATGTACGAGCTCTAAAGTAAGATTTTGTCACCCCCTGTTTTTGTTCCAAACCAGATACAAATTTTTTGGTGAAAACAAACTCCTTCCCCGTCATGTGTTTTTTCTTACCGATCTTGCTTATGTTAATTCGAATTCGGTTGTGATAGTCACTTCCTGGAATATGCGAAACGTCAAGTACGGTATTAATTCAAACAATGCCTTTGTTTTTTGTCATGTTTGTCAACGCTGTTTGTGCTTGTTTCTTCTTTAGCACAGATAGCGTGGCCTAACCAAAGGTTTTGCTTCGCTAATCACAACATCACCAAGAATAATAGGCCATTTCCGAGATCATGCCTGTCTCCTCTTCAAAGCGAGTTTAAGAGCGAAGCTTTTGTTATGAAAATTAGTTTTCATTCAGATGTGAAGTAGAACTAATTACCATTACAAAAACTTCGCACTTAGACTCGCTTTGAAGAGGAGGCAGACATGAACGCGGAACTGGTCTATTGTGAACCAATCCCAACTTTAAAAAAAAGACATGGAGCTGGCGCTAAGCACGATCGTAAAAAACGTGAGCGAGAACGTTACAATTCGTTTCTGTTTCACTCCTGGTTATGAGTGGACCTAGATGTTACTTACTCATTCATCCCTGAAGCGGCCCCCATAAAGTAAAGTATCACTTGCAGTCGACTGAAAGGGTTGAGCAAAGTATATGGCATAGCGAAAGGGAAGTTAATGAAACTAAAAATAATAATAATGATAATAACTTGTGCTTACCTAAACAATAGTTATTGAGAGGTGACTTGCGTTAGTGAACTGAAAAATACTGCGCCCGACATCATCAATTTCTCGTCTATCAAATTTCAGACCAACTCTCTTCATCTCAGTTCCTCGAGTCTTAAACAGAGTGTACGATATGGTATGTAATAGAATTAGGGAAGCAGGGATGAGGCAGTGATGAGATCACAGTCACAGGTCCATTCCCGGATTCAGCGACATATGTGGGTTGATGTAGTGTATTCAGGAGCTTAGCGACCATTTACGCACGTACGCCTCGAAAATCCAAAAAAAATTTATTTATTTATTTATAGATTTTTTTGGCGAAAAGCGACTTTCAAACGTGCAAGAGTTTTCTGAATAGTCAGCATTCTTTCATGCTCTGATTTACGAAACATAAGAAATGGCATTTCCGAGGCCCTGAAAATAAACATTTTCTGGGGGACCATGCCACCAGACCCCCTTAGAAGCTAGCGAAAACCACGCTGCACCCCTTGTATTTAACACAGAGTTTTTAGTTGATCCCCGTTTAATCGGGTCCACGTTGCTACAGTTGAGTTTGTTGGTTCTGAACTTTTTTCAGAAAGGTTTCCCTACGGTTGCTTTGGTTTTCCTCTCTTCTTAAAAACCAGTGTTTTATTTGATTTCTGTTTACAGCGTCTCCAGTTTGTGCTTCAGCTTTTTGAAGACTTGACTCTCAACTAAGGGAGATCTCGTTTCTTTCTTCTTTTCAGACTCAGAAGGAGGTGTCTTCCAGTCCGATAAAGAGGCTGTTGTTTAACCTGGCCATGCGGTTCAAGCGAGCAGAACTTGAGAAGTTTGTTTAGAAGATCTGTAGACGATTTTGGGTCTTAACTTCTGTAACTGTACGAAATCCAACGCTATTTTCGTTTCAATTCGTTTTTCAGGAACATCGTGAGAAGAGATAGCATATGGGACTATCTTGTTTTCAGAAAAATTCAGGTTCGATTTGCCATTTGAAATTTGTATTTAAGAGATGACTTTCACCTCTTTCCACCTTCTCTAGAGGCTCGTCATGTGCGCAGACTCTATTTGACCATTTCGTGAATATTCCATATTGGAGCTTGCCCAGACCAAGTGTGAGAAAAAAAAGAAATTAAGTGATACTTGTGCCTTGCAAAAAGAGTTGCACTAATTTGGTCACTTTTACAGTCGCAGGTAAATAGAAGGCGCATTCGTCTGCTTTTATGTGGTGGTTCGTGTTTTGCTTGTGTAAAAACGTCTAGCCCGAAAGTTAAATATTTCCACAATTGCGCAATAATCAGGTGAAAGATCCATATGATAAACCTTACAATGTGTCGGCAAAAGGACTCGCTTAGTATCCAGTGACCCCTTGATATCAAAGGGCGCATTTAATTTTTATTTGGTCCTCCCGATCAGCGGAACTTGAGTGTGCAGTCACCTCCTACCAGTGCGGCCCATGCAGGTTTGACTCTCTGTTTGTGTTCAGTTTGTTGGTTCTCTACTCTGCTTCGAGAGATTTTTCTGCGGGTACCCCGGTTCTCCCCTCGCTTCAAAGGTACCCCATGCACTGTGTTAGGGGAAGCCAACATGGCCAACAAAAATAGAAGGATTTCTATGGGAATCCCGACGAAAGACTAATTAAGGCGATATAATTATATGAAAAAGTTCTCAATTAAAAAAACTTGCCTTTTTGCCGTTGTGGGTCGCTTCCTTTGTGTGTGGTTATTTTCCGGATTCAGCGCGATTTGAGCCACTTTTCAACTCCTTGGTTTCCAGCTGTATAATAAAATCCCAAGGCTGCACACTCCTTTCTGGGGAACCCATCAAATTGAGGCAAATATTCTTCTTTGATAAAATGTTCCCACGGTTACAATTCCACATCAGAATCAATTGACAAATTGCTGCAATAGCAACCCAGCGAGCGATCTAAGGCAGTAGTTTGTTCACTCAATCGAAAGAAAACCCCTTCCGAAAGGTCGTGGGACGAGCTATGTAGTGGTTCCTAGTCATAATTTATGCATATTTCCCTATGTTCCCAGAATCCAACTGTGTCATGGCGTTCCTGTATTCTTTCTGGGCCAGTTTTGAGCATCCACTAGTTATATATCTGATGGTTTCAGTGCTGTGTCCACACAGTCTACATAGTTGTGTGTCTGGTGTTTTATCTATATTCAACTTGATGGCATTTGTTTTTAATGCTTACTTCTGTGCAGCTAGAATCATGCCTTCCGTATCTTTCTTAAGGAATCTATTTCTTTACTATCTCCATGACTCGTCAGTGACGTGACTACATGTATTTCTGCAGTTTGTCTGGCAAATTCTCCAGGCAAGGAGAATTTACCAGACAATTACATAATTGAAATCTTGCGGAGTTTAACCGTAAGTATACTTAGCGCTTCGTGTCTGTTAGCAAGAATCAGTCTTTCTGCTAGCTGGGAAGCAAATGCCTGAAAGAAGGCAAATATTAAAATTCCACTACGTTTGATAGATATGTCACATCAACTATTGTTAATCTCTCTTCAAAACCGTTTTGCAGGATTCTTTTGGTGGTAGACTCCGTATGCTCTTTTCGGCTACTGCGCCTCTGAGAGATGATGTCATGATTTTCCTGCGCTGTGCTCTTGGATGTCAAGTGAGTTACTAGTTAATTGATCTTTGCAGAAAGAACTGTACTTCCTTTGTATTTTTGTGCACTCCATTTTTTAGCGTGCGCTAGGTAACGAATCAAGTTCAACGAGCTTGCTAGGGTAGCCGAGATTTCGCTAATGAATGCGGTGCAACATTGATTCAAATTTCACTTGGGTCAAACCAGTGTGTTGCTGGGCGTTCTGTTTGTTATGCAGGCTTGTCTATGTATCTAAATGCGCTTTTTCCTTTTTAATGGCCTCTTAGGTGCTTGAAGGATACGGTCAAACAGAGACAACGGTTTCTTCTTCTTTACAGCTGATCGGAGATCAAACGTATGGTAAGACATCAACGAAAGGTGCCGCTCTTTTTGTCAGAACACTTAGGGACTCCACTGGCAAAAGACTTGTTTTTATGTAGTCATTTATTATAAATGACTTGAAGTTGCATTTGGTGTGAATATTCGACTCACTGAAGCACATTTGGTTGATGTTTCTCGTCGCCGTTTATCGGATATAGTTTGATGCTACAATGGTTTGAAGAAATCTGAATGTAGTTACGATCCTGTCTTGTGTCTTCATCAGAGATGATCAGAGTTATCACAAGAGTCATTTTAGGCTTAATTGTAGCATACTTACCAAAGTCTGCTGTTTTATTGCTGCCGCAGTGAGTGAGCCTGAACCGAACAAACAAGACAGCTCTCTAACCGGGAGAACAATTTTTTTTCGTCGAACGGCAAGGAATTGTGGTTATGCGCGAAAGGAGGAACTAAGATGCGCGGTATGGTCTTGTTGCACAGAAGATTAGAGCGGCTTTCTCAGTTTTTCATTTCACTTCTTTGACGCTTCTTTTATCCATTTTTACTGGTGTATCTCGTATCTGATAGATAGTAATGCTGCGGTACATTTCGTTGATAGTGACAACATTTATCATTGGCAATGGCGTATTTAAGACAGTGGGACTTATTTCAGTTTGTTGAGGGAATGGAAGTACCGTCAATGTGCCGAAATTTAACCCGTACCACGCCGTTTCCAGACCATGATGAAATAGAAGAAATGAAAACGGAAAGAAAGTGCAAAGCTCTAGGTGATAAGCCATTGATCTGAAATTCGTGCATGTTGTAAAATGAGAAAGCAAGACAACAAACAACAAAAAATAGACGTACATCATGATGCAAAAGAAAGCAGAGAGAAAAATACACTGGAAAAATGTCACCCACTACGAAAAAACCAGTGGTGATAAACCCATCGGGCCAAAAAACTCACTGGAAAAGGTAGTTTTCGATCGGAATGCGACGCATCACGTAACTCCGAGGATTAGAGTTGTAATATTGGATCAAAGTTTGGCAAAAGACTAACTCTGCAGCGCAGCGCGATCATTGACATGATAAATATGCTTCGAACCATAATAAAAAGCTTTCCAACTACACATTGTTACGTTGGAAAGCATTTATTCTTCTTGTTCCAACCATCTCTTCTGGCTCTCCTGACCCAAACGAAACTCGCAGATCGTGGGTGTCCACGACACAAGGTTTCGTCATGACTCATACCTTACTAGAGCACGTATGTCTGGTCATCGATCTGGAAGGATTTCTTCTCCACGCATCTCAAACAGAGACAGGGCGGTCAAATCATTCATTGTGAATAGGTTTGGTGCGATTGGACAGGTCGACATGGCAGCCGGCGCTTGCCATTATGCAACTAGCGTTCCCTGGCCCAATTTGTCACCCAAGGATCATCGCACTGCTCATTATTGTACCCGCCACATTCACGGACTCGATTAGGACGAACCAGTCCTACAGGCCAAGGAATAGCCTCCCACGCAGACACTCTCAGGGCTTCGTCACGTGTTCCTCCCCCACGAGCGTCTGCTGAAACGCCCCGGAATTTACGTAGACCAATCATTCCAGATTCTGGAAGTGCACTTTGGACCCTGAGAAATTGTATTTACGGTTACTTCAAGAAGATGGATTTTGTGTTCTGGGCATTTAAAATCGCTGACTTAAATTCTTATCAAAGAGAACCTGGAGCGTTTAAATTTCATGCTTTGGCTGAGATGTTTGCGGCCCTTCACGGAATGAGTGCGGTAGAATTAGTATGCTTGAAACATTTTGCTCCCGTGCGATTCAAACCTATTTGTGGCGTTCGCTTGGGATTGATATCATATTTTCATTTCTTTCCGTGCTATTTCAGTGGAGTCGTTTCGTTTGAATAACCTTGGGAGGTAGTGTGGCTCAGTGGTTAGGGCGCTTGCCTTGAGATCCGGGGATCCCGGGTTCAAGACCCGCTCTGACCACTCGTTGAATTTGATCCTGGTAGTCCCTTGTTCAACTTCTCAGTTGCACTTGTAAATAGCCAACTGGTTTGCCTCCGGCCAGTCGGGATTCTTAACAGTTGTTCCATCGTTTCGTTGTGTTTCATTGGCCCTGAAAAGCCCCTATGGGTAGTGGTCAATTAAGTATGTATGTATGGAACCACATTTGTTGTAGTCCTTCA
>OX421453.1:11960560-11993060 GCA_949126865.1 Montipora capitata
TTTATTTTTCACGTTGGGTCCATTGAAATGCTAAGATTTTTTTGTTTTGTTTTCAGAATGGCACACTGAAGTTAATCGACCGCAAAAAGAATCTCTTTAAACTGTCACAGGTAAAGACTTAGCCAAGGCCATCAAGGTACCACTACTTGTATCAACATTTCACAAACGCTGATGTGATAGGCATAGATTGGTAGTTATGGTATTATACAAAAGCTGACCCTTGATATCCTTCTCAACTCTTCTTCATTTTGACAGGGTGAATACATCGCGCCGGAGAAGGTGGAAACCGTTTACACTCAGTGCAGCATGGTTCAACAAATTTTTGTATACGGAGACAGTAAAAAGGTCGGTTCTTTGTTGGTTTCTCAGAATTTTCTGCCGTGAAAATAGCTTGTTATAGAATTAATGGAGTCGACTCCAAATCGTGCAGCATGGCGTTGACAATTACGCATCTTTTTCTGATTTTTTGGTACGTGTTTGTCTCTTAGTCCACCCTCGTAGCAATTGTAGTTCCAGAGCCATATGTCGTGGAAAAATGGGCGAACAAGAATGGTGTACAAGGAGACATCAATTCCTTATGCAACAACGAGGTATTAGTTTTAATGATAAATAATTTGATGGGAAACTTTGCGTTCTAGCACTTTGTTTCGACAGGGAACTATCGGCTGCAAGCATGGCTTTTGGTTGTGTCCTTTTTTGAATTTGTTATTGGGGCGGTTAATTAAAGCACCAGCTGTTTTTGAGCCACGGAAGTGATCTGTTTTCGCTCTTAAAGTGCTCCTACGATAAAAAATCTCTTCCTTTTTTTCTTCAGATTTTGAAACACCTGACTGGCAAAATTTTCAGTGAGCTTTGATTTGAGTTCAATCTCGTACCTAGAGTCCTCGGGCATTTTGGTCAGCGGGCGAGCGCCCGGAGAGACTCTGGGATAATGGACTTGAATTATTTTTTTGATTGGTCGCTTGCATAACAATGGCAGTCTGACAGGAAGTCGGTAAGTAATAGGCCATTTCCGAGTTCATGTCTGCCTCCCTTTCAAAACGAGTCTAAGTGCAAAGTTTTTGTTATGAAAATTAGTCTTCATTCATATGTAAAGTAGAACTAATTACCATCACAAAAACTTCGCACTTAGACTCGCTTTGAAGAGGAGGCAGACGTGAACTCGGAAATGGGCTATTCGGAAACCCCAGAATTTGGAGGGAGATTCAAAATCTAAAACTACTTTCAGTGCTGTTTGTTTTTCTACCTCAGAAATATATATGAATCACAAAAATAATAAAACGACGGGGTTCGAATTATGTCTAATACCGCCCGGGAATTATCCCCTGCTGCTAAAAACTGATTACTGTTGCTGTTGCAAAAGTACCGTAGGAAAACATTGCATCAGTCTCTTTGGGGAGAAATCCGTGGAAGAAGGTCTTGTCGAAGCCATTCAGAATTACGGAAACATAAAATTGTAGTAGAAGAGGACATTGGTGTCGTTTCCACAAAAAATTGTCGATGGTATTCTGAACGATGGAATGCACGCTGAAACAGTAAAAATACACTTAGCGAAAGCGTCAGGAGTTTCATCTTCACTCGCTCTTACAGCAAGGCAATGATCACTTCTCTAGTTTCTTTATGGTGTGCAAGGATAAAATTTTTGTTTCTCAAACACTTTCAACCCGCCATTTCTACTGTTTACTGTTTTCTCTTTTCTGTTTCCGTTTAAACTCAAGCATGCGCAATAATACCGGAACCCACGTTTTCTGGGAAAATGGAGTCCATTATCCCAGAGTCTCTCCGTGCTCACCCGCTGATCAAAAAGCCCGAGAACTCTGGGTACGAGGTTTGCGGAAGTTTTGGATTTCACGGTCCGCCATTACTCTCGTTCAAAACTGCCGATTGGACCTCAGAGGGTTGGCTGTAGGGAGACGTGACGTCATTTACTCACTAGCTTAATTCAGCGTGTAAATGCAGCTTATTATGTATGCAAAACACGAGTTTAAAAGCCTGAAACTCGTGTCCGGCATATTAATTCACCCGTGTACACACGCAACTCATTCGTAAACCTGTGAGTCTTTGACGTCCGTCATAATTCGAACGGCAAATGACCGTTGGGTCTAGCTGGATCGCCTGGGGTCTCACGTCATATGCGCAACGCTCAAAATAAACGCGGCTAATTTCCCATGCCGTCTATGAGATGTGAGAGATCGCCGAGTTGCTTTTTGCTGATATTATATACATTACTCCTTGATCGACTTGTTCGCTTTGTCAAACGCCCACGAAGCGTTGCGCGTATGACGTCACGAGCCAAGTCTCGCGTGAAGACCGCTTAGAAAAGAATCGCAGGCTTCTCCAATGCCGTCCGAGTAATGGCGGACAGATTTTTAGCGGTATTCGGCTGGCTATTTCCCGACTTATCTCGCTTCTATCGTTCCAAATTTAAATGCATTGTATTATTTTGAACATATTGACTTAATTGACGTTGAAAAAATTCGAAAAGAACGCCAAAAAATTTCGTTGTAGTGGCACTTTAAGGTCCCAATTGGCGAGAAATTGACGGCTTTTGGCAAGCTTAGATCTTATCGCTAGTTGGACGGCTCATTAGCACAACTCGACACTTGTTTAGGTGGGGCGAGGAACTGTCCGCCGGAAGCTTAAGATGCTTTTTGGAAGACTCCGAATAATGTATAGCGTGAATTGACGACATTTTTTATTTTCAGGAATTGAAAAAGGCAATTCTTGATCAGATGACTGCAGAAGCCAAAAGGGAAAAGCTCCGATCATTTGAACAAGTATGGGCTATATCATTAGTTCTTTATTCATTCATTCGTTACTTCGTCATACTTAGTGGTTTTTCAAGGTGTGCAGACTTTGGCAATATTTTTTTGCAAAGATTTTTTAAGGTCTTGCGCGATTTTTGCGGCGTTTGATTCAAGGAGGCTCAAACCGGTTTCAACAATTTGGACGGAATGCCTGAATTGAAGGATTAACTCTCCAACACTGTTTCCCCTTAAAGCAATGTTATGGTACCAAGTGAAACACCAATAACTGCTTAAGGACGGTGCCTACTAATTCAAAAGTATTTTTGCCCCGGTTTATGATTATGCGGGAAATGTAGATCTTAACAAGTGTTATTGAATTGAAAAAGAAAATTGGGGGTAACCACGCAATTTTTCAAAGATAATTCATGAACAATATAGATATATAAAATACAGAGCCATGTATGGCGTTTTTTCTCAAATTGAAGATTAATGATCTCTGAAAAAGGCATGGTTGCCCCCAATTTTCTTTTTGGATACCAATAGTACTAACTAAGATCTACTTTCTCTGCATAATTTTAAACCGCGCAAAATATCCTTGTATTAGTAAGCATCACCGACAGGAAATCCGAGTATCTTGCGATGCGCAGAACGTATGCGCAATAACAATAGCAGGCACCGTCTTTAAGAAGATGCACTTATTAATGTGACGTAATAGGTTACCGTAGCAGCAAAAGAGCCATCTTGAAAACGCCCTACATTTTGTCTTTAAACGCTTATATCTCAAAAGCGAACCCGGTGATCCCTATTTTTTATTGCTGAAAAGTGATTAGCAGGCTAAGATAAAACTCTGCAAAGTTAGAAAAAAATATCTGGAGCAGATTCACAACTGGAAAATTTTAAGGTGGCTCGGAATCCGCTAACTTTGCAGAGAGTTTAATCTTAGCCTGCTAATCACTTTCAGCGATACACAATGGGGGTCACCTACAACCATGGACAAATTGTGTTGGAAAGTGCGCAGAAACGTGAAGTCATAACCGTAATGCCTACAGAATAAGCGTCGGTACCCCCACTCCCCCTTTCAATGTTGGAAAATGGTAAAATGCAGACTTTTGTCAGACGAAAGTGTTTTGTCAACATTGCACAGGGGTGGAGAGGGGCAAAGTGCATATAGAATGAAGTTTTTCAACCCTCGTGACTAAGGTTGTAGTTCGTTTTTGAGATATACCGGTAAGCGTTTAATTAAAGGCCCACGGTCACCCTACAGGCATTGCGTGCCGCGGAAAAATTTCCATATATGAAAATCCCGCCAAATCTGAAATTCATCCAGTCAGATCGCTACGATAAGCAGAGCTAATTTTCATAATAAAAACAATCGTTCGAAAAGCCTATCGGTTGAAGGTTGGTCTTTAAAGACCGAATATGTGGCAGTTTTGTTTTTCATGGTAACCAATTTCTTTACAACAGTTGGGTAGTTTCAATCCTTCAAAAAAAAAATACAGTTCTGGAAAGTGGTAAAAAACTGGTTAGAAATTAATCAATTAATAAGGGAATAACATGACTTTTTGAGGGAATATTGTTCATTTGCAAATGACACTACAAGGGCGGAAATAAACAATATTCCCGAAAAAAGTCATGTCATTATCATTATTATCAATAAACAAGGCCAAATGATATCAAGAACGGAGTTTTAATAATACAAGCTAAGTGAATAACGAATTCAAAGTCACTTCAAATCATCATGTAAGTGTTGATTGAACAAGCTATTAGAGAATCAACTCAGTCTAGTGAACTTATTTAAAATTACCGAAAAAATGCGTAAAATCGTCTGTAAATAATAGGCATATCACAAAGTTGAAGCAAGAACCAATCAGCTGTAGGGCCGATAATGCATTAGCAGCCCGCTGTCAGTCTTTTGCGGCCCACTGAGCGTGTGTTTTGAAGAGGCCGATTTTCTATTTGGCCGCGTATATTGATAATAATTATTAATTAATTTCCACGGGTGAGCCAGGCCTTGAATCGTTCTTTAATTCCCCCGTTTTCTTTTCATTTCCACAGGTCAAAGCCATTTCACTTTCTCCAGAAATGTGGACAGTGGGCAACAATCTTCTGACACCCACATTGAAGCCCAAGCGACAGGCCTTGAAGACCCTCTTTGCCAAAACATTTGAAGAGCTCTACAGCACCTTACCAGAATAAGGGCTTCTACAAATCAATCTGGGTTTACTCGTGCAGTTGTGCTTTTGCTAGAGTTGAGTCATTTTCTATCTAAACCTCAGACAAAAAACCACCTATAAATCTCTATTAACCTTGTCATGGAGCAAGACTTGATTTCAATTGCGTGATGATTTTCACGACAAACCGGCCGAACGTACATCGAAGTACACATTTGTAAGTTTATGTCATTATAAATACAGTAACGGTTGTTTATAGAACAAGTATAATAGTTTCTCTTTCGAGAACTCAACAGATAATGAGACTTTTGCAGGCGTTCTGCTCGTCGTGTAACAGTAGCGTTTGCCGAGGGTACTTAGGCGAAGTGATGTGTTCTTTTCAACAGAATAAAAACTGCGATCATAAAAGTGGTTATTTCTTGAGTAGGTGGTCTGTTCCCCTCGAAAATCAAGAATAATTTAAGCATAATTTGGAAATAGTATATTTTTTAGTCGTGCTCAGTAGCTTTCAAATAAAAACCTGAATTTAACTTTGCGTTGGTGCTGATCTCACTCGTCTTCTTAACCATTTGTCGCTGAAAGAAAATTGGGTGCTCGTTTGATAACAGGGACAGTTTGTGTACTTAATTGATCACAACCCAAAGGGTTTTTCTGGGTGGGGAGCAATGGAACAAATTATTAAAACGCAACAAATCTTTTAAGAATCCCAACTGGCTGAAAGCAGATTAGCTGACTGTTTTACAAGCACAGCGGAGACCAGGACCCAGGGCAGCAACTTAAGCCGGTGAATAGAGTGGGAACCCAGGGATTTTGTATTGTACGTTACTGTACTCTGCCACGCCGTTATGCTCAAGCCAGGTCACTTTGCGAAGGGAAGATGAAGTAGGAAAAGGTACCAAAGCAATTCAAATATACAAAAACCAAAATTAGTCTAGCATGTCTAATTCAAATAAATACAAAAGAATATTTCTGCCATTACTCATAAAAGTGGTCCATGAAATTAAGAAGAACCTGAAAAGTTAAGGAGCACGCCATAAGTAACTATCTTCTTAATGCAAGAGCATCGATTGCGTTTAGCAAAGTGAATGGATCAATATTATTCTTCTCACGGCCCTTCCGATGGGGGTTCATATGCGATTTTCCTTGGTCTTTGCAAGGTTTATGTCCACTTCCGCTTGCTCGTATAGGTGGTCAATTTCCTCTTCGAACCTTCGCTGTAAGACCAATCGCTTGGCCTTCATCGTCGGTGTAAGCAAACCGTTTTCAATGCTAAACATCTCTGCGTGAAGGCGGATTTTCTTAACCTGAGAAGGGAAGAAAAAACAAAATTAAGCCAGTCAGGAACCTAACTTGGTAGGCTGAAAATTGTAGGCTGCTTGAAAAGGGCTTAGTCCTCATTTTCGCCGGATACCTCAGTGATTTCGCATTTCTTGAGTTTCAGAGACCGAAAGTTCGAAAGTTGGATCGAACCACCTCGTTCCCAGGGCCTTTCATCTCCCCACCCCAGAGGGAGCGAGGAAGATGAAAGACCCCTGGAACGAGGTTGGGATCGAACACCTCGGGCTACGCACTGTTGAGACACTCAGTTCAAACCGTGGTAGTGCACTTTATAAGTGCACTACCACAAAAAGTAGTTGCGATAATCACCTAAACGGTTTTTTTTTTTTTCAAAATGGCTGCAAGCCGTTTTGTCGAGGTGACAGAAGAAAAAAATAATTTTTTTTAAGGAAAATACATATATTTTTCAAATCATCACCTATGTGATTATACTAAAACAATTATTCACCTCAGACTCGGTGAATATCGGGGAGAAAAAACCTTGAATGCACCGATACAGATCTCGCTTTGGGTGAATAACTGTTCAGTAACATGTGGTCATGCATGAACGATACTGAGAGCACAACTCACAACTGGACGTCAGTGGTCTTTGAATTACCCTCATTATCTCCTAAAACATAATTGCAACAACCTAGTTATGTCATTTACAACCATTCCGACCACACGGTTCCGGCAGAAATTAATTACAATGCCAACTTTTTTACCTGACAAGTATGAAAAATTTGAAAAACAGGTGATAGATCAGTTGAGCCAAACGAAATTATCATACGTTAACCAAGTACAAGAATACGCTGAATATTTAAGTTAAATTACTATGTCCGACCAGTTCTGCAGCCAAAGCTTGGATGGAATTCAACAACTTGCTGGATCTCATAGAACCACACTGTTTTCTCTGTGTGTATTAAACTTTGTCTTTTCTGCCGTGGCAACATTTGGAAATATTCTGGCCCTGCAAGCTTTACGGAAAACCTCATTCTTGCCCGCTAATTTGAGGAAGTTTTTTCTGAGTCTTGCGTCCACTGATCTTGCAGTAGGATTGTTGGGTCAACCGAGCCTCGCGGTGATCCAGAGTATGGCATTGACTGAAAACTACAACCTTGACGTACTCTGTCCATTAACTTTAACTTTTTGCTACGCTATCCTACATCTTCTCGTGGTCGTATCGTTTTTGAATGTAACTGCTATTGCTTTTGATAGACTTCTCGCTGTTTCTCTTCATCTGAGATATGGTGAGCTTGCGACTTCCAGACGTGTTACAATCGCCTTGGTTGCAATATGGCTTACAAGTTGCGTTTCAGCTTACTTATACGTTATTTTTACCACGGTGATGTTCTATTTTGTTGTTGCCATACAATCGAGCGGATTTCTGTTAACAACAGTTGCATACTTTCGTGTTTACAAAGTGGCCAGATATCATTGGAATCAGATTCAAAATCAATTTCAGCAACACAATTTGCAAGCATTGGCGCTCCACCGAGAACGAAAGTCCACCTTAAATCTCTTGTACATTTATTTTGTATTTGTTGCGTGTTACCTTCCATTTGCTTGCTACGTGTTATTACGGGCAACGGGTTACTGGCATGTTTCTGTAATAATTGCAAAAGAAGTTACATTTTTCTTCATTCTACTCAATTCATCGTTAAATCCTTTGGTTTATTGTTGGCGGTATCCAGAGGTTCGTCATATTATGAAGAGCACTTTGAAGAAAATAGTCAATGTTCCCGAAGATTAAGTTATGATGCAAGGATTCATTTTACCTTCAAGCATTTACTGGCTACTTTTAGCTTTTATGTAATTATGCAGCTTTCCAAAGGACAGAGGAGTGACTAGACGAAATGTCATGATCTTGTTGGTGACAGGAACAAGGCGTTATCAGCTGCTCCTTCGCAACAATATTTCCGGATGAACTTGCCACTTCGTGTAATTTTTAGTAATTCTTAAGGGGATGTTGAAGTTAGTTTTGGCACGATTAAAGCTCTTCTTTATACCGTTAGAAAAAAATTATGCGAAAAGAAATGGTATTGTATTAGAATAGAATAGAATCTTTATTTACCCACGACAGGAGTTAAAGCTAAAAAGCTTGTGGGGTCGTGTACTTAACAAAGTAATTACATTTCTAAAAACATCCTAAGTAAGAAGCTATAATACAGTAAAACATTAACATTCAAATTTTTCATTTTTTTTTTCTTTTTAACATCTCAACTTAAAAATACGTATAATCAGTTAATCTATTCCTACCTGTTGAATAAAGGTAAAACTCCTGAAGTGATCATTTCTCCTGAGTAGACTACGAAGTTTCTTGGGGTCGATACTACCTACATTTTTGACATAATGGTTGACAAAGTTCCAAAGCACTGAACCTCGATATGCTAGTGAGTCCTTTAACAATCTAGTATTGAATCTGGGTGTCGTGATTGCTTCTTTGGTCTCTTAGTGAATAGCTGCATTCCCGCCTTTTGAAAATGTTATTAATTAGACACTCGGGTAGTGAGACTTTACTCCCTCTATATAAAAGTTTAAATATTTGAAATTTGTAATCTAAACTGATCATATCCCATCCCGAAACGTTGAGAGCTTCACTAAATGCCGTATCTTTAGATAAGTTATAGACAATTTTTGCTGCTCTACAGTGTAATTTCTCAATTGAACACAGAAGATCCGACTTTGTACACGAACCCCATAAAATAATACCATTTAATACAGAAGGTAATATTACACTAAAATAAAACTTTAAAAGGACATATTTGGGCAAAAACCTTTAGCGCCTCAATAAGTCTATTTTGTATGCAAAGTTTTTCTTTAGTTCTAGCATATGTGGTATCCAAGTAAGCTTATCATCCACGATCATTCCGAGAAGACGCGATTTTGTGACATAACTTAAAAAAGATTTACCCAAAAATATAGGAGTTAGCTGTCTTATAATATCTTGTGTACTAATTAACATAACTTCGCTCTTAGCCGGGTAAGGGGTTAAGCGATTTTCTAAGAACCACCTGTAAACCTCCTGTAGAGCTATCATATTCTAGCATATGTGGTATCCAAGTAAGCTTATCATCCACGATCATTCCGAGAAGACGCGATTTTGTGACCTAACTTAAAACCGATTTACCCAAAAATATAGGAGTTAGCTGTCTTATAATATCTTGTGTACTAATTAACATAACTTCGCTCTTAGCCGGGTAAGGGGTTAAGCGATTTTCTAAGCACCACCTGTAAACCTCCTGTAGAGCTCGGTTCAAAGAAGCAATCGCCGCATCTGCAGACTCTCCGATGCAGAAAATTGACGTATCGTCACGGCGCGTACATAAACAGAGATCCCATGGTAATCGCGGCGGGCAGATCGTTAGTAAATAAAGTGAACAAAACAGATCCCTGTGGTTTGCCAGTTGTTACTGGTAACATGTCAGATTTGACTCCATTAAGCACAGTGAACTGCATTCTTCCACTCAAGTAGTCCTTAATCCAATCTAGTAACACTCCCGTGATACCGAAATTATATTCCAGCTTTTTCACTAAGATTTCCTCTGACACGCTGTCAAATGCTTTTCTGAAGTCCACAAAGGCTACCGCGACAACATTACCGGAGTCTAAAGCTCTCCTCCATATTTCTGTCAGATGTACAAGGAGGAGCTCAGCCGAGTAGCCTCGTCGGTAGGCCCATTGCTTCTCTGTAATTAACTGATTGTGAACAAAAGCATGCTGTATATCACCTTTTCCCATTGCCATCCAACATGGCCACCGGATCACGTGGGAGAAACAAAGAATAAAGGACGCATATCACCTGTTCCCATTGTAAAGCTGGGCTTAGCTCCGATGTGTCTTCTGTAGCTCAGTGGAAGAGCATCCGAACCAGCACAAAAACTAAAACTAATATAGATTTTAATCTTTTTTTGTTTTGTTTTGGTAGGCGATGATTGTGGGTTTAAGTAGTAAGCAAGACATGTGACGGTAATTGCGTGCGCACGCTGTTCTATGAGCGATGCGTATTTTTTTTCTCAACATAGTTATGTCAAACGCAATTTTATATCAATTTCAGCAACAAAATTCGCAAGCAACGGTGCTCCTCGGAGAACGAAAGTCCGCCCCGAATCCCTTGTATATTTATGTCATATTTGTTGGGTGTTATCTCCCAATATTTTGCTGTTTAGTTTTACAGAGTGCCAGTTACTCGTCTGGTTCTATCTTGGCAACCCCTGAAGTCACAGTTTTCTTCGTTCTACTCAATTCTCCGTTAAATCCTTTAGTTTATTGTTGGCGGTATCCATAGGTTCGTCACATTATGAAGAGCACTTTAAAGAGAATAGTCAATGTTCCCGAAGAATAAGTTACGACGCAAGGGTTCCTTTTATTTTCAAGCATTTTTGGCTAGTTTTAGCTTTTATGAAATTATGCAGCTTTTATAAGAACAATTTTAAAGGGATAAAGTCAAATTTCGTTAACTGAACGTTACCTGTCATCGACAAAAACAAGGCGTTATTTAAGACTCCTTCGGAATTCTTAAATTAGGGGTTGTTGGGGTTAATTTTTTTGGAACGAGTGAAGCATTTTTTTAATACTGTTAGAATAAAGCTTGAAAGTGAAGTATTAATATAGCTATCTCTTTCAAATGAATTCCAAGGATGACCCCTTCATACATTTCAATCAGTACTAGGAGGACGCATGTCACCTGCTCTCAGTGTAATCACTTAGCTCCGATGGGTCGAACCAGTACAAAAAGTAAAACTAAATCAAAAACTCGATTTATTTATGTTTTGGTAGGCGATGGTGGTGGGTTTGTGTGGTAAGCAAGATACGCGACGATAGTTGCGTGCGCACGGCTGTCCTATTGGCGAAGTTTATTTCTCTTCTTAACATAGTTTTTTTTTATGTTTGCATGAATGGATAGATAGATAGATAGCTTTATTACAATAACTCCCAGCAGCCGCCGGGCCGGCTGAAATTTGAATTAATTATTTTACAAATTAATTGTGAAAGGAAAATATGAAAAAAATATCTGAATAAATATATCTATTAATACATAAAAGGTTTTAAAATCTATTGTACTATAAAATGTTAAAGACTATAATATGTATATCAATAATATTTACGAATAGATAATAAAGATTTGTATTAGAGTCCTAGTCGAAATTAAAACAGTTATGTACTATAAAAGTGTTCTTGTGAGTATTAGTTTTGCATTTCGCAAGTGTCGTTTGTCGCTAAAAGTATTTGTCAAGGTCACGAACGAGTGAGTGCTATAGAAGAAAATCACTTTTTCGACGCTCTCCTTAAGTTCAGTGCGGAATTGGGTTGCCTCCCACGAAGACTTTCTTAGGGTTTCGTCACGCGTTCCTCCCCACGAACGTCTGCTGAAACGAAAAACCACTTCCGTTCAACGGCTGTTTGCCTTCTATTTAAAGAAACCAATCAGCATTGACTTACTGCGTTGTGCATAGCCAATCAGATGCTGCGAAAAGCACGAGTTTACCCAAAACTGGAAAACGGCCTCTGATTGGTCCGTAATCGACGAACGGAAGTTGTTTTTCGTTTCAGCAGACGTTTTTGGGGCAGGAACGCGTGACGAAGCCCCAAGAACGGCTGCGGGGGAGGCTGGGAATTGGGATACGCGGCTATCGTTGAGCAAAGCGATGGAGTGATTTTGTTGAGTATGTTACGGGTAAATTTGAAATTCAGGTTGAAATGATTTCAACCTATGTCATTTTTATTTTAAACTACAGGTTGAAATTGAAAGTAGGAAACATCAACCAAAAAGTCCATCAATTGTTACCAAGTACCTGTATAGTGGTAAGTAAATCGGTGCTGGAAGTAAAGGGATGTTGTTAGCGTAAGTTTTTCATGAGTTCGTCTACAAAAAGCCTTTGGTTGTTATTAAGTCTAAGCACTGATAATCTTAGATTTTTAGCTTTCTTATAAAAAAATTTGAAAGCAGGGCAGCAGGGGTGACGCAGCAAATTTCCCTTTCGTAAACGGTCGTTGCCATTTCTCAGAACGGTCTTTGCCATTTGAAACGGTCGATGCCATTTATAATGATCGACTACACACTTCAATTCAAAGAAAATTAAAAGAAACAAACTAAGAAAAATATTAACAAAAATTAAGACAAAAAAGGAAAAAAAAACACCCTAGATTTATAAAAGAAAAACTGGAGGAAAAAAGGAGTCCGAAAATTTCAAGACTCGAACTCGGGTTCTTAGTCCTCACCCTAAACAGAACCCTAACTCATATGACCAGCGAGACACAACTCCCAGTAACCGCAACCTTTTGAGTTCTTAGACCTAATGAGTGTAATTCAGAGCTAAAAAATGGCATCAACCGTTTCAAATGGAAACGACCGTTCTGAGAAATGGCAAGGACCGTTTCAAATGGCAGCGACCGTTTACGAAAGGGAAATAAGCGGTGGTGCAGTGCACGTGGTGGCGTAGTGGTGAGAGCACTCAGCTCCCATCAGTGTGGCCCGGGTTCGATTCCTGGTCCCGGCGTCATATGTGGGTTGAGTTTGTTGTTGGTTCTCCCCTTGCTCCAAGAGGTTTTTCTCCGGGTCAGTATCCGGTTTTCCCCTCTCCTCAAAAACCAACACTGCCAAATTTCAATTCGATCCGGAATGCACGGACACATGTTGAACGAGCTTCCAGAGCGCTCTTAAGGTGTACCGTGGATAAACAAATAAATAAAAATAAATGCGACCTCCTTTGAACAACAAGGCACGAATCCATGCTTGGTATTCTGGAGATTGACAAGGAGGAAGGTAAAAGGCAGTACCTTGGACAAACGAACTGTCATGAGGGCGGAAGGTCTTAAAACGAGTGACTGATAAGAAAGTTGTGGTGTGTTTCAGATGTCAGACAGTTGGGAGCTTTTACTAAAGCACAAGATGTAGACGTTTTTGACCCACGGACAGCAATCGGAAGTAAACTGTTTTCCTTGTTGATTTGTTTTGGCAATGCCACATTTATTTATTAATTATTTATTTATTTATTTATTACTAAGTATCTTTTCTCTATTAAAGACGATTAGTTAACATTCTTGGAGGGACTGCTGTCCGGGGATGTGAAATTTTCACTTCCGGTTTCTAAAAAAAATGGGTAAATGCTTTGTTTATAGTGGAAGAGCACTTAGCTATAAAGCTGGTTCACAGGCACCCCACTTTAAATAATCTGTAAGTAACAATTCAAACTTAACAGAAACATCATTAAGAACTCCAACTGGCACGAGGCAACCAGTTGGCTATTTTCAAAGCGTGGTGGAGTTGAATCCGGGACAACCGGAAAAAAAATCCAAACCAGAGGTTAGAACAGGATTCGAGCTCAGGGCAACCGTATGCAAACTCAACGCCCTAATCACCGCACCACGCCGCACTCCTTCTGTTCGTATAACTCAAAAACGCTTCGTGCTTAAGCTCCATTGTGCCCCTGAATTACAGCTGTAGAGATAACTTTCACTGGTAAGGTATTCGATTGAAAACTTCTCTAACATGACAATGATTTAAACCAACCTGTTCTAAGGAATTCAGGCCTCCCTCTTTTCCCTTCGCCCGCATGTCTTGAAATATGGTCTGGTACACAGTCTGACAGAAAGACAGTTTTTCTCAGTCTTTTTTTTTTTTTTTAATCAGTTTGCAAGTAGAGTAATTCTTGGATTTCACATGACGTCACGGCCGCCATGTTGGTATCCCCAAACAATGAAATGGCGGCCATGTTGGTGTCCCGATCCAATCCTCCGGGAATTGAAAGCTATTATTATGCTAACGTCTTCTTTTGTTTTCGTTGAAAAACATGGCCGTTGATCACGTGAGTGAAACCCAAGAATAGATTTAAAAGATAAAGATCAGTGACCAGGTCTCAAAGTGAGGCGAGGCTGGAATTAACCGCTTTTGTTGATACAAACCTCTCGTCTCTTGCGACGATGTAAATGCAAATAAGACGCTAAATCGAGCCTCGTTGTCAATTCACTGGCCAGGTCACAAAGCGCACAACTGAAAAATGCACTGAATAGCTAACGATGTGCCTGAATAAACTGCTTAACTTTCCGAATTGAAGCGGACAGACGCCGCAACAAATTACCTCATTTTGACAAAGCTCTTTGATGCCTTCCTTGAGTCCTTTACTTCGGGCCCAGGTCTCAAGAACCTCAGCATCCGGGACAACAATTGCCACCAGAAAAGACTGCAACAAGAATTTATTTTCTTAATTAATCAGGTCTTTGCTTTTCCCACTCTGCGGAAACTGAGGGCAGCTAGAGACTGTAGAGAGTGGTGGTTGTGGTAATGCAATAGATGACCTTGACTTCCGTTTCAGGTGATGCCTAGGTCTCTGCGGCCGCACTATTGAGCTTATTTTATAGCTTGTACTTAATACTTCACTCAACATTGTCATTTATCTTCTACATCATTTCAGATGACACAGCTATGACGCCGTTATGGCAACGAATTCCTATGTCAGCTCGTATAATTAATGCAACGTTATTAGCCAGTTGTATCGGGGAAACTATATGTAGTGCTTTACCTTAAGACTATTGCCACAAACAAACACTTGTGCAATAAATGGACTCCTCAAATATACGTTCTCAATTTTTTCTGGAGCAATGTATTCACCCTGTTTCGATAACAAAAACAAAGTTATTGCAGTCGTGAATAACCTGATCACAATTTGTAGCAGTAATGAATGGAAAATAGTTTAAGTAAATGAACACATGTACTTTGCCGTTGATGGTCATGGTTTTCAAGTGTAAAAGCCATCACGTCACGCATGCGCACAATTAATTGGCAGCCATGGACAGCTTTTTTGGCCTTGTTAGGACTCATCAGCATGGCATAGCCAACTTAACAGGTGGTTGTTTTTAGGCACTGCGCATGCGTGACGTGATTGCCATACCGGGTTTGGTGTAATGGAGTGTTCACCTTGCTTTTAAAGGTTTTCGACGGTGATAATATATTTGTATTAAGATTCAAGGTTGATGAAATTTTTCTCAACGGTGTTTGCATCACAACAAAACTAACCTTTACTGGCAGGACAAGGCAATTAATTTTTTTTAAAGACCCAAATGAGGGTAAGTTGAATAAAAAATGAAACTCACCACTGAAGAACAACGTTGGGAAACATTCTGACGATGACCCCTTCCCCCAGTGGTGAAGGAGAATTTGGAAGGGAGAGGGGGACGAACTGAGAGCAAGAAGATACTGGCGACACAAATTATGTAAGAGAAAACGCTAATTCTTACCTGAGACAGTTTGAATATATTCTTCTTTCGATCAATTATCCTCAAGGTTCCATTCTGCGACGGAAAAGAAATGTCATTACGACAATTCACAATTAAGTGTCAATTAAATGAATTATCTATGTAATGGTGTTCGACAACGCTTTTTAGTCCATTTGTAAGTAAAGATAACTACAATACTTAAGTGTCAATTTACCGGAAGCCACTCTCCAATATCTCCAGTGTGGAGCCAGCCATCTTTGTCGATAGTTTCAGCGGTTTTTTCGGGATCCTTGAAATACCCTTTGAAGACGTTAGGTCCTTTCACACAAATCTAAAGGATGGATCGAAGCAAATGAAAAAATTAGGTAAAATCCTTGATTTATCGATGATGACGATGATGTGTGAAAAGTGAGGATAAAAGAAATGTCATACATATTATATTCTATATTATATTATGTGGTGTCGTGTCGTGTCGTGTCGTGTAATGTCAAGTCAAGTGATGTCATGTAATGTCATGTCGTATCATATTTAAGTATAACCTTCAGCGGTGAATATAAGAATACAGCGCTACCCGGTTAATATATCATTTTGGAGGCGCGGCTGCTACGCTAAGCAGCACTTTTCGTGCCTTTTTATCGTGTTTTAGCGCGTTGTTTTGCATTTTCTTGATATTCACCGCTGAAAGTTATACTAAAACAATTATTCGCCCCAGGCTCAGTGAATATTGGGGAATGTTTACCACGACTACGTCTCGGTAGATATTCACCAATATTCACTTCGCCTTCGGCGAATAATTGTTATTATTAATATTATATTATTTATTTACTTTATCAAAGTCTAAATCTTATTTCGCTGGACACAAGGGTAGTACTAATTAAGGAAACCTTAAATCAAACCATTATATTTGAAGTAGATTTAACGTGCGGGTTACAGACGAATGAGAGAAGTGATCCTCGCACGTATTGGGACAATGCAAGTAATTAGAGCGGTTTTCGAATGAGTGTCGTAAAACCAAAACCAAAGTAATTACTTTGGCCAATCAAAAAGGACGGAGACAATCCAGTAAACCAATCAAAACTCGAAGTAATTAGACGTAGCCGATACAAAGCGCGGGAAAATGTGCACGCGCGAGCCACAATTGGTTTTGGTTTCACTTTTGATTGGTTGAAAAAGTGGCGTGAGAACTTTGAACCAATCACTGACTGAAGTAATTATAGACCAAAGTAATTAACTAATTACTTTCGACACTCAATTGAAAACCGCTCTATCTCCTATAGACACCTAAAAAAGTTAGGCGGTTTCAACGAGATTCGAACCCATGATACTTTGTGACGCTTATGAAGATTGCGCACATACCATCACCTGCACTCCATGTCTGAACAGATCGACAACTTTTACGGAGGAACTTAATCTCAGCTCAGGGGCCCGTTTCTCGAAAGTCCCAAAACTTTACGGGCCATTTTCGGGTGTCACATCTCCCTCTGTATCTCAAGAACGGAGAGGATTTAAGTCGTCAAAGGTCACAGTTCTTTTTCTTTTTCTTACCTTGAAAAAACGTTAAAAGATCGGCTCTCCAAAAGAAGCGGTAAAATGGCTTTACGGGCCCGAAAAGTTTTCGGGACTTTTAAGAAACGGGCCCCAGGCTAGAAAGTAGAAAACAAACTTTCGAGGATCGGAAGAGCCAGCGCTTTCGTGTGCTTGCATAGAGACAATTTTGAGGTGGAATTTCGAAGCAAGGCCGTAGTATATTTGGTATACTTGATTTATGGGTACGAATGATGTTTTGAAAGTTCTGAAAACTGCAAGAGCTGAAGATGAGTGCACTTTGAGAACTTTCAAAACATCTCGAGTGACCGTAAGTGTTTACTCTCCCCCATTCCCCTCGCCGGCTCGCTCACGCGGTTTCGCCGCGATGTAACTTGCGCGCGCGATTCACAAGCGAGCCTGCTCACAGGCTAAATGAAACCTGGCAACACTGATGGTACGCGGATCATTTGGTACTTACCATCGCACCAACTTTGCCCGTTAGAAAATTCAACTGAACGATATACAATCAAAACGTTGCACTCGTCTCACCTCTCCCTGTCCATTTTTAGCAAAGTACTCCATTTCCTCGACGTCAACGACTTTGACAATGTTGCAGGGGAGCGGAGGACCAACATGGCCAACTGCAAAAGGAATTTTATTTAATCGTTAAGTCTTCTAACGCTAGTGCACTAACTGGGGACGCTGTAAACTGAAATGAACAAATAACGCAAATCTAATCAAATGTTGCTTTTTGAGGACAGGGGAAAACCGTATAATTAGGAGAAAAAAAGAAATCGGTTATTCGATCAATGTCAGCACAACCTTGTTCCCAGTGTCTCTCTTCTCCTTTTCCCATGGAGCGAACAGTTAGTCGCTCCAAGTGAGACCATGGAAACGAGGTTGATGAACAACAGAGACGGAGAAGTATCAACGCTCATAAAAATATCAATTCAGGTAATTTTACAATAAGACTCTTCTGAGCTCGGGTTAAGGAAAAAGGTGAGATTGCGAACGATCAATAAGATACGAACAAGAATTGACGGAAGGGCTTTGCTGCGTAACGGAAGAAATGCAAAAGTCCTTTTTCTTCCTGAAGCATGTTTCCAAGTCCAGTGACTGGGAACATAATCTTATCTTCACAATAAAAGACTTTGGTAAAAATTGTATTTTTCTTGTTACCACTCAGGCATTTAAAGTGCCCCTGTGACCAAAAAATCAATTCATATTTTTCTTTGGATTTCAAAACTATGTTAACATAACACTAAGTGACCCACGTTTTAAGCCTTGATTTCAAAAAGACACCTCTTTATTTTAACTGTATAGTAATTTTCCTATTTAATGGTCCGCCATTACTAATATTATGTTCTTGAGAGAGCTGGATCGAGGAGAAAATGACGTCAAAGGCTCACTAGTTTAAGAATGCAATACGTGTGTACGCCGCAGAATTAATATGCAGCACGGGGGTTTTGGGCCTTCAGACTTTTAAACTCACGCTTTGCGTATATAATAAGCTGCGTTCACACGCTGAAATTTTAAGCTAGTGAGCCTCTGACGTCACTTTTCCCTGGATCCAACCCTCTGCGGTCCAATCGGTCAGTTTTGAATGTGAGTAATGGCGGACCGTGAAATCCAAAACTTACACTCAAAGTAAACGGCCTTTGGATAAAAATCGAAGCTCAACATTTTGCCAGTCAGGTGTTAAGCAAACACACTTTCAAAATCTGAAGGAAAAAAGGAAGTGGTTTTTTTGATCACAGGGGCACTTTAAAGAAGGGAAGAAAACAAGAGAAGGAAACCAAAAATATGAAACTCTAGCATCGATCATAGACTTTTCAAAACACTAGCGCGAACGCATTCCATTGACTCGTTTCACACAGCGGCCATTTTGAGTCCCGAGGGACTAGAAACTTTTGTTTTTGAGCGGTAAAACTCGTTTCCAAACACATAAAGTCGAGGCTAGGCCTACGAAATCTGTTGTCTCTAGCCAACATAGGCCCCCCGCGTGATACGGGTCCATAAAAGGCTTGTCCTTGATAAAATGGCTGCTAGTTTTGCAACCTTGACGCCACTGTTATGATGAATAATGTACCAGTTTTTCGGGGGTAACTGCGTTATAAACGAAAACGAAGGCAAAACAAATCAAATATATGCATCCTGAGAAATACCATTCCAGCAAACACTTTCCCAGGGCTTTTCTCTGCCAAGAGTTGGAGGACGGAGAAAGCCCTAGGAACGAGCTTGTCATGCCAGACCTGCAGAGGGATCATTGTACATCTGGAAGGTGACTGCACAGGTAGCCTCGGTTTGTCCGTAACCCTCAGAGAGCTGAAAAAGCAACAAAATAAGTGCTGTCCATTTCTTGAAGGGTAGATGGTAGATCAAGGTCGAGTGTGGTACTTATTTTATATTTAGAAAAGAGTTAAATACTTGATCAGTGATTGGTGTGATACATCGTATCTTCTTGTCGTTGAATATAATAAAGTACTTTATAACAACCGTCGCGATTGGCCCAATCCACGTACCTTAAAGAAGCACAAAGCACTGAAGTTATATTAGCACAACGCGAGTGACGTTGGTGCAATTTTACAAGCCCGTTGATTGGCTCGAGCTAGAGTTTAAAGCCCACTGCGCTGACGACAGACACCTCATTCATTAGAGGGACGCTGATTTTGATAAACGCCCCGAAGTGTCGTCCAACAGCCCTTCTCCCCAACATTAACATCACTCGTGTCTAGTATTACAGACGATTAACGTTAGAAATAGTCCTCTAAAACTCTGCTCTTCAAGGAAGGATTAACGGTTCTTGGATAGAACGCGAACCCTAAAAGTTACCTTTTGAAATAGACAGCAAAGGCTAAGAATTAACGGGAAACTTCGAGTTAGCTAGCAAAATTGGGCGAGCGTCTAATTACCAGCATTTCTGGACATAGCTGTCGATGTTTGACAATTTGACAAAAACTACGCAGAAAAGTACGCTTTCTGACTCAAAACCAGCCAGAAGCACTCCCCTGGGGCTTGTTGTTCTTATTAGTTCATTCGTGCCTTATAACTATTCAAAGAACGGGAGTGGCTTTCTTATTTATTAAATAATGGATTGGTTTACTGTGCACAGATCAGACTGCAGTAAATGGCTATGGTATATTGCATACTCACTTGACATCCCATGACACATCTGGTAAATGACGTCACCTTAGCTGACAAGGGAGCCGAACCACAAGAGATTTGACGCACCCGACCCCCGAGGAGATTCTGTTGGAAATAAAGTGTAATCATGGACACACCTCTTGACTATTGGCAAGCAAGTAGTTTTTCCACCTTCAGCAGACACACTCGCTTATGTGCAATACTTTAAGGTAGAGTCTTGTTCTAAGGTTTCAACTCAGAGGAGTCTGATGTTGACCATTAACGACTTTGCCAGCATAATTTGAAATTCGAGTAAGAAGATAGCACTGGCAGGATGATCAGCTTTTTTGTTGTTTGAAAGTAACATTACCAGAGTCGTGCCTTCCTTGGTCTCCAAGATTGATCATTATCAAGTTCTGTTTCTGGGTTAGTCTATTTAAAGTCGTATTGGGGAGGCGGAACAGGGGAAGACTGCAGCAATGCTCCGTTGTTCGTCGCCTAGAGGACTGGACACACCAGAGGTAAAGAATGCGTCGGCCCCAATTCCCGCTTTCACAGGAAAAAAAAAGGCGTTGACCAAGTGTGTAACTCAAGATTAAAGGAGTATTCCTTGCTTTCTGAACAACAAATATATAATATTTTGGGCTTCATTTGTACCTTGGGAGCAGGGCTGGCGTAGTGGTGAGAGCACTCGCCTCCCAATGTGGCCTGGGTTCGATTCCCAGACTCGGCGTCAAATGTGGATTGAGTTTGTTGACCGAGAGTTTTTTCTCCGGATACTCCGGTTTCCCCTCTCCTCAAAAACCAACATTTGACTTGATTTATGTTGATTGTTAATTTCAGTTTACAGTGTCCCCAATTAATGCTTCAGTGCTAGAAGATTAGACACTTCAATAAAGTTCCTTTCCTTTCCTTAGCTCCAAAAAAATGACTTTAAAACGCAGGGAATTATGTCCGCACTCACATTTATTGAATACTTCCAAAGAAAGCGTTTGTATCCGAAATAAATGAATTTCTGAATTGTTAATTTGTGTTTTCGGCAATCCTGCTTTCATGTGACCTATTACGGTTGCCTTATTCCTTTTATAGAAAATCTCTTGTTATCAGAACAATAGGACAACCGCAGCACGTTACAATTTAAGGACGTTTCCTATTATTGTTCTTGCGCATACGTTCTGTGCATCTAGAGGTACTCCGTTTTCCCATGGATCGTGTTTACTAACACAGGGATATTTTTCCGCGGTTTAAAACTACGCGGAGAAAGTAGAACTCAGCAAGTACTTTTAGTATCCCCAAAAAAATTGGGCTCAACCATGCATTTTTCAGAGATAATTAAGCTGGCAATTTGGAAAAGAACGCATGTATTAATGTAAAACGCTTTGTTTTATAATGGAATTACACTTAGCTATCAAGCTAGTTCACAGGCATCCCACTTTTAATAAATGATCTGAAAGAAACAACTCAAACTTAACAGAAACATGAGGAAGAATCCCAACTGGCAGGTAGAGTTGAATCCAGGACATGAGGAAAACAAATCCAAACCAAGAGACGATTAGAACGGGATTTGAACCTGGGCCAACCGCAGGCAAACCCATTGTCCTAACCACTGCACCACGCTTTTTGCTAATATCATTGATTACCGGGTAATTATCTTTTAAAAAATGCGTAGTTACCCCCAATTTTCTTTTTGAATTCCAACAACACCTGTTAAGATCTGATTTTCTCGCATATTCATGCATAAACCGGGCAAAAATACCTTTGAATTAGTAGGCACCGTCCTCAACATAGCGACGTCCAGGGAATTTGAATGGCGCGAAGAATAAACGATTCTTAAGTCTCATTACTTTATGCGGCATAAATTAAATTATTTGTTAATGGAAGTGGAGAGTCCCTTTATGAAAAAGTAACATGATTTAAAAAAAATGAGCATGTTTTGAACCGTAGTACGAGATTGAAAATAAAAAGTTTACTGTCTGAACATGCATGGTATACCATAGAGTCCAGACCACCAACTTTGTTTAATTTAACAGGTTTTTGTTTCAGAGTTAACGCAGTGTAAAGTCCACATGCGCTGAGCTCTGCGTTTACCTCCTCAAGCACTGCTGTAGGAGATTAGTAAGGTAAAAGCTGTCATACCTGTATTTTTCGAAAAACTAAATAATCCCATACTGTATTCTTGCTTATAATTCCTCTGCAAAAAGAGAAAGAGACAACAGAGAGAGCTTTCGAAACACATGCAGAAATTCTTCATATCAGGAGGCATGACAAAGAGCGTACAACTTCATTGTATTTGTGGAACGGGGTTTTTACAGACCGAGTTATTTTTAGTTTTAGTTTTAGGGTTCTGGTTGCTCCTAAAGCAATCACGACTCCATTTGGTCACGGCTTCTTCCATCTAAGGTTATGGATAGTTATGTTCGTAATTGGATCCGGCTTGTTTTCATTTGTTTGTTTTTGTCCAAAAAGCAAAATGGCCGCAGGGGAGCCACGTGACAAATAAAATCCACGCTGCGTAAATCGGTGGCAAGAACATTTACGTCAATCGTGACAAAACGCAATATATAAGGAGATTTTCTGATGCTTTGACCAGACTGTGAAGTCCTGCGAACGTTATACCCGAACAAAATGAAGTCTGTCTACTTTCACATATAGTATGCAAACAACAAAATGTTTTTTTATCGCGTTCGAATGTTTCCTTAGTTTTAACCTCTATATATATAACAATTTGTTCAAGACGACATCTATGCATCTGTGCTCAAAGACCAAATTGACAAAATCAGGTTAGGCCTCTCATCCGACGGCATTTCCTCCACCTGTATAAGTCCATGCATCAAAATAGGTCTTCTTCGATACATTGAAATTCAGCTTGAAAGAGAGGTTTAGAGGAAAAAGACAAAGGAAAGAGGAAAGTGGATGATATGTAAATATTCTTCACATTCATTCCAACGTGTTTCTATTGATTTTGTCCTCACTGCCTCACTATCAAGCTGAATATTTGATATTTCGAAAATGGCCTATCTGTTTGCACGCGTTGCAGTCCTCTGTAGTCGAAAATGCGCTTACCCCGCTTACCGTCTGACCAAAAGACCCCCTGTGTCATGCCACACTCGTACCAGTCTCGTACCAGTTGGAGTGAGGATTAAAATAATAAATAAGAACCAATGAAAATAATGCGCTTTACAGATGTCATTGGATTAAGAAAAATACTTCGCACAGCTCATCTCAAAATCGTAATTACCTCTTCAAATCATTCTCTTTTGATTCTAGAGCTTTCTGGAAAATCCATGACTTAACTTTGCTCCCTGCTACTCCTGCCCTAACCTGTTATAATAATAATAATAATAATAATAATAATAATAATAATAATAATAATAATAATAAAACAACTTTATTTATTTCACTTACTTACATTAAAAGAAATAGAGATGATTGATAATAAAAAATTCAAAATTCTATAAAATTACGAATTTCATGATGCAGAGATATTAAAATCATACAATCGAATTATACTAATGACGGCTAAACCAGTGTCCATAAAACGCCCCGAGTATAAAAACATATAGACCGTGTATCTCAAATATCCGCACTAGCTACATTTATTTTACAGTCTAATGATTGCTCTATCTTGCTACGAAACGGCGTTCGCGAACCTCTAACGCATGCATGTACCGATCTTAAGAGTTCAAACGAAATCTGTGTCCTGAGCCAAGTGATTACAATATGATAAGGCTCGGTATCTTTCTGCGCTGTCTTGTCTGCGAGATGCTTTAAGAACCGCTGACACTCGTTTCCCATTCCGCCATTGGTTCCAAACACTAAAGGCGTAAACGAACCCATTTCTACATCTAACACCCGCTGCTGGTACTTGCGCTTCTTCTCTTCTTCTTGCTCCTTGAACACTTCCGATGTTGGCTTGCTCTGGTAACACTTGGAGTTGACGTGCGTAACTCTTACATCAAAAAATGCCGTAACTCCTCTTGCCCAGAACCCTCCCGCTTTGATGTCCAACCTTGCCTCAGAACTTGTAACAGCGCTCCTCAAATGAAATCGCTCATTGTCCGGGGGTTGAAGGCGTGGTTCGATTTCGACATTATCGCAGATCTTGTCGATGAATGTCGTTAACAAGTTCCGTACACCATCATGTCTCTGCGCTACAAACCCCCCCTTTTTACAAGAGAGGGCGTGGCCAACGGTGAATTTATCCCCACATAAGCAATGACTTGGTAGATCGGCTAAGGGCAGGTCATAACGCAAGCGTAGCGAGTCTCTGAACTCTTGCTTGTTCAGGGCTAAACCCTGGTCTGCGAGGGGCATCGCATTCAGCCAAGAACTTGCGCCCTTGTCTCTCGATTGATTGACCAGTCGCAGCAGGTCTGGGGAGAGGCTTGAATCGATAATAATAATAATAATAATAATAATAATAATAATAATAATTAATAATAATTATTAATAATTAATAATAATAATAATAATTATTATTATTATTATTATTATTATTATTATTATTATTATTATTATTATCATTCCAACCGCTTACTAACCGAACGCGAGGGCCGTTCTCGTTCTGGGGAATATTGTCCCTCAGTCGTGGCAATACGGACCGAGCGCAGCGAAGTCCGTACTGCCACGATTGAGGGCCAATATTTCCAGAACGGCTAGAGCAAGGAAGCTTTCAATTTTCCCATTTTTCATACTATTAGCTTTCATATAGCGGAGGAGTGTTCATATCAGTATAGCCGTCTTCTTGTTTGTGTTTGCACTTTTCTGTTGGTTGATAAAATCGTCTATGGCCTCCTGGGTTTCGATGATGCCTGTTTCAGTTTCTACATCAAAAGTTTTCAGATCTTAAGGATATTAAGATGTTCGTCTGAAGTCTTCATCCACCTTTGAAATCGGCAAAAAAATCAATTTTTTAGCTTTTCTGGTAGTTTCGCTGTGAACAATGACAATATTCGCAATTTCTTCGTAATTTTGGTTTCAAATAAAGTTGTTCCAAATTATAAATTTGCCGGCTTTGCTCCAAAACAAAAATACACTGATTGGGCCGTTTCCATAGAAACGGTCCGTACTGCAAAAGCCCGACCGAGAAAGCACCAATCAGAGCGCTGGGATTTACCCAAGACTGGCTTTGCTATATAATAAATGCAAGTGACATGTGAAAATATCAACTTCATCAACAATATAAACGACGGCAACGATTTTTTACTTTGTATTATAATGTAACATTTCTTCGCATTTGGTGTGGCTCTGTCTCCTATTTGATGAAAATACCTTGTCATAAATTCTGTTCAGTAGTCTAGGAACTGCCGAGAAGAACGTCGGTCTATACAAAAGGAACAAAAAAAGAAAATACAATGAAAAGATGTCCAAAATATAAAGTATTTTATGAGTAATGAGCCAAATTTACCTGGTCCAAAATAATTTTTTCCAGTATTACGTCAACATCCATTTACTATATATATGTACATAGAAGCAATCCAATGTAAACTCTCATTGTACGTGAAGAAGGCTGGTTTGGCCAGCCGAAATATAGTACACCACTAAAATCAAATCTACGTTGTATCGGCTCTCGCTTAAAATATTTAGTTTCTCAACTTGTAATTACGTCGATCAGATCAAGCCACTGATCCAACGTACACCGAAAGGAAGATTGTCCACGGTTGCTTTCTTCAAAACTCTGGAATCCAAAATAATGACGACAAAAAAACTGGGTATGAAGTCTTAACTGGCGATGTTGAAATCACTCCGTTAAAAAACGAAAGTTAACGTTACAGCTGGTAGATTTCCGCTGTAGGTTCCTTTTAGCCTGCAAATGGTGGGAAGAGAAAGTGGAGGGTTTACAACAAGCTGCAGACACAAACGACATGAAGGCATTTTACAATGGCCTTAGAGAGATATACGGACCACAAAAAAGAGGGACAGGGCAGCTCGTTGCTGAGGATGGTGTTACACTGCTTAAAGAGAAGGATGAGACCCTGAATAGATTTGCTCAGCACTTTGACCAGCTGTTGAATGTGCCTGGTACTGTGGACAAAGCTGCTTTAGATGAGCCCCCCATTATACCATACAAAAAAATGATTTTTCAGTTGCTTTCAAACCAATGATAAAGAGGGTGCACCCTCGAAACGTCTAGTTCACATTTTAAATTCTCGGGCGCAAATTTAAACTTTCCTTTACCATTCATCCGCAATATTGCGTTGCACAGTTTAATCGAATTTATCTCCGTTATGAGGATGACCAGATATCAGGGATTCCAACACGTTACGCGCCCGTGAGCGAACGGCGAGGACGCTAAAGCTCGGCTCGTTTTAATTTCCTTTACCTCAGCTGTTTGAAGTCCTCAAGTAGCAGTTTAACATCACCCCTAAAGAAACCAATCTTCATACCACTGACGAACATAAGGAACTAAGAAAGAAAATATAAGAGTAATTTCAACTTGGTGCGGTATGAAGGGATGGATGGAAAGGAATGAAATGAATCGTATGGGAATTACGGGGTGGGATGGAATGGAATGGATGAGATGGGATAAGATGGTTGGGATTGCATGGGATGAGATGGGATGGGATGGGATGAAATGGGTTAGGATGAGGCCAACTGGACATGCGCAGTGAAAAGGAAACTCGATCGCTGGGAGCATGTGCAAGATGTGTAACTCTGTTTGGTTGGATCGTACCTGAATTGCTCGTTCGTACATATGAGCGAGAGGCAAGAATGACAAGTGAATATCCTGAGGGGTCAGTTCAAACCCAGCCTGTTTTAAAAGGAAAAAAATACTATGATTTTAACGCTCTGATCGTAGCTCTCTATTTTCAAGATTTTTAAGAGATATAAAGGCTTTCATGAATGGCTTCTCAACTGGGAGTCGCTTCTATTTGCAAGCTTCAATAATCGAGAGAGTCGAGATGCTTTCATACCTTTCGTCGGTACTTGGTACCACCAACTTTAGGAGCTCATTCAAAATTGAATCACCTCCGATTGATCGGTAAAAAAACGGGAACAGGAGCCGCATCCAATAACAAGCACTTAATGACTGGCCCCAAAGGAAATAGTATACACTTTTATTGTTCCTGAGGCAAACAGTTTTGTTTTCCCGAGAGTCCTGATGTTTCCCGAGACGAAGTCGAGGGAAACATCAGGACTCGTGGGAAAACAAAACTAACTAGTTTCCCGAGGGACCACACATTAAGTGCTTTGTTATATATTTAGACTTTTCCTGCAACAATCGCAGCAAAACATCCGGAGCGGGCAACAACTGGGGAATTGTATCCCGGTCGGGATACATTTGAATTTGATCAGGGCCTCGTGACCAAGAATCAACCAATCACAGTGCTCGTTTTGTTGAGCGAAAGTCTAGGTATATAACAATGAGTTTTGTTTCCCCGAGACCCTCAATGTTCATTGTGGGTCGAGTCCGTCATCCCGCTTCGGCTGTGGCCGGATTCCGTGTTCTTGGCGCTGACCGAAAAAAGGACCTCAGAGGACAAGAACGGGTTATGAACCTTGACTAAAGCTTAATTTGGTTACTTTTGCTAATGACTCTTCCCGTAGAAATACATTGAAAGAAAATATTTTGTGGCCTTTAAGTTTTTACCAACCTGACCGAAGGTCCAGCAAAACGCAGAGATTTCAGCAACGATATTCTGATGAGTCATAATTGCTCCCTTGGGTGTTCCTGTTGAAAAAGCAACCGTTATTTCTTTATTCGTAGTTTTCCGAGTGGAGACGTTTCTGGTCGATTTTCACGCTTAATGTCCTCTTCGCAATAAAATTTTCGGGCAAAACGCTTATGATTCGGGCAAAAGCACTTGGGATAAATTATTTATATGGTGCGCCTTCTACAACACGACCAAACGATCCATCTGAAAAGTTTCAATAGCTCCGCTGCCATTCTGCTGATCGCTGGCATTTGCTGCAGTTCGCGCCAAACGTCTTTCCCACCAATTCGCAGAAGGCGGGAGAACGCGTAGGTTTTATAACATCGTTGATGTTCACAAGAAAAAAAGTTTTAGTTGAGGCATTCGTGGAGTCAAAGTAAACGTTGTTAGCGGTCAAGAAGAAAGGAATTCAGGATCAAGATCAAGACGAAAGGGACCCTGAAAGGTCCAGGCGGGTCGACAAGAGGTAATTATTTGGTAGTAAAGTCAAAGCTTTTTGTCGGCTTCTACCAAAGCCTGGAGATAAATATTTGGAAAAAAATGCTTGAGATAATCTCTTCGGTTTTTGCCCGCGTGTTTTTAATTTTGTTGTTGGGTGTAATCTTAAACGTGTTTATTTAAAGATTTAAATCTGCTAGAACTGTCCTAAAATGTCACTCCAGGTGTAAAATTGTGGAAAACTCTCCAAATTTGCATGAATGAAGATTCATTTTTCGGGCAAGAAGATCATCCCCCCCCCCCCCCCCCCCCTCCCCGTGCCCGTACGCCGTACACCGTACGTGGTGGAGTTTCCTCTTCATTCCTCTCTCTCTTACCATACCACACTTAAACGGTGTTAACAATTTGAACGGAAATCGTTCACATTTTCTTTTTAAACATGGGATCACCTTTAGTTAATTACGTTGTCTCTAACTATCTTACCAGTTGTCCCGCTTGTGTAGCAAATCGTGAAAACATCCTCTGGTTTGGCCGGCTACAAAGACAGACAACAACAATAAACGAATTTTACTCTTGATGCTTTTTATTTGTGAAGGTAGGCTGGCAAGACTGTGCATTTTCTTGCGCACGAAATGAGTACTAGTTTTCGACGAAATACAAGAATAGACCCGAGAAGCCGGAAATGAATCTCGCTGCCTTTTCGTGTGAAGCCTGCTCGCAGGCATTGTCGCTTCTGTTGGACGTAAATTGTTGAATATCAAGAAGAACTTTACTTCAACCTATTTTTGAAAAGCTGGCGCAAAGATCGAATGTACTTACTAACCCTAATGCCATGGAGTGTCGGCAGCTTATATGCATTACGTTTACGCTATGGGTAAAGATCTACTGCAGTCAACGCAACGAGGGGAAATTCTAAGAGAAGCCTGTGAAATAAATGGCTTATGGGATGGATGACTTTTGAGGTCCTGACCGAACTCGATCCCAAACACATGCCTTTGTTAGACGAAATAATGGGAAGTGGGAAAATCATTTTTCACATCTACCTTTCTTTCTGAAAAACTCTTCTTTCCAAGATCCTGTAAATTTAAGAAAAACAATGCATGCGTTTAGTCAGTACATTCAATTTGGCAAAACTAAAAGGACTTGACGTCTTTCAAGTCTTTTACAACAAAAACAGAATTTACTTCCAAATCCTCAAAGGAGATGAGCCTTATTCCCAGGCCCTTGGCCGTTGTGTTCTCCTCCTCTGTAACCTGGGAACCGATCTTCACCATGTTTTTGAGTCCTTTGCACGAGTGCGCATGCTCAAGAAGCATTGGGACTTGATCTCCTTTACAAACGATGGTAGAGAGTTCAGCTGTGAAATAACGGGACAAAGAGACGTTTAGAACCATGGACATCAATTGTTAATAACTGTCAACTTTTTAAATAAGCGAATGCAGAGTTCACTTAAGCCTCGTTTTTAAAACGAGTTACTTGGACTCGCTTTCAAAACGAGGCTTTCCTGGGTCCTGTCTGCAAGCTTGAACGCATACGAGGTTGATATTTCAACTTTTTGACTCTTTTTTGACAGTCTTTACCGCTGTAGCACTTTTCAATTTTGTCGACTTTTCTATACACCGCTTTGGCAACACTTACAATTCTCGTTTGTGCTTACGAAGTAACTTGGGAACAAAATAAATGTTAAGACTTTCTCCATAAGAAAGTGGGTAATAAAGTCGACAAACTACAAGAAGTTGGCGAAAGAGAATTTTACAAGCACTTTGCGTTGTTCTAGTGTTTCATTTAAATTGGCAATGTTTTGCAAGGAAAAACCTCCGGTAGCTGCACTCGTACTTTGCTTAATTTATTGTTTACGGTGTTTGAAGGATGTCTTTCTATGAGGAGTAGTCCTATTGGATCAGTTTGAGAACGAAATCTCTCCAGGTTGACTAAATTTCAAGTCGTTGTGACTCGCGTATGATTTCTTACCGTGATTGATAATGTAAAGGCACTCCTCAGACCCATGAGTGTCATACAAAGGAACAGATATCATCGAAAACATCTGGCACCCAAGGTCGGATAAAACCCACTATGACATAAAGAGAAAATACCGTCATTTTTTGTCAATCTTACACATTCTGAAAGAATTAAAGCCAACTATCTATGCCACAGATGTTGACCAAATTGCATGTACTATTCACACTAAACCTACTATGTTTAGTAGTATTCCCACTTCCCGCAGTGTAGCAGTTGTGAGACGAAGCCTAAGCCGGTACCGTTTACTGAAACATTTGCCGATGTGATTAGAAAGGTGACACAAAGCCGTCCTCCTGATGTAATTTAGAAAATGAGATCAAATAGGATCAATTGATTCTTGGTTAGATTTTCGCGTTGTGTGACAGGGCCGTTTTTAACCACGGACCGGTTCGCTCAGTTAAGTTGGTTGAGTATCGATCTTGCGTGCGGGAGGTCGTGAGTTCGACTCCTAAATATCCCGCCGGACCAACACTCATGGTCTTTAAATAACCAAGGAGAAAGTTCTGCCTTTGTAATGACATCCAAGAATGGTCAGACTTTCAAGTCTTTTCGGATAAGGACTGAGCCGTAGGCACCGCCTCACAATCCTTGCTCATAAACTCTGTCAGACACTTTAAGATCTCACTCACTATTCGAAAAAAGCAGCAGGGTACGGAGTTCCTGGTGTTGTGGTCTGGTGAAACGTGAAACGTGAAACGACAAGCCGACGTTTGCCGTTTCGCGTAAAACGTGATGTTAAATCTCTCTATCGTGTTCTCTTGGGAAAACACAAATGCTCAGAAAAGTAAACTGGGGGCATTTGACGCCAAAAAAACAGGTGAGTTAAGAGTTGGTTGGGCAAGCCATCGCATGATAGTCCGTTGTCCAATGAAGCGCGGTTGAAAATGCAAAACACGAGCATAGCTACATACATACTTAGTTGACCACTCCCTATAGGGTCTTTTCAGGGCAGATGAAATACAGTCAACAAAATAACAACTCTAAGAATCCCAACTGGCCGGAGGCAAACACGTTTGCAATTTACAAGTGCAGCCGAAAAGTTGCACCAGGGACTCGACCAGTACCAAATTCAACCAGTGTTCAAAGCGGGTCTTGAACCTGGGACATGCGGGATCTCAAGGCAAGAGTACTAACCACTGGGCCACACTGCCTCTTGTAAAAAAGAAAAATGTCAAGTACCTGAACTCTGCCTGGGTGATGATTTAAGTAACACTCAACAATGTTTATGAACTGGATGGACAACGTTAACTGGCTGTCGCTAATAGGACTCAATAGAGAGATTCAGCATCTCGTTCATCGTGAAATGGCAAATGACAAACGACAAACGACAAACGAGAGGCTCCTGCTTCTCTTATTTTGACTTGCCTCGCTTGTTTGAAGTTTCTCGATATCTGGAGTTAACAATAAAGAAATGAGCTATTATTAAACAACTTTTTCCCCATTCTTGGTAAAACACAAATTTCACTCAGACTTTTGCCGTAAATGCATGCGACACTCGAGTTTACGGCAAACGACAAACTTAAGGCAACAATGTTCTCTCTGCTAAACGCAAAACAATTTGTTTGCCTTGGCTCATCTTTACCGGTTTCTACAGATAGTCGAGCAACTTCTCATAAGAGACAAAAAAGGAACAATAAGAGAATTTTCATGCTTTTTACGATAAGCAGTAACTGTCACGTAAACGTAAAGCTTTCTTATGGACGGCGTCTCCAGCGTTATCCCTTCGTCAGACTGATGGTCTATTTTTTCATGAAGACATGTCGCTAAGTTATTCCTCCAATATTCAAATGTAGACTCTGTTCACCTCTGTACAATTTGGTCCGTAAATACCAATGAAAGTCTTCTGTGAAGGTTCACAGCCGAGGGCGACCAAGCCTGCGCCAATGTGGGTAGCACGCTCGTGGACCTTGAAAGAGAAATGATTGCAGGTAGTTACGATCAGCAATACATGTACAGACACGAAAAAGTTGTCGACAATTCAAAATGTTTTGAAGCACATTAAGTTGAATATGAGGTGATTTCATGGAAGGAGAAGGGCAAAAGTATAGTAAAGGATTGGGGAAGAGAGCCTTTTAAAACTGATATTTTCATTTAAATTTGCATCCGATTGAGACTCTTCTAGAATAAAATGAAGTTGAATGGCCTCTAGATTTCTCATGTTAGGTAAATGTGGTGAGGATCATCAGAGAGAAATTGTTGTGTGTTCGGGAAAGTTTAAGGCATATCATCGGATTGGCTTGACCTCTTGTTCCATTCTGGAATAATTACATTCTAATGCACCCTGAGA
>OX421453.1:12018060-12035560 GCA_949126865.1 Montipora capitata
GCATTCTCGTCTGCCCATTCTTTAACGGTATCTGCCTCTGGAACTACAACCGCTACCAGGCTGGACTAGAAAGCAATAAACGGACAAAGAACCTCAACAACACATGCAAAATCATAAAAGCCACATTGAATGATTCGGGCTGGATTTCGGCAGCTCTACAACAATAAAATTTTCTTAATCAAAAGTTAAGGAAGACAAACGAACCAACCTTTTTACTGTCTCCATAAACGAAGACTTGATGAACCATGGCACATTGAGTATAAACGTTTTCTATCTTCTCCGGCGCAATATATTCTCCCTATACAAATTAAGCAAAGGTTAAAGCGTTTATTTCGACAACTAAACGTCAGAAAATTAATATTCTGATGGAAGGATAAAGAGGATGGCGAGGTGTAATACCACGTTTTTGTTTAGGGGACTGGTAAGGGTTTTGGAAAGACAGGTCATTATTTTCAGCTAGTGAGCTAACGACGCCACTATTCGCTAGATCCAACCCTATGATGTCCAATCGGTCAGTTTGGAACTTGTCCAAAACTTACGCTCAAAGAAACAACCACTCAAATGTTAATAAAATCACTTAAGCTGGCGTTTTCCATGGACTCCGATATTTTGTCATTTTACGTGGCAAATTTGCGTGCATCGGAAAGGAAGTGTACCCAAGTTCGAAACATGCACAGAGCCAATGGTTTGCAAATTAAATGCTACACTTTAGTGGGATTCTCCTTAAAGGGAAAGTACGGTCTAGAAAAAGGTTTCTCTAAATTACGAAAACTTTTCCCCAGTAATTTGAAAATAATTACCGTTTTGTCCAGTTCCCTGTCAAAATGTGACAAGAGTACTTTGAAGTTGCCTCTTTCGTGACTTGGAGAGCGCCATCTTGGATATGACGTGTTATGACGTAGCAATAGTCAACAAACGTGTTCGACCTTACTAAATTCTCCGTTCCGCGATCACTTTCTCAATGTTGTGTGACCTTTCTGCTTCGAGAAATTCAAATGTAAGATGAACTATGGTAAACGGTCTTGTGGTTCAATAGGTAGTAGGCCATGCAGGCCATGAGTGTGACAGAAACTCAAGTCACTAAATATTTATAGATTTTCAAGTCAATCAAACTAGGCGGCAAAAATCAGCCAGGGCAAATGTAAACAAGACAAAAACCTTGAACACGCGACAAAGAAATATTCGGCAAGCGTACCTTTTTCACTTTCTTCCTTCAGCGACAGCCGTCTTCGATGCTTCAGCAAACGTATTTGTTTGCTTTCACACGGGGAAGCGTTTAATTTAGAATAAGCCGACGAAACTTTCAGATGTTGTTCAATACATGTAGCAAGGCTTTTTCACATCAACAATTACTGCTGTTGGGGTGTACGCTTTCCATGGGGATGAAACTAGACACATGTCTAGACTTGAGAACACATATAAAAATTGAAAAAACCGAAGCTTACACCGGAAAATTAGAATTTAAAGAAAAGTTGGCCGGCGAAAATAAAACGTGGATGGATTCCTCAAACGTGAAAACCTGACTGCTATATTGTCTGTTCGGGTCTGTCATTTTACCACGGAGGACTTCAAGCGGGGTCTTCAGGGAAATGAATATTGGTCTTGGTGACATTCGCTTCATACGGAAATCTCAGTCAACTAGTCCAAAATATCATTATATTGGAGCGAGAAAACTGAATCAAGCCATATATAGACGACTTTCACTGTTATGCGCTAATAAACGTAACTTGAAATGTGGTTAAATTTTGTAAGCAGTATAGAAACTACTGAAACGATTTACTCTTACCATTTGATGGAAATATATAAATCGATCGTTTGTTTTGACGTTGTAACAGGGATCTCGTTGACAGCCACGGTAGACAGATTAAACTTGATTTCCAGGCATTTATTTCACAGCAGTGAGCGCGGGATAGCACTGCAAGCTCTCTTTCGCTTTGTAAAACCCCTGCATATAACTCACATATAAAACCCTGTATAACGACCACGAGGTAAATCTGTTTAGAGGTGGAGCCAATATCAATACAGTTTAGCCTCTGGATTAAAGATTCAAGTCTACAAAGCATTGCTCTCCTCGCCTGTATTTCCTTCTTTACATCAAGTACATTTAAGTCATCCGGAGAAATCCTTGACTATTGCCAGGTCATAGCCTCGTTTGCATACACAAAAACAAAGATGGCGGATTGCAATTTAAATTTGCCTATTTTTGAAGCGTTATTGTTGGCTACTTAAACACATTTAGTCCAAATGAGTGGTCAAGTATGACAATACAGGTAAAGAACTTTCGATTCAGATAAACTTTTTCTTGACCGTACCTTCGCTTTAAAGCCTGATTTTCACCAGCGACGCAAGCTCTCGCACAAGCATAACAGCTCGCATTTTACCGGGAAACGGCCTCGACACAAGCATAAATTTAAGCGCAAGCAACTAACACAATGATATTTTTTTCCCGTTCTTGTGCTTGCGCTTATGCTTGCCGTTCGCCTTAATGCCGTGTAAAAACAGAACGCGGCATAAACACAAGGAATTTACTACGTATAGCCGCGTCTGGCCAATTAAAGAACTTGTTCCAGATTCCCCGCGTGTGTGCATTTGTACAAAATGGTGGAGTCCATGGTTGATTTTGATGCTTATGTCAAGGTTCGTTAACACTTAGCACAAGCTCCATACACCTTATTCCAAAATGACCGCCATTTAGATATTCTTTTGTTTTTATTGAAATTAGACCTTGATGCCTCGTTCTAGGCAAAATATTCTTTTGAGTTTTCAGCTCAAGAACGAGGCATCAAGGGCTAATTTGAATTAAAAAAAAAGAACATTTAAATAACGGCCATTTTGGAATAAGGTCTATGTGCTTGCGTCGCTAGTGAAAACAGGGCGTAACGATGAGAAACACGTTCCCTCGTGTTTTTTAACGCGATCCAACCGTTGGGTTTTCATTGGTTTTTCGTATCTTGGTGTGGAAGAGATTTTAATTCTTTGAAAAAGTGGACGCGATCTCCAAGATTGTTTTTAGGATTTATTTACGTATTAATAAACTAACTAAATGACTGTATCGTAAACAAACTTCTGTAACTGAACACGAATAGTTTCTATCATAACAAATATTATCTAGATGTGCCCCTCTTTTCTGATTAATCAGAATATAGTGTACTTGTAACCTTTTTCACAGGTTTCTACAACACTCGTTTATAATTTAATTATTGAAGTCAGAGTGGGATATTAAGGTCACGGCGAATTTACCTCTAGCACAGTTTTGTCATTTTGGAGATCGCTGAATTAACCCTTAGACAAAAGCCATCAAAATTAAGGATAAAGGAGACGACCCATACAAATCCATATTTTGTTCATTAGGAGCCTGTAGTAAACAATAGCCACCTAATCTCATTTACTTGAGGTTCTTGTCCCGAAAGTCCCGAGACTCTCAGGGCTTTTCGGGTGTGACAATTCCCTCTCTATCTTGAGCGGAGAGGTTTTAAGTCATCAAACTACCCAATCATTTTGCTTTTTGTCATCTCGAAAACATGTTCAAAGACCAGCCTAAAGACCTTTTTTATAATGGCGGCCCGATAAAATATTCTTTAGTTTTAATACTGATAATCCTTTCTAGCCTCGCTGCAATGCGCAAAATTCAAAAGAATATGTTAACCAAAATGAGGCCAGTAGGTCCAATTAACATAAATACAATAATAGAATATCAAATCGGTCGCCATTTGCGAAAGTGGTCTATCACAACAAGCGGGTGGCAGTTTGACTTTACAGGACAGTTTGGATCTACGGGACAGAAAAGTTTCGCGGGAATTCTCGAGAAACGGGCCCCTGCATCCACGTGATATGCAGGTATAAGCGGTGGTTGGAAGGGATTTACTTACCTGAGACAGTTTGAAGATGTTCTTCTTGCGATCAACGAGCTTTAGCGTGCCATTCTGAAAGAAACAAAAGTGAAAAATTGTACCTCGGGAAACTGCATACTAGTATACAGCATATTACGTTTCAATTAATTCCACCTTTTCCTTTTTATAATAAGTACAAATCAAAGTTGTCGTTGTAAATTCTGCCCTTAGCTTCTCAGGAATTAATTCACACAAAATCCCGGCAGGGTTTCTATGTGGACAGTCCACAAGGAACAAACTCAGTTGTTCTTGTAAAATCTCCCCTTCCCAAAATTTAACTTTAAAAAATCAAAGGGTTTTGTCAAGACAGTCCAGTCCGTTTGAGAAAACGATAACCACCACACAAACGTATTCAGCTGTGGTTTAAAGGTTTGCACTGGAACTGTCCTTTCAACACACACTACAACTCCTTTGTAGGGCCTCACGGTTCCCAATCCATACCCTTCGTGTGAGCTACGGTTTCAAAATCCATGAGAAGCTCCTTTTTGAATCAGTTCATCGGGCGTGACAAAAAGTAGGCACAAAAGAAATGAAAAAATGTGAGAGAAAGAACCACATATCGTGGGACCACTTTTACCATGTTGTTATTTTCGCGTCAAGCTCATAGGAATGAATTCAGTCGTTTTACTTCAGAAAGCCTACTTTTAACCTCATAAATCGCCTGTCCACATGCAGTCCACTCACCGGTTGCCATTCTCCTATGTCCCCAGAACGTAACCAGCCGTCTTCGTCAATGGCTTCTTTCGTCTTCTCTTCGTCGTAGAGGTATCCCTTGAACACGTTCGGCCCGTAAACACAAATCTGACAAATGACAAACCAAAACGAATCAGAAGGAAATCGCGACCGGCCGACCCCAGTTTTTAAAACGCAGGATGACTTTACTCAGTCAGAGAAGCTAATATCCGAGAAATGCAATCGAAGGTCTCAATATTTGATAACGTAACCATGAAATTCAATATGCTTATTCCAGGCACAGCTAAGTAAAGGCGTTTATGCAAACATTTTGACCATCGTTCAACATGGAGCCCGAGTATATTTGTTCTCTGGTCAGCGACTTATCGACTGGATAAAGTTATCCAGCCTTTGGACAACTGAATGGGAGGCACAAAATTACATACGCTATGCACTCACCGACTTTCCTAAGTTTACTGAGACGTTTTAAAATTCCAACCTTTCTTCACCAACTGCGATGATCAGTCTCACTAGACGTCGTCACAATACAGGAAAGGAAGGAAGGAAGGAAGGAAGGAAGGGAGGGAGGGAGGGAGGAAGGAAGGAAGGATCATAGGTAATGCTGCTCGGGTTCAATTCTCGAGCACTGTTTCACGAAGTCACGTTTCCGATAGCGACTCGTGGATTCTCGGAAAAATCGCCGGAGTGCTCTCGATAGGTCTGAATCGAACTTGTGACTTTCTGATTAACAGTTCAAACGTTCTAGCCTAGAACAGTTGTAAAGGGTAGCAGTACGCCATCAAACTAGATTCAGTCATTGCTAGAGTTGGACAGCGCTCGTATGAAATTTTCTTATGTTTAATAGCTTGCGCCCAATGAATCAGGTCTCCTGTGTAAAGAAAAAGGGCAGCTTGTTGTCTACACAGCGCTTTATTAACACTCCATCGTTTGATTTCGAGGAAGAAACGTGCTCCTTCAATTACTCCTAGTGATTTCTCACCTCGCCTTTGCCATCCTTAGCGTAATAATCCATTTCGGGCACATCTACAAGTTTTATCTTGTTGCAGGGCAAAGGTGGACCCACGTGGCCTAAGATAAACACATACGGTAGTAAGAAACAGTTTGGGATCGGTATTTCTTTCGTTCAATAGAAGAACACAAACAGTTCTCTCAGTTCATCGAACGCCTTCGAAAAAAATACACGCCCAAGAAACGTCACCGCGAAATGCGGGAAAGAGAAATTCGCAAGAAGAGGATGAGCCGATCGAGCAATCCTATCTTCTGCTCGACCATACTTCAATGCGACAAACGCGACCGACTAAGAAAGACTAGCTTTATGTAATCTACATCACTGGTAAAATGTATAATCAATGAAAAAGAACTCTCTTCTGATACTTCAAGTATAGAGAACCCCTGGTCTCGAGCGCCTGATATTATTTTCTTGAAATACGTTTCCAAAATGTAGTTTTACCCGTATAATTTGCATTATCCTCGACCCAAAGACCTTTCCATAAGAGTAACTGCTATTAGCAAGCAAAAACGATTTGCAGATTGTGATTTTTAAAGGAGACAGTGTGCATGCTCGTAAGACCAATCTCAAGGTCGCTTAGAGTGATTTTCAATTGAGTGTCGAATATAAATAAGCGAATTGCTTTGGTTTTGCATTACTTCACTCAGTGATTCGTTCAAAGTTCTCGCGCCACCTTTTCAACCAATCACAAGTGAAACCAAACCCAATCGTGTCTCGCGCATGCACATTTTCTCGCGCCTTGTATCGGCTACGTGTAATTACTTCGAGTTTTGATTGGTTTCCCGGATTGTCTCCGTCCTTTTTGATTGGACAAAGTAATTACTTTGGTTTTGGTCTTACGACACTCAATTGAAACTCGCTCTATTTCACAAACCAAATGTGCGATTCTAACCGAATGTTTGATCTCCGATCAGTTGTAACGATGCTGCAGCCGAAGTCTCCGTTTGACCATATCCTTCAAATACCTGAAGACACAACGAAAAAGCTGCTTTAGCAATTACTTATTTTCACATATATGCGATTGGCATGTTTCTTCATTGCAGGCTTGATGGTCGTCGAACACTGGGGAACCTTTAATTTCATTAAGAAAAGTTGTTGATAGTTCAACCAGCTTATAGAAGTAAGTGAAACTGCCATGGCGTTTTAAAAATGAGAAAAATATAAATTAGTTTATTTAAAGTGTACGGAAACTCAAATCTTTTTCGTTCCTAATATAAATCTCCCCATCCAAAGCACACATATGTCACCATTGTTACCCAGAATTTCTCTTTTTCTGTGTCGTGAAGGCCACGTAAACCTGGCAGAAATTTCAGTAATTTGGACCCACGACCGTGACGTGGAGGCGTGGGTGTATTCTCGATTCTACGTCAAAAAATGCTCTTCATTCCTGTTTTCAAAGAAATGTTAGGGAGTTTAAGATCTTCGACGGCGACGGTCGACCAAAACGTCACATCAAAATATAACTTGGCTCTATCATAAGTCTTTCGCGATTATTCAGTCTCGTTCACGTTCTACAATGTGGGCGAAGTTTCCTAAAAACAAATTGGTACGAACGGTTTCAGAGTGAAAACAGTGAATGAAAGATTCTCTGTTGCATGCTTACGTTGTCGTCAAAACCTCAAATTTGGTGGTTTCACGTCGTCGTCATACAGAGGACCGCTAACATATTTTCTAAAATCCGTGCTACACGTGCAGCACGATTATTTATCCTCTTTTAACCAATGATATTATTGTTTTGTGGCGTTGTCGAGGTCGTAGCCGTCGTAAACTCCCTAATAGGGACCTTTAGATTCTAAGAAGACGAGAACGAATACGAGCTTTGACTGCCCGTTTTTAGCGAAAATACTTGGGAAATTTATAACCCGTACGATTAATCTTACTCTTTTTTAACACTACAGGTTGCTCAATTATTCTTGTTGCTGGTAAATGAGCCTTTTTGCTGATCAAAAAATGCCAAAACTGCTACCGTGCTGTTGACTTGTTTTGACACTACGACATTTTTGCAAAACCTCGCACTAAAATGCCGACGGTATCCCGTTTTTCCCGCCAAAATGACGCTGGTTTGCGCGCGCTCAGTGTTGTTCTATGAGAAAATCTCGTACTCGTAGTCGTTCTCGTACTAGAATCTAAAAGTCTCTAATGCAAAGCAGTTTGCAACGTAAAATTGAGAATAGACGCATGCCTTTCACATAACGGTCGTAGGTCCAAATTACTGCAAGTTTTAATAACTTTGCGCGTCTTGCCCGGCAGATGAAAAGCGAAATTTTGAGTTAAGAATGGTAAAACATGTTTGCTTTTCGTGGGGAGATTAATATTGTAGACGAAAAGCATTTGAATTTAGGCGTACTCTAACGAAACGTCGAAATCGAAAATCGTTCTTATACGATGATTAGTAGTTTCCCTTCACCAACTCGTAGTGTTAGTGTTGCATTCCTACCGACGCAGCACCACCGTTTCTCAACCCTGTAACTCCCAAGATGGCAACCCCTCCATTAATCCGGAGAAAAGCATCTCGAAGCAGAGGAGAGGAACCAACAAACTCAACTCCTTAAACATGCTAAATTCAGGAATCGAGGACGAATAGCTCTGGTTCAAGACGGCTGCTCCTAGCCTTGCACTAAAACAGCTTCCTCATAAAAGAAAATGTTGAACTGCAATTGGGCCTCACCTGACAACCAAGGGCACAACGAAGGAAAATCATGACATCGTCTCTCAGCGGCGCGGAACCAGTGACAAGAAAACGAACTCTACCACCCAGTGAATTCTGTGAACAAAATTGGAACTCAGCAATCAAATGAGGAAATCGGCACCGTAAGACAAAACTAAGCCATTTAAGAATACTAAAAATCGCCCTATTAGAAATAAACGATACCCACGGCAGATACAAGATGCCTCTAAGTAACCAACCTGGTTCTTCTTAACTTAACATCACGGATGTCCGAAAGAGGGCATTAAAGCATTACGAAGCCCCACCCTCTCTCCCCTTTTTCCCAACCAAAACCTTCTTTCTCATAGAAATATAACAACCCTCATGCTTACCTAATTATCGAGTGTTTTCACGTGACGTCACAGCGGCCGTGTTGATGTTCCTAAACAATGGAACGGCTGCCATGATGGTGTTCGTAACTAATCCTCCGGGAATTGAGCTCTATTATCACGGGAACATTTTCTTTTGTTTCGGTGGAAGAACAAGGTTACTGATCACGTGAGTGAAAACACTACTGTACAGCCTACACAGTGTACAGTTATAAAAGTGATACTATGATCAAAAAATCACTTCCTTTTTTTCTTCAGATTTTGAAAGTGTGATTGCTTAACGCTTGAATGGTAAAATTTTGCGCTTTGATTTTTATCCAAAGGCTGTTTACTTTGAGTGTAACTTTTGGATTTCACTGTCCGCCATTATTCACGTTCCAAACTGACCGATTGTACCTCAGAGGGTTGGCCCTAAGGAAAGTGACGTCATTAACTCACTAGCTTAAAATTTCAGCGTGTAAACGCAGCTTACTATATATGCAAAACACGAGCTTAACAGTCTGAAAGCCCGAAACTCAAGTGTTGCATATTAATTCAATTAAGAAGAGATTTGCCAGCAATGGAAAACCCCCAAATGGTTACTCGCTGATGTAAAACAAATCAAATCGAACGAGAATTATCGTATAGGATAATAAGTTAAAATATAAAAAGCACTGAAATTATAAGGATATTCTAAAGCGCCCGGCTCAGACGATGACAACTTAAAACTATGTTAAATATACGGAAGCTAATAAAACGAGTTTAAGCTAAATTTTATTCATTTCCAATCCCTAAACCGTACGACAATGTTACCTGGATTTTTCTGAACACAAGGTAGTCCCAAAAGCTGTCTCTTCTAACAATGTTCCTGAAAACAAGTACAAGAAAGGAGAAAAAAACAAGACTTCGTAACATTCAAAAAAGGGAAAAAATTCAGGAGATCCGCTGATTGACAAACCTTTCAAGTTCTGCTTTTTTGGATCGCATCGCCATGTTAAACATAAAACTCTTAACTGAACTGGATGATACTTGTTTTATAACCTAAAAAGAAAAACGACTTCAGTTAAAAAAACAAAAAACAAGCTGCATTTCTGCCTCTCAGCTGATTGTAATACAATCGACACTTGGAAATCCCCACAAGACTTTCTCCATCACTAAAGATCAGCATCCATGTTGTTTTCCTAAGGTAGACTCTTTTTTATACGAAAGTCTACTTCTGGAGCTGAGCATGAACGTTCTTATCTATTTTTTCGATGTGAGGCTGAAAGCGTTCTTACATTCGCTGTTTTTCGGTCAAAATCTAAATTAGTACATTAGCTCACACGTACATCACTCTTTACAACCCACTGACAAGATATAAAATGCATTTATGTTACAAAGAGCTATTTGTACAAGTGAATTTCTCAAGACACCGTCTCCAAACTCCAAACAATTTTTTCAAGTTTCAATCCATTTCCACCCTCGGCCACAAACAACAAAAAATAGCTACAGTGCACTTTGACGGTTATTGGCAACAAAACTACAGCATTATTTTTTTTGTCTTCATTAATGCAAAGAAGTCTTTTAGTGTTTTGAAGTTTGACTAAAACAGCGTGACACTGCCTCTTTAAGATGTTCTTAAGTTTACATTAGATAGTGTAGAAGTTATTTTGGAATGATTATAAATAAGAACTAATCATTATTACCAACTGGGATATGTATCATGCAATAGAGGCCGGGACACACTAGGCGATAAGTCGCTGCGACTCGTCGCGGGGACAAGTCGCCGCAACAATTCGCCTTGTGTGACACGGTTAATTTCATGAAAATCATTGTCGCTGCGGCAAAATTTTGTCGCCGTGATCAGTCGCACGAATTCAAACCAGTTTGAATTCGTGCGACTTATCGCAGCGACAAAATTAGCGAAAGCAGGGTTGTCGCATCGTGTGTACACTTCCGGCAACAAGTCGCTGCGACCAAATATAAATGAAACAATGAGAGAGCGTCATATGGTCAGCCATATTGAATTAGAAAACTAGTTCACATTCCCCCTCACACGAGATCACTGCGTGTGCACCGAACAGGCGTCGTGTCGCAGCGACTTGTTTTGTCTTGTAAATGCTCGGAGATACTAGCTACACCAAGCTACTCTAAAATCCGACGATAATAAAGATATAATGATGATGATGCAATCTGAAACACTTCCTGCACGCGTTAATCTCACAGTATCATGCAAGAGGTTGGTACCACTAAATATGTTTTTTTGTTATCCAATTATTCCGTTTCGTAAGAAACTTCATAATGCACGTCTTTCATACCCCATCATATATTCTGTTCAACACACGTGGAACCGAGATGAAGAGAGTTGGTCTGAAATAAAGAGAGAAACAAATGAGCGATTTTCAACTCAAGGTTTCAAGGCAGGAGTCAAGATGGCTTAGCGGTTATCAACCGCGCCTCCCATCTCTGCGACCCGGGTTCAACCATGATGAGGTTGTATGTGGGATGAGTTTCAGTCCAGCTCAATCTGAGTCTGAGGGTTTTTCTCCGGGTACTCCGGTGTTCCTCCCTCATCAAAATCGACTCTCAGTCAATAGACCAGTTTCGTATTCTAACGCTTGGACTGGATCTAGCAGGAAATGGAGGCTAATGCGGGTAAAGTAATTTGCATTTGAAAAGATTTGCCCGCATTAGCCTCCATTTCATGCTAGATCCAGTCCAGCCGTGAGAATTCGAAAATGGCCCATTACATCCAGCTGTGGACGGATATTCTCGATAGGGATAACCTCTGGTATCCCTTCCCTTTCATTGTATTGAATGATTAAGTTGCTATAATAATAATAATAATAATAATAATAATTATTATTATTATTATTATTATTATTATTATACCGAATTTTCAAACTATACATTACCATTGTTTTCATTAGTGAATTTCTAATTCTATCTTGTCATCAGTCTACGTCACTACAAAAATTTGGTTTTATCAACGGAGTTGATAATGTAAATTGGCCACCGTACTGAGATTCTAAAAGCTACAAAGTCACACGAGATGCGCATGCGCATTGCCAGTCAGTGCTGAGCGTTTCGCTAGTCTAGTTTGTCACTCGAAAGTGTTTTCCTGCCTTTTTTAATTGCAAATCTTCAAAATCTTCCGTTTTCCTTGTTTCTTGCGGGCAGCAGTTCTAGGCGTTTTCCCAGTTGAAGATGAGTGCTGAAGGCGAATCGTCACCAAACCATGCGGTTGTCCCCGCCGATGCGCCCGGAACGGGTCCGAGTCCGAAGCTTCAACGAGCCAGATAAGCCAGTGTCAAATACTTTAGCTAACTTTGGCTCTGTACTGTTGAATCTAAGTGCTAAGTAATTTGCTAGTTTGTATCTTGTATTCTTGCTTTGTTTTGTTTGGGATTTTATTTTCCCTTAATAAATACTGTTTTGTTTGTATTACTGGTTCGTGTTACAGGACTTTGAAATCTCATGTGACTTCGTAGTGACGTTAGACTGATGACAAGTCAGAATTACATGATTAAACGAGTCTTACCCGTAAGTTGAAGTTTGATCGAGAATCTATCTCGTCATCAGTCCGGAACGAAGGAGTCACATGCCCTTATTCCCTCCCTCCCTTTCTCCTTCGTTCCTTTTTTCCTGTACCACTCACTTTGAAGACTGCCTGGCAATGCGCATGCGTCATCCGGACTGACGACAAGATAGAATTTCAATCAAACTTCAACTTGCAGTTAAGTCTCGTTTGATCATGTAATTTTCTTCTACATTTGTATATTATATTTGTTAGGTGAGAATTTTTATTACATGCACAGTAATACCGTAGGGAAACAAAACATAATGTGACTTTCCGTCGAGTTTTTTGATTCTTAAATATTGCAAATGCTATTCTCTTTAGCAATGACATTTTGAATAAAATTACTGGGTTTATTTTAAAAAAAATTAATAATAATAATAATAATTATTATTATTATTATTATTATAATTATAATAATAATTATTATTATTATTATTTATTATTTATTATTATTATTATTATCATCATCATCATCATCATCATCTTTGTGAACTGGATGATCTTTTTTTCCGGTTTGCTTCCTAAGGGAGCGGGTCATAGCCCATGACCAAAGGTACCTTAGAGTTTTCTTCTTACTCTAGAGCTCCAACACCATTCTCAAAATCCTCGCTGTTCCCAGTAACGTAGTTTTCTGTAGTAATGAAATACAAATTTTGACATTCAACTTTCCCAGCCATTTGTCCAAGTTTTTTGTTACACTTCCCAATGATCCTACAACAATTGGTACCACCTGCACAGTTCTCATGTTCCACATTCTTGCAATTTCTCTTTTAAGGTCCTGATACTTTTCAACTTCTCATTCTCCTTTTCACCAATTCTTTTATCCGCTGGTACGGTTATATCAATAATAGTGCACTTTCTCTCCTGTTTATTTACAACTACAATGTCCGGTCTTCTGGCTTCAATGACATGATCACACTGTATGTTCACGTCCCACAGTAGTTTAACCTCATCGTTTCACTTACACTGTCCGGTGCGTGTACGTACCACTAATCCTTCTTTTCCAGATGATATTTCTCACACAACTTCCAATGGACTACTTTAGCAACGTTGTCATGTCTCTGTTTGTATTCCCTTTGGGCCAGCTTTTTACACTCACAGACAATATGGTTTACGCTCTCACCTTTCTCGCCACATAAGCTACATAATGGGGATTCCAGCGTTTTGTCAATATGGTATTTTACATAGTTAGTCCTAAGGGCTTGTTCTTGGCCTGCAAAAATAAGTGCTTCTGTTTGGATCTTCAAGTCTGCTTTTCGCAACCAGCTCCATGATTCTTCTACATGCGTCGTTTCAGGTATTTCTCTTACAAATTGACCATGCAGCCTTTTTTCGTTCCAACTGTTGAGTTTCTCATTGTTCCAAGATGTCTGAAATTCATCTTTGCTCACTGTTTCCTCACTCCTAATTACACCAGCAGCCCTTACCCCTTGCAGCAGGACTTCCACATAATTCTTCACATACCATCCTAAACTGTTTTCCTCACTTCTCACACATCCCTCGCAGCTTTTCAGTCCCTGGCCTCCATTCACCCTTGCTCTTTGGATGAAAAGCACCATTCATTGTCAATACCTTTCTAGTCATTCTATCCAATGTTTTTAGCTCTTCCTTTGTCCATCTTATAATTATAATTATAATTATAATTATTATTATTATTATTATTATTATTATTATTATTATTATTATTATTATTATTATTGGTATTGTTATTGTTATTATTATTGCTTGTAGGAAGTCGTCGGACAATGTCCATGGCTTAGCGCACTTGCGACCAACATTTCCTTTCATGACTTAAAAGTCCAATTCTAGAACGGCAGACACGGCCGCATCTACCACAGATATAGTCAGATGCTGCTGGTGCTGATGCTGATTTCTTCGCTGCTGCTTTTCTCTTTGCTCTTCTTTCGTCGGCTTCAGCTTTCAGCCTTGTCTCTCCTACCTGGAGTGCCCGACTGCACACAGACCTCCATTCGCCACGATCTGCAGCATGTGTCTCCCAGTTGCCTGTTGGCAGACCAGTGGCAAGCATGTCTCTCTTACAGACATCCTTGAGGATTCCAGCTCACCGTACAGCAGGTCCTTGAGGATTCGCCCGTCTTCCATTTGGTGCACGTGGCCTAGCCATCTCAGTGTGCGCTGTCTGAGGAGCGTGAACATTGAGGGGATATCGGCTCTTTCAAGTACCTCATTGTTTGAGACCTTATCCGTCCACGAGATGGAAAGGATGCGACGAAGGCATCTCATATGGAAGGTGTTCAAGCGCTTCTCCTGCCCAGCATAGGTTGTCCAAGATCCGCTGCCGTAAAGTAAGGTGCTCACGGTGCAGGCACGACAGACAGCAATTTTAGTCTAGAGAGTTAGTTTCTTGTTCTCCCACACTCGAGCAGAAAGCTTTGCCATCTTGGTTGCAGTCTTACCAATTCTCTTTCCGAGCTCCACATCAAGACAGGCGTTGTTGGAGGTGGTAGAGCCGAGATAGGTAAATTGTGGCACGACTTCCATGGTGTAGTCTTTGATGGTTAGGGCAGGCGTGGCTTCATTGCCTTGGCACATGACTTTCGTCTTCTTTAGGCTAATAGTAAGTCTGAAGGCCTCGCATGCACTAGAGAACTGGTTGAGAAGGCTCTGGAGCTTTTCTGGGCTGTGAGCAACAAGGGCAGCGTCATCAGCGAAAAGGAAGTCGCGTAGGATTACTTTGCGAACTTTGGTCTTTGCTCGGAGGCGTGCAGGGTTGAAAAGTTTCCCATCAGAACGAGTCCGTAGCAGGATGCCTTCTTCAGTGGACTTGAATGCATGTTTCAGGAGAACAGAAAAGAAGATGTTGAAGAGAGTTGAGGCCAATACACAGCCTTGTTTCAAGCCGCTGTTTATGTCGAATGCCTCAGACATGCTTCCGTCATATTGCACAGTACCCCGTGACCCATCATGAAACGACTTGATGAAGCTCAGGAGCTTTGGAGGGCAACCAATTAATATTAATCTTAATCTTAATAATAAAATTAATAATAATATTATTAATATTAATAATAATAATAATAATAATAATAATAATATTATTATTATTATTATTATTATTATTATTATTATTATTATTATTGCTATTTTGCAATCTTCACCCGTGTTTGCACTGCTTTGCAAGGTAAGCCTATAGATGCACAGGGAACTCTATTCAACCAACCAGAAACAAACCTACACCTTGTTGTGACAAGGTGCACTCTTCGTTTTGGCGCACTACACATATTTAGCACAAGCTCTACAGTGATGACAAAACCCACTCACTTTAACGCTTGTAAATCGTCCAGAATTTTCCTAGTATTTCCACCGAAGAATCCAACTTTCCCTCCGTAAGTAAACATCATCAGCTAAACGGAAGAAAATATATCAAATTAAATTAAGCTGGCACAAATAATTTATTACGGTCACTCCACCACTGAGTATCAAGTCTATAATGATACGTCATTGACAGCGTACTAACCTGAGCGAGCCGTTCGTACATATGCGCCAAAGGAAGGTACGACATGTGAACGTCAGAATCACTGATATCAAGGCCACACTAAGACAAACATAAAAAGAAAACAAGTTAACCTTCAATCACAAAACACGTCCTTTATGATCATTTAATGTCAAGTTTGCCGCTCATTCCATTAAAAATGCTCCCATGTCCTCACGTTTATTGAATAAATTACAATAGATGCTTGCTTTCTTTTTACCAAACTGTCACCAAGAAATTGGTTTATGCTTTCACGCTATCATGTGCACACACCAAGTCATTATACAAGCAGGAGTTGGATGAAAACGCAGGAGAGAAGTCCAAACTCAAGCTACTGGTACTTGACTACTCTCTACATCGGCTTTCCAAGAATACCACAAATTATTTCAATTTACCTCAGCCAAATGACTACGATCAAATAACTTATTATAAGTGATCACAGTTACTGCGATTTTCATAATTCTGCGGTAGCTTACCTAAGCGCTAAGTGCCAAACTGAGTTTTGGCTTCCATCAATCAAATTTCGGAACATAGCAGGGAAGATCGACTCCGCCTCCACAAAGTGAATTGGAGATTTTGTTTAGGTCACAGGTCAAACACCATCATATGTTTTTAAAAATTCTTCAGTAAAAAGATTCGTACAGATTCCATCGCTTTCCATCGGCGTCGAGTTCGAATGTGCGAATGAACCATGGTAACCAAAGATGCTGATTGGTTGGTTATGTCACGCATCAATTGATTTCGTCATCTGTGGTTGGCGTCCGAAGTTTGAATGATAATGAAAGTCAAAACGCAGTTTGGACGATGGCGCTTGAACATGAATAGGCCATTTTCGAACGATTAATATTCAGCTTGATAGTGCCGGGCAGTGAGGACAACAACAATAGAAACAAGTTACAATGAATGTAAAAGATATTAGTATATCATCCACTTTCCTCTGTCTTTGTCCTGCAAAAGTTTCTTTCAAGCTGAATTAAGTGTCCTATTTCGTTAAAATTGCAGTAATGATGCAACTTTAGCAGGGAACTGCAGTTACGTAATTCTAAGTGAAAGTAAAATGATATGAAATTACATATAATTTATTCTCTATCACACATTCCCCTATTATGGGATATACCTAATACGAACTAAATATTGACCAGCTCCCAGATTGCTTGTTAGCTCAGATGGTCGAGCAAGGCAGCGCAATCGCAGGGTCATGGGTTTGTTTGTTATTTATTTGTTTGAGCATGTTGAAGTTTTGGCAGCTATTCAGCTGATGTGGACCTGCTATAAAAAGAGTCAAAATTCTGATAAATTATCAGAATTTTGACAAAACGCGCGTGAAATTATTTCCTAATTTCACTCGTCGCCATTTGATTACACATACTAACAATATTCTTATAGCACCGAGATCCAGACCTGTTCTAAACACAATGTAACAAATAGGAATTTCCATAAAAGTTTACAAGAAATGCTTAAACAATGATATTAACTAGGGTAGAATGACGTTTAAAAAGAAGAAATGCTTAAAAATATATTTTTTAATTTAAGTTTACAAATATTTACGTTTAAAAATATTTCAATTGTCACTTAAACTAGGTCTTCATGTACAGTGTAATAATACCTTTTCAATAATATACACAAGAGAGGCCATTACTGCGGTTACATTTCTGTGGGTCATCATCACTCCTTTGGGGTTCCCTGATGAAATTCGAGAAACAAATAATATTTGACGCTATTAATATGCAACACGTGTGGGGCCATTTTCTCTTGTTTTGTACACCAACATGGCTGTCCCATCACATGGATGCAAACCAAGAATAGGCCATGTCCGAGTTCATGTCCGCCAGCTCTTAAATGCG
>OX421453.1:12040560-12060560 GCA_949126865.1 Montipora capitata
TAACCAGGTTGACAATCATACAAGTGTACATGGTTTGAAGCTACTATGGTTTGAATAATACAATTGTGGCTGCAACTTACAAGGTTACACTGTACGATTCAAAACCTTACATGAACATTCTTTTGTGCCCCGGTCTTCATCAGAAGCGATCCAAGGAGAAAACACTAATTGGTGAGTATAGGCGAATCTTTGCTAACGTCATCGTTTCCTTTTTGTCTCATTAACATAATACGAGTTTGCTGACAGAAGGCATCACGCTATTAATTTTACAAATTGATTTCAAAAGGTAAAAGAACGTGTTCAACTTAGTTAAATCTACAATCGTAAGCCTTTTAGCTTAAAAAAAAAAACAAGCAAGTCATTAGGCATCGAAAACTGATAAAATCTTGGGTGGCAAAAGTGCTATTGAGCCCCTATACATGTATTCTTTGTAAAATTTTGAATTTTCAAAGCGTCGTTACTTCGAGATTACCTGGTAAATTGTGCTCAAATTTTCAGAGATAGCTCATTATGCAATGTACTTTCAATAATCAATACTTATTGCTTGACTGATCGATTAGAAAATTATGGGCCTATGCTAATGAGGCATTTTACACATGGATCATTCCAAATATATGAACACAATGGCACGAGTGTTAAAATATGGGCGGATCTTAAAACAGAACTTCTTAAGTTACATTCACTATTTTTCACACCAGAGTAGCCTCAATTTCTTTGTGACCCAAACCTGTTGTCCCACTGGTGTAACATACCACAGCAATATCATCTGGTTTAGGAGGCTATGGATAAGAAGAAAATGTATTAATACACGATATAAAACTCCTTATTATAAATTGAAACTGCAATATTTTGAATGAGGATCGACACTTTGCATAACCATGGCACTTTTTGTCAAAGTGCAGCTCTCAGGTAAGTGGTGGATGGAAAAGGTCAGTAATGGTGAATGATGAACAGAACAAATACCAATCGAAAAAATTAACGTCACATTATCATCATCATCATCATCATCATCATCATCATCATCATCATCATCATCATCACCATCACCATCACCATCACCATCATCATCATCATCATCATCATCATTACAGTAAACTCAGTAATGTCTTAGCCTATTGTCCAAAGAAACAGATTAGAAAGTTGGTTACTCTCTCTTTCTCATAACCTAAAAAGTAGTTTTTCCTCATAGAGGGTCACCAAGATTTTGGGACCCCCAAGAAATGCTTGGGACACCAATTTGGCCAGACATGCGGGTCCCAGGACCCAGATTGAATTATCCTAGTGCCACCCCAGGTATATACGCACCGGGTGTCAACCATTTAGCAGTTATAATACGCAGGAATAAAATAGATGAATAAATAAAATAAAGAAACTACATGAGGTGAACAAATGAAATTCTTGCGTGCTTGGGTTCATTGAGCCACAAAATACTGGGGTGAACTTGACTGACCTTCTTCTCATGTCTCTGATTCTTTCCCAACTCCTGTTAGTAAAAAAAGAAATCAAATTCAACAGAAAAAAGGAGAAAATAATTAAATTAACTCCTCAAGTTACAACAAAGCTTTGACATTTTCATTATGGTTATAATCGCTAAAGCCCACTATTGGAAAAAACCAAATGAACAGTATCTTAACACAGGTTTGTTTGTTTACTACCTACTACTTGCTTGTTTACTACTGTACCTGAAGAGAAAACACATCACTACTGTCTCAGGAATCCAAGAACATTCCCAATTTTTAAATGCCAAGCCAAGAGATTCGCTGACACATTCATTCCATCTGCTGTGCTACAGTGGGGGACGATACTGACATTTAATTCAGTACTGATATTTGATTAGACATTCTTAATGATATTTATCTCTTAAATGGATTGACCAATATTATTGTCCGAAAAAATTCTCATCGTTTCTATAGTATATGTAGAGATTCTTTTAAAATCATGTTTTTTAGGGTCAGGCCCCCTTTGACCTACAAATTGATTATTAATTTTGTCAATAAAGTTTTAAAGTTTCAAAGGGATTGTGTTCCTTTATTTTTTGCATGATTAATCACTACAGTGTACTTGTCATCAATCTTTTTTTAAATTTACATTGGCGTGGCAATTTTTTACTGTCCAAAATTCCAAGAGTATTTCCTCCGTACATGTACGTCAGTTACAGAAACAACTCTGCCAGAAATTAACCTATAATTTTTTTATTTAAAAGGATAAACTACATGTAAATGCATCTCGAGTTTCCATGGAAATGATTCCTTCGTTGTTCAAACATATCCCAACTGTTTGTTTTCGTTTTGCGGTTTTGTGGTTCCTGCATGGTCATGGGTGACTGACACCCATATATATTTAAATATTTAAAGCATGCTCAATACAAAATGTTGGGGTGACTGGCTCCTTCCTATTCCCGATTTTTCTAGGAAGATCAATTAGGAGACTCTGCCCGCAGGGTAAGATACACACTGTAAGAAACACTCTACGTTGTGTTACTAGCTACATGTACCTCACAAAATAATAATTATAATATGTATACAATAAATAACCATAATGATTCATTTTTACCTCTAACTCCGTGAAAGAAATTATTTTCACGCCCACTTCATCGCTAGTAGCTTTCTCTTCATCAGTAACTGATGCACCAATCTTCACAATATTTTTCAGTTTGGGGCATTTGGGAGCCTGCTCCAAAAGAACTTTGAGTTTGCCCTCATCGCAAACTACTGTTGTCATTTGAGCTAAACAGAAAAAAAAATTAACAAATCCAATTTGAGGGTCAAGTTGATTTCATCAGTCTGTGAAGTCCATCATCATTGATTCCTTTAATACGTTTAAACAATTTCATTTCTTGACTGTGAACCGACACTTCAAATACAACCTTGGAAGGGTTACATTTTTTGCACACAATGGCCGTGTAGTACTTATATTTCAACATAATTAACTATTGGAGGGTAATGTGAAGTGCTTGTTAATTCTGTTGAAATATAAGTGGTAGATGGCCAACGTTAACAAAAAACGTAACTCTTCCTTGTACTTTGTACATATTCATTGCAGTGAATTAGAAATTGACACCTTATATCCCCACTACCTGCCCCCGTCTGACCTTGTAGCTCAGTCGAAAGAGCATCGGTGATCTAACCAGAAGGTCGTGGGTTCATTTCCCACCCTGGTCAGAGTTTTTCTCTGTCCTTGTGTGGGCTCAATTCCATTAGTAGGGCTAATGCTCACATGGTTTGCATGGGTAGAAAACTACAGTAGCACTTCACATTACCCTCCAATGGTTAATTCTGTTGTCACACTTCAAATACACATGCATTCATTTTCATGTCATCAAGTCCCTTCGCAGGAACACATGTACATGAACCTAACAAATTGATCAGCGCCCAGCTGTGGGGCTTCATAGCTCAGTTGGTAGAGCATTAATTGCACCAGCTAGCATTGCAGAGGTCATGTGTTTGATCCTGTTGGAGCCAGCTGAATTAAATTTCAGGTGACTATTATAACAGACAACTGCTTAAATTGTCTATGCAAGTGCAAGGATCACTTCACTCTTTCATAGAATTTTTGTTGCTTCATTTCCCTAAAACAATGTTCAATGGAAGAGAAAGTTTTCGTAATAATTTCCTGAAATAACCAACATAGAGGCAAGTGGAGTTGGTATGATAATGACTCCACCTGCCTAGACCTTGACTATTCCTAATACCACAATTAAAGAACACTGATCTATTCGCAATAGAAACTGTACTTATACTGCCAATCTTACCTTGGTTTATGATGTAAACACAAGCCTCTGGACCAAGAGTATCATACAAAGGTATTATTGACAGAGAGTAAAGGTTGCATGCTTGCTCAACAAGTACCCACTGAAATAACAATAGTGACACAAGCATTAAATTTTTGACAGAGTCAACTTCAATGGAGACAAATTAAAATTAGTGGTGGTGAAAGTAAAAGTAAGGCAGTATAAAATGCTGGCAGAACTTGCTGCTAGCTGTTGAGGGGAAGGAACTTCCAATAATAACCATATCACAGTATATTAAATAATTATTAGACAATTTTCTGGTTTGTACATGTACATGTAGGAGTGGAGCATGTTCCCTTTGAAGTACTGGCACTAGGCCTATACAACTTATTCCAAAATGGCCGCCATTTAAATATTCTTTTGTTTTTATTCAAATACATGTAAGCCCTTGATGCCTCGTTCTTAAGCTTAAAATTCAAAAGAATATTTTACATGTATCTTGAACAAGGCAACAAGGGCCAATTTGTATCCGCATAAATCAGTGGCCATTTTGGAATAAGGCGTATATGTTGCCGGTAAAATCCGTTCTCAGGTGAAATCCGTCTTTACCTAATGTTAAATTGGTGATCCTCATTTTACCTAAGTAGCATATGCACTCATATGAATTAAAGAACCGTTTTTAGAAGCCTAATTTAAGCCTAGAGAAAAATTAGGGTCAGGTTAGGATTTGTTTTGGTTATTATACATAGATATCAATTGACTTATTATACAAAAGTAAATAATAAAAAGAACTGTGTTGGGTTGAGCATGTTTGTCATTGTAGTTCACTGGTGAAGACACAGGACTACAGATCTGGAGGGTGCAAGTTCCGAGTACCGGTAAGTGATTAGTACAGTCTCATGGCATCTGACAGGATGCGGCGATGCAGATCCGCATAATTCACTGAAATCCGCATCTTCCGCATAATTCCGATATTTTCCGCATAATTCCGATATTTTCCGCAAAAAACAGAAGAAATATCTGATATTAGTGATAAAGCAGCTCCTTAACATCCTCAAAAACATAAAAGCCGAGGAAATTGACTGTTTTGAAACGCTTATTTTCCTGAACATTGAAGAAAACACACCATTTCGTTCGCAAGATGAAGTTCGTAAGAAAGATCGTAAGCAGTTTCCGCGCATTTTTTCGCCAATGAGCATGGACACTAGTTTTTGTTCCTACAATGCTTTCCATTGGACGAGAAACAGTTACACTTCAGCAAATGACGTAACTGATAAGAAACTAAGTGCGCGTTCGATTGACCGTATTCCGGGAATAGGATTACATGGAATACAAGTTAGAAATCCTTCGTTTTTACGGAGATTCACATTAAAAATGTCGAACACCTGCTAAAATGCTATTTTAAACATATCTTTATTATGCTTGTTGCTTCAAAACGCCAGACAGACCGTTTTGAATTCATCACTTCACGTATTCTTATTCCGGAATACGGTGAATCAAACGCACTTTAAGTCAATGATCGAGGGAATGGATCGCGCTCCAAAGGTATTACAATTTTGCTCCATTATCTCCAAATTGAAACAAAATTCATGATGAGAAACAAGATAATTTTTTATCGCTTTATTTATTTTACCAAAAGTTGCGGGAAAATCCCAACTGCTAACCCTTTTAACGGTGAAAGCTGGTCGCAAATTGATGACTCCTCCATGTAATTTAATCACAAAGGGCAAAAATTCAGTCACAAATGCGATTGTATTGGTTGCAATTTCGATTACGGATTTAGCGTAAGCATGTAAATACATTGGACGGGCCTAATTATTAGTTTTATAACTTGTTTAAGTTTCCGCATAATCCGGTGTAATTTCCGCATAATCAACGCATGTTTCCGCATAATATGGCCAAAAATTTCCGCATAATCTTTAATTTTTTTCCGCATCCTATCAGAAGCCATGCAGTCTTCTGTTTCGTTACTAAGTATGTTGTGATGTTGAGCCTAAAGAGATAAGTGTATGAATACAGAAACCGCTGGATAAGATGATACAAAACAGTATAAGAAGATAAAATTATGTTGAGATGCGTAAAGCAATGAGAGTTTGAGGGAAGGTATAGTGTTTTCAATCCTTTTGGGGGGTGGGGGAGTGCATATTCAACCTACATGTAGGTAAAACGGATTCAGCGTGAGAACGGATTTTACCGACAACATATATACATGTACATGTACATGTAGGACACAAATATATTTTAAAAAAATTGTGATATTTCAGGACAAAAAACTTTTTTTTTCATTCCACTTGTCCATTGGACGAGTAAAGGTTAGATTTTGGTTGTCCGAAAGTTACCAGTAAATTCACTAGTCCAAAAATAAATATTAAAGTGAAAAACAAAATATCATTTAAAAACAGAAATTGTATAATATAATCTGTTTTGTACCAAATCTCAAGTGTTTGTTTTTACAGTTATTTCAATTTCTGTACAGTTGTTCTTTGCACTTTTTAATACTAACAACGCCACTTCATACACACACATCGGGGATCACTCACATCCTTTATGTACATGTACAATACACCACTTGAGAAAATGCAGCACATCTATATAATTTAAAATTATTGCAATCTAAGATAAAACATATAAGTAACGGCAACGTTCTGAGGCTGTTTTCAAGGAAATCATCTGATGATCACATAACTTACTACAACTACATTGTACACTTATCTTGCCACAATGGTAATCGCCTTGTTCAAGTGTTAATGAAGCCTTGTCTCAAATGAGGTCATCATTTCCATATATGGAATATGGATCCCAGTCTTTACCGAAACAACAGAGCCAGATATTCTCCAAAAACAGAGTCCAAAACGGGTAAGTTGCCGTGAAAAGAAACCAAAATTCTCAAAACTCTGGCTAGTTTATAAAGTCCAGACATAAAGAAGCTTTTTGCCCTGTATAATTTAGATTTTTTTTTTTTTTTTTTTTTTTTTGGGGGGGGGGGACCATATTGAAGTACATTGTAATGTTTTTTCTCCCAGAAAAATAGAGAATATGAAAGCAATATTGTTTGAGTTAAATGCTACTTTACAGGGACAGAAATTCATACCCTTCACACCAAAAGGTAAATTTCACGATGCCAATTTCACGGCAGACACCATAAAATTATTTAACACAAGCAGAACTTCCATGAAATGGCTTTAAAACGGAGTGAAATTTTATCATAGCACCGAGAAATCACTCACAATGGGTCGTGAAAAACACGCAAAACTTCACGATATGAAAACATTATCGCCATGAAATTATTTATACTGTGAAAAACAAAATCCTCCTCAAAATTAACTTAATAGTGATACATGAGTTTGGGTTTCTGGTAGGTTTAGAGTGTGAAAGAACCATTGATGTGAACCTTTTGACGCTCAGATTGTCTACCGTAAGCTAACTCAAGTGAAGAAACATGAATCACATGCAGCAGTATTCTCCATTTGTAATAATTATGTCAATGCACCAAGTGAACAATCGGTAACTTTTCTTGCAACTTTCTTTGAGACTGTGGGGTAATGAAATCCAAGGACGAATTTAAGTAAAACTGTTTAGAGTTTTGTTGTATGCCTTAATTTATACAAGGACACTGTTGAATATCCTGTATTGCCTTATACTTTTGCAAGGTTATTGCAGTCAGGCTTGGCCTACGGTGTAAGTGGCAAACATCTGCAGATAGATATTTATGTACACTGTACATGTATATGCCATAATCAATTTTGATAGATCTAGAGGTCATACAGTCATGTATGTGTACTAACTTCAATTTTGTTTGGAGCGTAAACACCAACAAATGTGTGTCCAATGTCACCAGCATGGCAACCAATCTCCATCAAGCCTGAGCCAGTATCGAAGGACCTCTCAAGGACCTAATCCAAATAAAAGAAACCAACATAGTGAGGACATTATTAATAAACATTTTAAGGGTCGAGGAATTTTGAATATATTTTAATTATGATGGAATACATACAGCTGTAACTTTTAATATGGAAATAAGTTAAACTATTAAACACTAGTTTACCTACATGTACATGTAAATAGAAGAAATGCAAGGTTCATGATCAACAGGCCTTCTGATAGGGTGCGATTAAAAAATGCAAATTATGCGATTTTTTCAGGGCAGATTGTGCGATTAGAAAGGCCAATTATGCGATAAATAATGTAAATTATGCGATTTTTTTCTCAGCAATTTTAAGCTTGTTTTATAAGGTTTCAGGTTAAGAAAAACACTTTTTTGCTGCCCTAAAGACATTTTGAACACAAAGGAACAGTAATTATGTATCTCGATCGACATTAGTTGGGATAAATAAAAAAAATGAGGTCTTCTGCACTACCGGTGCACCACGTTAAAAGTTGAAAGGACACAGCTAACATGCCAAATGAATGATCAAGGTGCTTGTCAACCACGAACTTATGAAGATGGTCAATCACAATAGGGCCATACCCCCATTTATACGAGAGAAAATAAGCCGCGCCTTACAGAAGACTCGAATGTTCACCCCGTATAAATGGTACAAAATCTACGTTCACGTCTTTTTCAAGCCGCGGCTTATATTGACCTGGGAATATATATTCGTATAAATAGTTCCTTTTGCGTATTTTGTACACCGTGGCCAGAGTAAGCCGCGGCTTATTTTCTCTCGTATAAAAGGCCCTAATATTGCACGACGAGAAAAACATCAGTCCATGGTCCACGTGGAGCGTACCTGTGAGGTACTTTCTTGCTCGATCATGAGCTGTCAGATTGGGCGGAAGATGGGAACTTCCTTCTTCGTCGAAGAAAAAGCGAGTGTTTTCACAACAAACTTATCCATGAGTAAGTTTTTATCAGTTTTTAACGAAAGAAACTACATTTTCCCGAAAAACTTACAACTTCGCTTATTTTTCACAAATCTCTTTTCTAAGAGAAGGCAACTGTGTCATTTCAGTGGTGTGTATATAAGGGCGTGTTTGTGTTGCACCAATAGAAGGAAACTCGTACCAGGTCCCCGACATGAAAAATAAAGCCTTGAACTTCGAATGTTTACGAAATCGAAGGTGACAAAGGTTTTATAGCCTTTTTCCAAGATAAATCATCTTAAAAATGGCGTATTTATGCAGGAATTTTTAAGAAACCTGTTGATTTATGTTTCATTTTATGAATTTTGTGCGTCCTTTTGTGAATTATGCGATTTTTCGTGAATTGTGCGATCGGATGCGATTTGAGGTCGATTGTGCGAAATCGCACCATCGCGTAATATCAGAAGGCCTGGATCAAGTATGCTGTAATTTAACAACGCTTTGTGTAATGATTATAATAAGAAAAACTTTATTTAAGTGCTAATGGATTTACACCTGTAGCACAAGAGTACTAATTGGGGACACTAACAAAATTAACTCAAATCAAATATTGGTTTTTGTAGAAAGGGGAAAACTGGAGTACCTGGAGAAAAGTATTCAATAATTTAATGATGCTTTGTGTAATTGATAATAAGAAAAACTTTATTTAAGTGTTAATGGATTTAGCACAAGAGTACTACTGGGGACACTAACGAAATTAACTCAAATATTGACCTGGAGAAAAACCTCTTGGAGCAGAGAAGAAAACCAACAAACTCAAGTTGTTGTAACGCTGTCACTTGACAATTACCGCATATACATTTAACTCCTGGTTGTTACATTAAATTGAAGGAATTCTTGCTCAGGTAACAAGATAGTCTTCCAGAGACTTGACAATGTCCTTCCAATAAGCAACCACTGGAGGATTTTTGTAATATTTGCAAGCATGGCAATGATCTCGTTGTCATCAGAGTTGGCCATTGAGTTCTGATAAGAACTGTTCCTTTATAGCAAGACCAGTTTCGGAAACTTATTCAAGTGGTTTCCTTCATCAGTTGCTTTTACCTAGTGCTTGTCGAGCAGTTGCAAGTTGGAGTTGTTGTAAAGCTGTCACTTGACCTATAACTCCTGGTTGTTAAATTAAAGTGAAGGAATTCTTGCTCTAACAAGATAGTCTTCCAGAGACTTGTCCTTCTGATAAGCAACCATTAGGGGATTTGGAATATTTGCGAGCATGGCGATGCTCTCGTTATCATAAAAGTTGGCCATTGAGTTTTGATAAGAACAATATTGTTATAGCAAGACCGGTGTCGGAAACTTAAGATTGGCTTCCTTTGTCACTTGCTTTTAGTGGTGCTCAAGTGGTTGCGAGTGGGAGTTTGACCAAAGTTACTTCAGAATGCTTTAAATAGGTTTGGAATGACGTGCAACCAAAACTTGACCAATGGGAAGTCGGGGATTTCGATCCATTCCTCTAGTTAGTCGTTTATTTGCAAGACAAAGTAACAAGGCACTCAGAAGACAAACTCTTGCCATGGAGACAAGAAGCTAAGAAGTTACATGTACGTATTTCAGTAAGAATTGTGATTGTTTCAAATGCAACCTCTAAAAATATTTTCGAATTGAGTTACCTCATTGTATGTTAGCCAGGCATAAGGACCTCCTGGACTGGTGCGATAACCCAAACAAGGCTTATCTCCTAAAAACAGAAGTAAATCAAAATTAACGAATTATTTATTGCAAATATACTATCCATAGTTTTCTTTGAAAAAAATAGGTCTACAGAATAAGGGTTTTCCCTAAATACATTCCTTTTTGGAGTCCCTAATGTCACAGTGGTTCCCCAATCAGAACACTAAAAAAGCAATCATCATCATGCTGACGCATCCTAGAATGAGTTAACAATGCTTTTCCAAGAGACTCTATCAGCCATCAAATTTGGGAGATCATTTATATCTTGATTGATGTCCCTTGCTATACAGTCAATGTAGTTGAAAGGTCTTCTTCCTCTAGATGTGCGTGGAAACCTCATGCAAATGACGCAAGCTTGAGAACCATTCAAAGTGAGTATGGCTCTTTTTAGTTTTGAAAAAGCTGTCAGACAAAAGAAGAATTCTTTATTTTTTATTCTCAAAATATGTGCCTCATGAAGATCAGAGAGAACCGTTTTGCGTCCTTATTTTGTTTTTCAGCTAAACAACGCATCTCTGATGTGTATTTGCACGTAAGTGAAAACCCTGTGTGAGTATTAATTTACTTCATATCTTTGTCCTCTACCCAGGCAAGTTTTTGTGTCAATTTTTTGGATACAACTGAACATAACAAATCGTTACAGGAGAGGAGTAGCATACCCTCTGATAGTACATGTTTGTGTTAAGTGTTGTTTATTGTGTAACAATTGAATGAAAATTATTGGAAATGATAACACCTATTCGAAAGTCAGGTTGATTTTTGTTTAACCCTCATGATCAGCGCTTCAACATTTCACGGTAAGTTGTATGCCATTCAGCCACTCTTTGCAAACTGTGTGAACAGGGCTTGAAATTGCGAGCATTATACAGTCGCATTTGCGACTGAATTTTCTCCCTTTGCAACTAAAATGATATCGGGAGAAGTCGCAAACTTGCAACTTGTTTTCACCTTTGCTCTTTTGAAAGAAAAGGGTTGAAGCAATTGCCACTTTACTGCTACTTTTGCTAAAATAAATTTAAATAAATGACAAAAGATTTCTTGCTGTGAATTTTCTTTCAATCTGAAGATAGCATGTTGTAGCGTAATTTAGCTGCAATGTTACGTGCACGACTCCATTTCTTTGATCATTCGCCATTTTCAGCAGTTTCTTTACACACAAGTATTGTGGGCTCATATTTTGTTTCACTACACTGCTGACAGCACAATGCAGCGAGACGATTTTGTTTCTAAAATTTGCAAAATTGGGACTACATTATGCATATGTGTATGTTGTCACAAAATTGTGACTGGATTTTTTCATTAATTTCAAGCCCTGAATGAAGGTTCTTTTTGTGAACAAGGGTTGTGAGAAAGAGCTTTCATTCCATTTATAGTCTTTTCCCGAGAAGACTAGAAAGTCCATCAACTTGCAGATATGATTACAAGGTAGCACTTAGTCCTCATGCAGTTATTAAAAAAAAAAAAACTTGGGAATGCTGGTTAAAACCATCTCCCATGAACGCCCTTGTCTGCCTGCTCAACCAACAGAGTCAATTCTGAATGGGCAGGGCTTGAAATTAACTTTTTTGCCCAGGTGCCAGCTGGCGACTAATGGGAAAAATTTGGTCGGCAGATCATAAATTTTGGTCGCCAAGTTATTTAATATATGACCTACGTCACGTGAGAACAGGATTTTAAATGTTACAAGTTTTACATGCAAGGAAAGTCAAAATTATTAATATTATAGCAAAAAAACAAAAACACAGCACGAGAAAGACCTCTAAAGCCACTGTTGTTTTCGGCTTTGTCTTTATGTGGTTTGGTGATGATGTACTTCAAGGTTATTTGAAATGGAGCGAAGCACAGTCCGTGTTTTCCATAGCAAGGCAAACATGGGTCCTTTATCCTGGCTTTTCTCCTCTTCAAAACGTAGTTAGTTTTTCTCCTACAGCTTGCGTGGCAAGCAACTTACCTTTATCGCGAGTAAACGCAATACTACAATTGCTCGGCCTAGGCCTCCACACAACCACAATGCTTGTACCAGTCTCCGACCAGGATAAAATAAAAGTAGCGGCTCGTATACGCTTTCAGTAGCCTCTAGAATCAGAGGAACTGGACAAAAGTGTTGGGAAGGAAGCGTCACTTTTGAGATAGCCCCCCTGCCTTATCAATGTTGGATTTTGCACCAAACAAAATGGTGACTTTTCTTCCAACATTGAATATGGGGGAGGGGGGCCACAAGAGCATGCTCTTTCCCGAATAGTTCAGCCAATAGTTAGAATAATCGAATTAGGTGTGAAGTGAAGTGATACGCACAACCTTCCCATCAACTTTTGACCAGGATTGTAGTTCCGAGGACGTCCTTCGGTAATTTGGCCAAATCTACGTTTTCAGCACTCAAAACTGACGATGGATTTAAATTTTCAATGAACCTTCTTACGGCAAAAATTCAAAATTCACGTAACTAAACGGCAATAAGCAGCATACGGTGTTTATGTGCGCCCACCATCCCATGAAGCCACTGAAACAGTATGGCGCCTAGTAAACGCGGTAACCAAAGTATCGATGTACATTTTGTGCTATTGATTATGAATGTGAGAAACCGATTTTCTTGTAGTATTTATACATTATTTTAGTTGGGAAAGAAAGGTGAGTCGTGTTCCATCTACCAGTTTCGAACGATTTCATTATATAAAGATTCAAATACAAAAGTTGTCTACTGTTTATCCTAGGTTATCAGACAAAACGTGATTCGCCAGCTGGCGACCAGTTCTGAAAATCAAGTCGCCAGCACTCAGTTTGTGGTTGCACTGGCGACCAATGAGTCGCAATTTCAAGCCCTGATGGGTATAATAAGGATTTTAAAAAGTTGTTTAAAGCAGCTTTAATGTTAAACCCGAGGTTAGTACGATTACAAACTTAATAATTGCACCAAACTTTCATTGTCAAAATCAGTAAAACCTTGAGACACCAAAGGCAACAATGATGCTATTATAACATTCGGCTGAAAACCCAGTTGGCAGTGCAGCGTGAAAATTCATGTTCTGTACCTGATATCCTAACTCCACGCATAAAAGCTTCATGAATTGTGCTGACATCATCAAACAGCTGTTCAACAAGCTCTGTAGTTAAGGAGTTCATTCTCGCACGGTCCCCATCCTGAGATTGATAGTAAATAGAACATAAATTCAATACAGTGGAAAATCAATCGTATAAGTTTAGCTAGGTTTCCTTTTTTTTAGACACCCGTTGAGATGAACACGAGAGGTTCATTAAACGGGTTGTCCTAAAAATCCGGAATCACAGGTCATTGTTTTACCAATACAGAGAGTAAAAACTATAAAACATTCATAAAAGCTAACCTTAAGCCTAAAAACGTTTGTTTAGGCCTAATTAGGCCTAAGGTTAGCTTTTATGAATGTTTTATAGTTTTTACTCTCTGTATTGGTAAAACAATGACCTGTGATTCCGGATTCCGGCTTTTAGGACAACCCCATTAAACGCTTATTATAAACTCTGTTGAGTTTCTGATTGAGAGAGAGTTCATTAAGTTGTAATCCCTTGTAAACGGGGCAAAGTTTACAAAAGGACAATGGCATGGTACATACAGATTCTACTGTTTAAAATGTAAACTATAAGCATGATTATTTTCCGTCAGGCATTTTCTATGCAAAACTGTCATTTTTAAACATGACTTAAGTGCAAATTCGGGCCACGGACAAGGTAAAGAAAAATACTAGCATACAGTATAATTGACACTTCTCTGTAAATCTGAATTCAAATAAAGTTTATGAAATACACGGTATAGACTAGTACTACTGTACAACACCATTAAAATAGGAATCAATATATTTTGTAAATTCTATAATTCTATTTTTTTCTCAGTTAAAACTAAATTCAGGTAGGTTATTGCCAAGTAAAGTGTTAGGTTCTTCCAAGGAACTGGATTTAATTTCAAAGGTTTGCTAACTCAGAATGGAGCGCTTTCGTATAGAGAATGCTTCGTCAAACTTATCAGTGCTCAAGATCAACTAAATGGGGCGGGCGTTAGGGCCACGGGTTCAACATACGCACAAGATTTAACTAACGCAAATTAAAAGGGCCTGCTCATATTGAGAACAAATCAAAAATAAAAAGAGATAAGGGACACAGAAAAAAATACCGAACAACACTATAAAAATAACGTTAACGTTCGATCTTAATTTGATTTAGTACAGTAACAGTCTTCCAAACTTGGGGGAAGGAAGGGAACGTTATCTTAAATACTCCTGTCCTAATCCCTACAAATGCGAAAACACTCAAGCGCACGTATGTTGCAACTTGCCGGCAGCTCGTAGGACTGTTTCTGGGGATCAACCGGGCAGGGTTGCGGAGTTGGACGAGAGGCAAGATAATACATCGTGGAGACTGCGACAGCACCAAGGCTTGCTACAACGGCGGGGTCACGGAGATATTTCAACACTGACTCCGCTGCGTCATTAGCCATCTCCTACGTTTGCTACACTGTGAAGAAATTCAGCAAATGGGCAAACTTTAACATGATAAACAGCGATGTTGACAAAGTAAAAGACACGTGCGATAACATGGCAGTTCTATAAGCTCACAATAAATTCGTGTTTGTGGAGTAAAGCTTACATTATTCGTGTATGGCATAGTAATTTGCGGAGGGTTTCCCAAAACACAAGCTCAATTGGATACTTACGTAGCACAACAGTGTTTGCTAAAGAATGCTGCTTTCGTAACTTAACTTAGAACCACCCCTTACGGACCTAGAACGACTTCGTTCGGACATCATCGATCGTCGATGATGATTCGGTCAACTGCTGACGACCACACCCGAGCGAAACCCGAGAAGGGACTCGCATCTAAAAGGTCCTCATAAAGGAATCAAGGATTAGAAGTGCGTTAGATTCCTGTTTTGTCATGGACGAGGCATTTGAAACTAGTTGAACATTTTGAGGAGAATCGTTATTGCACCCTTGCTAGTGTTTATTCAATAATAAAGGTATGGCACTACGGACGGCAACCGGAAGTGAGCTGCTTTCCCTTTTATCTTGTCTTGACACTACTACATTTACATTCCTAGAATTTTTTCTCCATTAGAGATGATTATTATAAAAATCTTTGAGACACCACCGTCCTGGCACGCGAAATGCTCCCTTCCGGTTGCCGTCCGCGTCTCAAAAATGCGCTTCAGAGGTGATTCGCTTGTTTTGCACCGCGCAGCTCCGTACTGCGCCAGGAGCCCATTAATGGCTCCTGTACTGCGCATAACATTGCGACTTCGGAGATGGCGGCGTTTCACGCCGGCCATCTGAAGAGAGGTAACAAAGGACGCTTTTGCTGTTCAAGAGCTTTTAAGTGCAATCATGATTAAGAAGGAGTTGTTTTGGAACTCGCCCCAGTCCTTTCGCGGAAAATGACCATTTTGAAGCCGAAATTGCCCCTTTGCCATCCATTTATCATCGTGTTGCGAGGAAACGGTGACCCCCTATTTCGAATGGTTTTATTCACTCGTAATAGGTAGACGGAAAACATGTTTTAAGGAGAAAAAAAGTTAGATAGTAGAAGTTCAATAGTATTTACATGTAAATCACGTGAAACTGCATTTGGGATCCGACACTGAATGCAAGGTGATGACTGTATCGGTCCAATTTGCTTACATTTCTTTGCAAGATTGAGCAATTTAAAATCACTTTACTTAAAGAGTATATCCCAGAAAAACAAGAAGGTTCAAGTTTTCAATGATATTAAGTAACTTTTGCTACATAACAATAATTAAAAAACACAAGCTGTGCATGAATGTCAATTGTGCCAAGTTTGACAAAAATCTGGATAGCACGTCATTTTCAAGGGAATTACCTTAAGCTCCCTGCTATCATTTTGACAACCTCGTTTCCAGGGTTTCTCTTCTCTGCCTCCATTGTCGACGAAATGGAGGCAGAGAAGAGAGACCCTGGGAACGAGGCTGTTATTTTGACTGTTATTTGTTGCTAATAATTTTATTTAAAAAAATTATGGAATACATGTGATACAATATCAGTTTTATGGGATATCAGTAGCCTTTTTTGCTGGATAGCCAAACAGCGTGAAGCCCCGGCTAAACCGTATAACATTGCTAGAAGAACACGATCCAACATTGTTATAAGAACCAGAGTTTTGAAGCAAGCAACCGTGGACAATCTTCCTGTCGGTGTACGTTGGATCAGTGGCTTGATCTGATCGGCGTAATTACAAGTTGATTAAACTAAATATTTTAAGCAATAGCCAATACAACGTAGATTTGATTTTAGTGGTGTACTATATTTCGGCTGGCCAAACCATTTACTATATATATGTACATAGTTCTAAGCAATTCAATGTAAACTCTCATTGTACCTGAAGAAGGCTGGTTTGGCCAGCCGAAATATAGTACACCACTAAAATCAAATCTACGTTGTATCGGCTATTGCTTAAAATATTTAGTTATAAGAACGCTCCTTTTCATATCCAGTATTGTTATATACCAAGACTTTCACTCAACGAAACGAGCACTTTGATTGGTTGACTCTTGGTCACGTGCCCCAGATCAAATTCAAATCTATCTCGACCGGGTTACAATTCAATAGGCCCTATTCACGATAGCCGCCATGCTGGTTTTCAAATTGTCATGCAAATTAGCCATGTGTTATGCTGGGGGGCAAACATTGGAAAAAAGGCAAATTGCGGAAAATCGGCTCATCGAAATATTGAAATAACATTGCAAAAAGTCCATTTTAGTATTTAGAATTAAGTACCTTTTATAATAATTTTATATCTTTTGATTTTCTTTGACATTTTGACTTTTTACTTCGTTATCTGCTCACTTTTCGCTAAAAAAATGCCGAAGTAACTTGTGTAATGATTGTATTTTACCGCTTAGGTGATAAACATTCCATGAACGTGAAGCAAATCATCTGTGTGGCTAAGATGTTCGTTATAACCTAGGCCTCTCGAACTTGTGTTGTTTTCCCCCTCAGAAGTGTGTAGCTAATTTGTATGATAATAGCAAATCCAACATGGCGGCCATCGTGAATAAGGTCTATTCCGTAGTATTGTTGTTGCCTGCTCCGGATGTTTTGCTGCGATTGTTGAAGGAAAATTCAAAATGTATAACAAAGCACTTAATGGCTGGTCCCTCGGAAAACTAGTTAGTTTTGTTTTCAGGGACTCTCGGGAAACAAAACTAACTGTTTCCCTCAGGACCATACATTAAGTGTATACTGTTAAAGTAATTTGCTCTCTCCCCTCTTAAACATCAATTACCTTATTGTGCTTAAGGTGCTCCGCAAACGGCCATTCCGGCGTCCACCTGGGCCCTGGACACATTGAATTCTGAGTACAACTATAACAGCGACGACAGCTGTAGTGTCAACTCTTACTAGTATAAGTATAAGAGATCATAAATAGAACATATATTTTAGAAGCATATAATGAAGCAAAGGGGCTAATTTATTGAAGCAAAAGTACTAGAAGTAATGGAAACGTACCTGATTGGTATGCAATGAAAGTTTAAGAACTGTAGAATTTTTTTATGCCATTAACTCCCCCCTCCCCCCCCCCCCAAAAAAACCACTAGATTAAGAGAAATAGCAAGATTTTCAAACGTACGGAAGGTGCCAGGGACGGCGGAGCCGGGGGGGGGGGGGAGGGGGGACTGGGGACCCCCCAGGTCGGATCGTGCCCGTACGCCTATGGTTCTGTGATTTTGCTTAGAACATTTTACAGTCCTTGAACTTTCAACACATCCAAATCAAGACATCAGGTAACTTGTATTTTCAAGTTATATAATCTTTCTTACAAACGTCGGCCATTTTTGGAAATTTAACCTTGGAGCCCCCTTCGCAAATTCTCGACGAGATTTAAAAAAAAAAAAACGTGGATCAACCGTAAAATGATAGATGTTTTACGTCTTATTTTCATTTTTGCTTCAAATTGGGGGGGGGGGGGGGGGGGCGGTGTCCTTTTTGCCCGAAAAAATTAAACAGTGCCCGAATGTTTGACTGTTGAAATCCGTTTTTTACTCCCTCAAAATGTACGAAAGAAACATTCGTTTACAATCCTTAAAAGTCATAAAACTGTACGTATTCGAAACAAAGAGTTTTTAGAACCTCACATAAATTTAATGCAAAATAAATTGCTAACGCTAAATTAAATATTTACCTGAAGCCTCGTAGGCTGCTTGAACTCACCTTAAAAGTCCCTTTGATCTGAAAAAGTTTCGAATGCCGGCGTCGCCCAAAGAATCAATGGTACAGACCACGAAGAAACTTCGAACTAAAACTTTCTTTCATCTTTGATCTCTCGCGCTGCCTTAAAAATGGCGCGAAAGTTTGGCGCGAACTGCAGCAAATGCCAGCGATCAACAGATCAGCAGCCGAGCAATTCAAATGTTTTAAGATCAACCGCAAGTACTTATTTCAAAACAAGGACTTAAATATCTTTTAACTTACAGAAGTAATATTTTTATACTTTCAAGTGCTCTTTTTTATATTTTTGCCTTATCATTATATATTTTTTTATTCCATCTTTTATCGTTTCTTTATTGCCCGAATTTTGAGCGTTTTGTCCGAAAATTTCTGAGACTGGAAGGGCTCTGCCAATAATTTATTGTAACCAACACATTTTAGCCTCCAATAATTTGTGGGTTACAATTGTCACTCGTTACAGTCCAATAATTTGTGGGTGACAATTTTTTCTCTTGTTATGAAAGGCAACGAGTATCTATTCTTGTTTGCGCAACGCCCACTGAATTTACATGATAAGGCTTTCCCCTAGGAAGCGCTTTTCAGATTTAGGAGAATTTTGCAGAGCGTTCATTTTCTCTATCGCAAAATATTCAACGAGTTACGTGCTGCGCTCATTTCGAATCCGTTGGTGATGTCCGTCATGCGATCATCGAGAAAGCGGAAAGGATAGTCAACGCAATAAGAGAGCGTGGCGGGTCTGTGAATACCGAAAAACACGCGTTGGCTAAGTAACTACTTGCTAACTCAACTTGACTCTCAGGGAAAGAAACTCGAGTCGAAGCAAACTATTGACAAAGACACGGTCGAACTAAAATACAAACTGAGGAAACCAAAAGCAAGTTCAGTTTAACGCAGAGCTCGACAACGTATTGTACCAAAAGGAGGGCAAAGGTCCGAGTTGGTTCTGATGATCACATTTTACGTGGTAGGTCTCAATAACTTGATTTAACATGCATACTTTAATTTGTGATTTCTCTTGCTACTCTGCATGAGTATTCAACCTAAATGTATTGTATTTTGTTGCCTAATTTATAGGAAACAGAAATTGTAAAATAATAAACGTTCGTTTGAATGAAGTGAATTAGAACGTAACAATAATTTGTGGGTTACAATTTTTCATAAGTAATGAGGTGTAACGACCTGTAATTTAGTGCATGCCGGTAAAGTAGTGAACAAAAGTTTGCAGACTTTGAACATTTGAGAATGTAGTCGATTGCCGTGGGACTGACTGTGGTCGATGTCATCCCCTGCATCCCAACGAACTTCACCCGATCTTACATAACAAAGAATGAACTAAAAGACGTGACAGCAAAATACAAAATCAGTTAAAATCTCTTCAATGCCTGGAAAACTTCTAGCTGTACACGAGTTCGTTGTGTCAGGACCGGTGTCACAGCGACTTGGACCCCTCGGTCCAGGTCCCTCGTTCCAGGGGCCCGTTTCTCGAAAGTCCTGAAACTTTACGGGCCATTTTCGGGTGTTACAATTCC
>OX421453.1:12068060-12075560 GCA_949126865.1 Montipora capitata
TCGGTTTATAAGTAGTTAACAATGCGGAACAATAGACACCTTAAGATCGACGTTTACCGCGGACCGCAAACCTCTACAGGTCACGTGACCAGACTTCAACCTCGCGTTTACGGAAAATTCTCCACGTTTTCGACGGCAAGAGGTAGGTTTTCGCGTAAGTCATTTACCTCAACTTTTATTTGCATGATTAGAGAGATTAAGCATGACGTTTACGCCAAACGGCAAACGTCGAAGTGAAATTAGGGTGTTGCCAAAGATGGAAGAACGCTGCTTGATATTAGCTCATTTCTGTCCTGTTAGCTCCATATATCAAGCAACTTCTCAAAGGAACGAGACAAGTTAAAATGAGATAATTTTCACGCTTTTATGACAAGCAGGAGCCTGCCGTTTCCCGTTTGCCGTTGGCCGTAAACGTCATGCTTAATCTCTCTAATATTTTGGGATCCCACGTATGCCTGGCACTGATGATATACAGAAAAAACCTATTTCTTTCATTTCATATGAATTTTAATATTAACAAGACAACAGTTTTGTTTTTACAAGGTTTGAACGACAACTGTTGCACAACGTTGAAATCCAACATGTTACCACGCGTCGTTATCACGCGATTCTTAATACACGTTGGAGGCATACCGCAAACGGCAAACGGCAAACGGCAAACCTGAAACCGCGGTTTGCGGTCCGCGGTAAACGTCGACCTTAAAGTGTCCAATAAGAATGTAAATTAAGAACTCCATATCCTTGAACATGTGCACTACGCACGCTTATCAACCTCTTTATAAAGTTCTTGAAATTTCTTCTCGAAGAACTTTTGAACGAAGGGACGTTTCGTTTTAAAAGTTGGAGTGAGAAAGCCATTTTCGACCGAAAAGAGGTCCTTGTGGAGACTGATGGCTTTTACCTGCAAAAAAAAAAAATCTAACATGTTAAAGACGGATAACTGGAAAGCTGATATATTTTCCCAAACGACTTCATGAGAAAAAAAGGATTATTTTTTTCGCAAGTGAACGAGTGAATTGGTAACATATAATTGTAGTACTAAAGTCTAATAGCAATAGGCCATTTCCGAGTTCATGTCTGCCTCCTCTTCAAAGCGAGTCTAAGTGCGAACTTTTTCTTATGAAAATTAGTTTTCATTCATATTTAAAGTAGAACTAATTACCATCACAAAAACTTCGCACTTAGACTCGCTTTAAAGAGGAGGCGCACACGAACTCGGAAATGGCCTAATAGTCGATAAAATCATATGATAGAGCGAACAAAGTACTCGAAATAAGTGATCTCGGCTTTTAATTTGCGTGGCGTGGAGGTCTTCTTCCGTTGAAATATTTATTGTTTCTTAACTCCTTACTTACTCTTGAGAAATTTTAGGCTACATTTCACTAAATTTCACGTTTCTCAACAAAGAAGGTTCGATAACAGGTTGTATTCGCAGGTCAAGAAGGGCTCTCTACCCAATCGCTGGCCATTTAGTTCAGCTGCTTTTAACGAAGGCTATCCAATATAAATGGTACCGATTTTGTGACTGAACCAGTTGAGATCTTACGCAGTGATTAGCACACACCTGTTCAAATGAATTGAGTTCAGCCTCTTTCCCTTTCTGAATGATGTCGTCGAGAATTTCCTTTTTTACAACCTAAAAGATACACGGAGATGCGTTTGTTTTTATGCCTGCCCTTCATTCCACTGATCCATTTGCGATAAACTGGAGGTTTTCAGGCTCACACTGTGACCCTGTACTCACCCTGTGACCCTGTGCCTCACAAGAATGCATATAAATCGCGTCTCAATAGGCCATTTTCGGAATATCAAATAATCAGCTTGATAGTGAGGCAGTGAGGACAAAAACAATAGAAACACGTTGGAATGAATGTGAAAAATATTTACATATGATCCACTTTCCTTTGTCTTTGTCCTCTAAACCTCTCCTTCAACCTGCATTTTGATACATCGAAAGAGGCATATTACATCCGGTTGCGGGCGGATATCCTCGATAGGGATAACCTCTGGTATCCTTCCCTTTCGTTGAATTAAATAAATAAAGTTGCTATTATTAATTGCTATTATTATAATGAAATGAAAGCCGATTTGAGTAAGTGTCACGAAGTGTCGGTTTATCTTTTCTCTCAAATGAACATTATCAATGACGTAAACCCGTAACTTTACGAAAACAAGAACGCGGACATTAGAAGTCGGGAGGTCATAGTTTTGATTCCAGGGACAACCAAATACCTAGAAGTCCCGAAAACATTTCGGGCCTTTTTCGGGTGTCATTACTCCCTCTGTATCTTAAGAACGGAGAGATTTTAAGTCAACAAACTTCAGTATCATTTTGCTTTTTGTTATACTGAAAACATGTTCAAAGATCAGCTTATGAACAAAAGCCGAAGGCAGTTTCGTAAATGGCTTTTCAGGTCCGAAAAGTTATCGAGACTTTGGAGAAACGGGCCCCCTGCTTCGAATATTCTAGAGTTAGCGATAAGTTAATCTCTTCATTGACTCTATGTTGCAGCTTACACGCTTAGATTTAATGGGGCACTTCGAGGTGTTCATTAAAATTATATAAGCGTGGATTTTAGTACTTGCAATCCAGAAAAAAAATACTTATTGGCCCTTGTCACACGGCGGCCATATTGTCCCGGGAGACCAAAAAAGCTTTGTTTTACCACGCCAAGCCTCGCAGTGGAAACCATGGAGGTGAGGCTTGGCGTGGTAAAACAAACCTTTTGTGGTCTCCCGGGACAATATGGCCACCGTGTGACAAGGGCGAATAAGTATTTTTGTTCTGGATTGCAAGTACTAAAATCCACGCTTATATAATTTTAATGAACACCTCGAAGTGCCCCATTAAATCTAAGCGTGTAAGCTGCAACATAGAGTCAATGAAGAGATTAACTTATCGCTAACTCTAGAATATTCGAAGCAGGGGGCCCGTTTCTCCAAAGTCTCGATAACTTTTCGGACCGTATAAACTACGGTATAAACTACCGGTATATAAACTACGGTATAAACTACCGTATAAACTACGGTATAAACTACGGTATAAAACAAACATGGGGTTGAAATATTCACTTTTCATGGTTTCGTATACGTAACTGGGTCAAATGCATAGATGCCAGCTAGAGCATTGAAATTGTCAAATGTAACATCTTTAAGAAGGACGATGCTAATTATGGTGCAATGCACATGCTCTGAGTGTAACCGCTGGTCTTTACTGTAGCGTGACTCATTTGCATTTTTACCGGGTTTTCACAAAGCTCCCCAAAATCTCCAGAGATCTTCTTCGCTCGCGCCCATGATTCCAGCACTTCTTGGTCAGGGACAATGATTCCCACGACATATGACTGAAATAAAGAGCAAAATTAAGACCAGAGTAACATTAGTATCTTTTTTCTTCAAATCATCTACTAGTTTTGCCACGCAGGTAGAAAGGGTAACACGATAGTGTGCCTTTTACAAGGACACACCGAAGAACCATCAACTCTGTGCTCTACTTGTGAATAGTGTGTGAGCTCGTTAACATTTTACAAAAATCATGATCTTTATGTGTTTTTTTTTTTCATTTTTTAGACTTACTAATCGGAAACGTCCGGCTTCATATACCTACCCTGAAACTGTCTCCATGCACAAACGCTTGGGCAACCAAGGGACTTCTCAGGTAAACGTTTTCAATTTTCTCAGGGGCTACGTACTCGCCCTAAAGATGCGATGAATTGTCAGTAAGCTTGTAAATTAAACCGTGCATATGAATTATGTCAGTTTTTTTTTTTTGCAATGGCTGGTATATTATGTCAATTCATGCAGGTTTCATATTTCATTGGGGCGTCGAAGCAATGCAAACTTGTCTCATAAGCTATGCGAGTAATTCGTAATCTTTAGAGTTGAATGCAAAAACGTTCTTTTATATTTTTTGTTATGAGCCGGCGCAATTGAAAAACGTTCGAATTCCAAATCCAACTGAGCACTAAATTGCGTTAGCACTTGCAGTTTTTTCTCAAACAGGCCATTTTTGCTCAGTGACCTAGCCAATGAATGGCTGCGTTGCTGCCCGTGACCTTGTATTGATACGGACTTCAGTGCTTTTATCATGTAAATTGTGTTGTTGTAATTCTAATTAGTCCACGTTAACATTAGAAAAACCCAAAGGTTTGTATCAAAGCAGGGTCACCGGCAGCCTCGCTTCCATTCTTAGGCCAGGTAACTTAGCTACAACTGTAAAATGGTCCATTGCCATCTTCAGCAGCATTAAAGGGGCTATGTCACGCAAAATTGTGTAATTTCATGACACCCAAAATGCCCAAAACGTAAAATGAAACATTACAATAACCACTTAAAACTGTTTAACAACATAATAGAAATTCACTATTTTCTCAAATCGATATCCCATAATACATCTTGACAAATACCTGAGAAAGTTTGAAGATGTGTTTGACACGATCCACGATTTTTAAGGCACCATTCTAGAACATGAAAAAAAAAAAAAACAAAACAAAACACGATTTCTTGTGAATGGGTGACTTTGACAGTGAATGACCCGGACATACTAAAAAGCATGCATCTCTGAAAGGAGTGGAAGAAAAGACCTTCCGATTTCAAATACTACAATGATATTAAAAAAACTGGTTGGGAAAACGAAGAAAAGATACTAACACTTACCCTTCTATTCCCACGTTGTTACCTAAACTTTTGACCCCGTAATTTTGTGTTGTTCAGTGTTGTTTTTGAGAATTACTGTGCTATGACTGCCCTTTCCATTTAGAGCGGTTTTCAATAGAGTGTCGAAAGTAATTAGCGAAATGCATTGGTTTTGCATTACTTCACTCAGTGATTGGTTCAAAGTTCTCGCGCCATTTTGTCCACCAATCAAAACGCGTGCCACACACGCGGCACGATTTTCTGCTAATTAAACCCACTGTTTTCTTGCGTTGCTGCAGGCTCTAGACTCCACCACAAAATCAAGAAAAAAAAAAAAAAAGGCTCCGGCAACGGCAACTCTGCGACATTTGCATGATGATAGAGACGCTATTGGTTTATGAAAACATAATAATAATAATAATAATAATAATAATAATAATAATAATAATAATAATAATAATAATAATAATAATAATAATAACAATAATAATAATAACGTGCTGCACGAGGGGCAAGCATCACAGTGCACTTCTTAACCGCAATATAGAACAACGTGAACAACGTGAACTTAGAACTACGTGAAATGATCAAATTTACGATTTTGACAACAACGCAAGCACACACCGGTGAATCTTTCATTCTATATCTTTACTTCAAATCCAGTTGCAGAAAAGATAGCCTGTACAGTGCAACGTGAACGAGATGGCAAAATCAAGCAATACTAAAGCGCAAAGTTTTATTTTGGGTTGGACGTTTTCTTTTGCGTGGCATTAGGGACCTTAATAGGGAGTTTTAGCAAAGACGACGGCTACAGCAACGGAAACGTCAGTCCAAAATATAACTTAGCGCCATCGTAAGTATTTCGCGATTAATCCGTCTTGTTCACATTGCACAATACAGGCGAACTTTCCTATAACTGGATGGGTACGAACGTTTTTAAAGTCAAGACTGAAAATGACTTTTTCATTGTTATATGCTCACGTTGTCGTCAAAACCTAAAATTTGGTGATTTCACGTTGTTGTTTTGTGGAGTGCGGCAGAGAAATGCACGGAAATTCGTGTTGCACGTGCAGCACGAGCATTTTTCCTTTTTCAACCAATAATATTCTTGCTTTGTGGCGTTGCCGTAGCCGTACCCGTCGTCTTTGCTAAAACTCCCTAATTAAGCAAGGAGCACGACGACGACGGCTACAAGAACGTTGTCTAAAATATTATTTCCCGTTACTGTCGTAATTTTTCGATTACTCCATGCACCTTATTCCAAAATGGCCGCTGATTTATGCGCATACCGTTGAATTGGCCCTTGTTGCCTCGTTCAAGATAAAATGGCCTTTTGAATTTTAAGCTTAAGAACAGGGTTCTCCTTATCAGGCGGTAACCGGTAAAATTTGCCGATTGTCAGAGCACTTACTGCCGCCTGCAAACGCTCAGAAGTCGCTTATCCTTTGCAAAACGTCCAACATTAACCAATTGCTTTACGGGTTTGAAAAGGTCCCTTACCTGTTGAGCTGAAAACTAGGGGGAGAACCCTGAAGAACGGGCATCAAGGGCTAATTTGAATAAAAACAAAAGAATATTTAAATGGCGGCCATTTTGGAATAAGGTGTATGTCGCTCGGCTTGGAAAGAGTGAATATACATTCCAAGAATAAAATTGATGAGACCGGTGTCGATATTAGGAGAGAAAATTGAAAATTTATATTCAGGTTCTCTCGTCCTCCACATGACATCAAATTTGATCATTTCACGTCGTTGTCTAGACGAGAACGGCAAAGAAATGTATCAAAATGTAAAACGCACGTGCAGGGCGTGCAGAACTATTGTTTTTGCTATTTAGACCTATTATTTTGTGGCGTTCTCGTAGCCGTCTCCGTCGTCGTCCTTTTAAGGTCATTGCTGTCCAAGCAATGCTAACATTTTAAGGAAATAATAATTACCGGAAGCCATTCCCCAATGTCCCCTGTGTGCAGCCATCCATCTTTATCGATTGTCTCAGCCGTAATTTCCGGCGCCTTCAAGTAGCCCTTAAACACGTTTGGTCCTTTAAAACAGATCTGAAAAAGTGTTCAAGACCCATTAAATTAAAGTTACGTTTTGCAAACACAAATTAAGTCCTTCCATATTAATTATTAACGGCTGGGAAATTAAGCAGGCCGAAGATTACTGTATCCGGCTGCACCGGGTGCTTTCTCGCGTGTAACTTGGGCTACTTCCACACGGTACCCAGCGGACGAAATTGTCTACCGGTTGAACAATTTGACCGGACAGTTTGCTCGCATGGAACCGTGCAATATTTTCCCTCTGTTCACAAGGAACTGTCGAACCGGATTAAAGTTTAACCTTTGTCAATGGTTTTACCACCTGTTCATGTGCGGAGCGGTACAATGCTTCTTCCAGCTGAGTTAACACGCATCCATGCAACCACGCCTTTGCCATGCAAAAATCTAGACGGTCAAGGTATTCACAGCGCGACGTTAAATTTTCGACCATACCAGCTGAAAATTCGTCCCCGATTTTGCGTTCAAATTTTTGAACGATTAGCGTGGTTCCGTGTGAGCGGAACCCCTAAATGCACGAATGTAGCCTTGATTACCGATTAAAACCGAAAAAGCAACAAGGCCTTGGAAAAAAATGAATCCGACGACGCGAAAAGGGATTTTCAGTGAGTGTAAGAACTGCCGACGCCACGAAATCTATACATTACTCCGACTTTGTCCTGAATCTGATACATACTTCAGATTGCAGGAGCTTTCAGGATAGCTGTCGAACTCAGTAACATTAGCAGGAAGGAGTGGCGCAATAGCGAGAGCCCTCGTCGCCCATCAATGTGCTAAAAGAGAAGGGCAAGGGGAACGCAAGGGGAATT
>OX421453.1:12080560-12093060 GCA_949126865.1 Montipora capitata
GAAACGACATGTGTAAAACCCTCATAACCCTTAACGACCCCTAAAACATAATTTGAGCGTTGTCGAGGTAAATGTTTGTGATACCATCTTGACTGTTGTTGAGGCGGTCTACGGAAGTATTTCTCAGATACAACTGAATCCCCCGCGTTTCTTCTCACAGATTTGTCCTACTATTCGGAAAACAATTACCTTTTAAGATCCGCCTGTTTGGATGCCATAGCTTTTTGAAACAACCACTTTTTTACTTTACTCTGCGACACTTGAGCCAACACCTGAAATTCAAGTTAAAATGTGCAAGTCAATATTTGCGGCTTATGCACCAAACCTCTGTTCGGCTCTTGACCGAAAAGGACGAAATACATTTCCAAAATAATGCAGTGAACTGTCTTTGGATGGACGACTCTCTAAGCTCATTTCCAGGGTCTCTCTTCTTCCCTTCGGATCGGGAGAGAAAGCACGGTCAGTAGGGGTAGTGAAAACTGTGGCTAACGTAATATAAGCCCCTGATCAAGCTTAACAATTCTTAAAGAATATTGGCTAATGTCGACACCTAAGATGTCACTCCTGACCACTGCAATTAGCTTAGCCAATCATAAATGCAACAGAAGCGTACATTCAAATGAACCAATCACATTGCAAGACAAGTGCATGCAGCCGGCACAAAGCGCGGGAAAACGCGAGCGGAAAAAATCCAGTTAGTTCTGTTCCAATTCGGCCTTTATTGGTTGAAAATGTGAAATGAAATTTTGAGCCAATCGCCATTCGTAGTTATGGAAAACCAAAAAAAAAAAAAAAAACCCATTAACACCGCGACTCTAGGCTTTAAGCGTAGAAGGGGCTGGAGTGTATTTGTACGTGTAAATGTAAGAACTTTCATATCGTCTTATCTCTGAACTGTTGTCAGCAAACACTAAACGTGGATGCAAACATGGAACACTTCACTTTCTGTTCTTAGCTGAAACTGACCCTCGAACAAGAGAAACCTTGAACCAAACCTTGAATTTTTTTGTGAAAAATGAAGAACAAAATTTGGTTCGATTCTTTCAACAGACAACTTACCTTGTCATAAATTCTCGTGAGCAGTCGGGGAACCGATGGAAACATAGTAGGTCTGTGGAATGAAATGTTCCGTCAAGTTTAAAACGTGTCATTTAATACTGACCTTCCATCATGTAGCCAGGGTTTGATCCCTAGACTAGACGACATGTGGGGATGAAGTGTTGGTTTTCAAGTTGTGGAGGTTTTTTCCATTTATTCGCTGTTCACCCACCCTGCGACGAGAGCCTCTCTAAAACTTGCCAGAGGGCGAGCAAGAGAAGCTCTGCAGAAATCCTGTGAAGTCTTTTAAGTCGCATCCCAAAATTTGGCCTAACCACTCCGGTCAAATCGGTTTTGGCAGCGCACGCATCCTATTCTTAAGGCGAAGGTCAAGATCGAACCTGCAGTACGAAAATCAATATGGCGTCTAGGAGTGCAATCGAGACTTGGACTGGGTTTGAAACTGTCTCCAAGCAGCGGCTTGCGCATACTCAATAAAGACTTAACACGATTTCTGCAGAGTACTTTCTTTCTCGTCGAGTTAAGAAAGGCTCTGCTTGCAGGATGCAGTTCACCCTCTCATAAAAAAAATCCATCATATCATTTGGGTTGATTTGATCTACGTTTAGTTGAGTTGTATTTTCTCCAATAAATAGAGAAATTGGTACGACTACTGACAGTACGCGCGCTGTGATTGGCTAAATTAGCAGCAGATTTTGACGGCAATCACTTGTGGCAGTTGAACCTTCCGCTTGACTTCGACTAGTTTCCTTTCCCGCGCGGAGATACGAAATTTCTCTTTGAGTGTTGAAAAATATTTCGCGAGTGAGCGCAGCGAACGAGTGAAATATCTTTCATCACAAAAAGAGAAAATTCGTATCTCCAGCGGCCATGTAATATTCTATTTATTATATAAACACCAACCTCCACAATGAAATACTAAATCGTTTCACGAAAGGCATTGAAAGGCGCCATTTTTATTTGCAACCATAGAAACAGTGATCTTTTCACGTGTGAAAATAACATGTTATCTTCACGTGTGAAGGTATCATGTTTTCGCGCGAAAGTTCACTTGGAATTTCATTGGTGTTTATATAATAAACTATGAATTTATTGCCCGCTCGCTTCGCGAAAAACGGAAAAAATCTCGGTCCGTAATTTTACAGTTCGGACCGAGCAAACGAAGTTAGTAAGAAGTATTTATTTATTTAGGAAAAAGAATAAATTAGTGTAAAGTTGATCCGTCTAAGCATGTTGTTTGTGCTTCCGTTCGCGTCGCAAGTGACTTGGATTGAAACTTGATTTCATTTGACCACCGTTGGACGACGCATGTTCTCTTTTATGTTTGCTGGCCGTTACTATAGACTGCTTTGTCCCGCTTTTTTCTTTACCCACTGTCGTTTAGTGAGCCCGCACAGTTTGCTCGCCAAGTAACCGCAGCGCATGCTCAACACAGTCCAATTTTTTACCCACGGCATAAGTATCTTTTCCTTCTTCCTCTTTCTGCCCAGCAAACTCATAGGGAAAGAGACCTCTCCTAGCGGGGAACCTGATGTAATCTTTGCAAGAAAAAATTTCCCAGAACACGGTCAAGGCGCCAGAGAGGTCAACAGTCCGAATGCCAAAATGACCGCCAAAGAAAGTGCTTTTTACTCGTTGGAAGCTGTGACTTTGAAACATTTTTTTTTGTCTGGAAAACGAAGCTATTCAGATTTATCAGCACAGCGACAAAGAAATAATTTAGTATCCATCATGATTAATTGCATTCGTCTTTTGGTTCGACTATCGCAATAGCTCACTTTCGATAATTAAACTTCAGTGCTAAACAAAAGGCATCAATCTCGAGGCTCTGGGGAATAAATATAAGGATTTGTTGGGACTTTATTTTACAGAGCCTCGAGATAATGCCTTTTGTTTAGCAAATATTGGCGTAGTTTCAACCTCGTTGGGGGAAGAATAACTTACTTGAGCTCTTGAATGTCTTCCACCAGAAGTTTAATATCACCTCGGAAAAACCCAATTCGACAAGCAGTGGCAAAGCAGAATTGCTGAAATAAACGAGAAGTTGTAAGATGAACGGCTTATGTTAATAAGAACAGAAGCACAACGAGGAGACGAGGAGGGGGGGGGGGGGGAGGGTGGTGGATATACACCATCACCGTAATTCAGCCCTTTTAAAACTTGGGTGGTAATCGGGTTTATTGTTTATGTGTTATCTCGCTTGATTGTGTTGGTTTTCATGACCTTTTCAGGAAAGCAACTGAGTTCCCCTTGTGAAATTTTAAAATTACTAAAAAACGCAAGGGCCATTTGATTTGTGCTGCTCAAAAGTCCATGTCTAACTTGCTGCTTGCATCCGTTTCCGACCTTGAACCCACCCCTTTTCCATTTTACCCTGTCGTCGACAACCTCAATAGAGCTTGGGTTCGAGGTTGATCGAAAAACTGAACTAGAAAAGGTTAAATCATTGATACTTACATGCACCAAACGTTCGTAACTGTGGGCAAGAGGCAGATAGGAGATGAGGCAATCATTTTCACGTGTTTTTACACCAGCCTTTAATGGAAAAAAAATATACAGAAGATTATTTAGCCTACGCATTTTAATTCGTTTTTAAATTTGTTCAGTCATTTATTGATGCGTTCAATCATTCATAGATGGTAAAGAAGTTTACCCACTAAACGATCCCTGAATACAAACCATTCGGGCCCTCCCAGGGAAGGAATGGGGGGAGGGGTGGGTACTTGTTCCCTTTAAAAATTGCTTGTGTTCCCTTGCTCCGAAAATCACTTTCAAACTTGTTCTCAGCTTTTTGTTCCCTAAAATGGTTTATGTTCCCTTGTTGCCTAAGGTATTTCTCATTATTTCCCTGTTTCCCAGTTCAAATTGACCATGTTCCCTTATTCACCAAAACTCCTGGGAGAGCCCCACCATTTCCCAGGTTATTTTACCCCATTTGCAGATCGAATCGAAGTGCAAAGTCTTGCTTCTAAAACTAAATTGAGTTTTGATTCTTGAACCTAGATGGTAGAAAGAAAGCTTTGCAAATGTCATCATCGGTGATGTACAAACCTGCTCGTAATGCCATAAGACACCAGAGACCCCTGCAGTCATGTTGGCATTGGTAATCATGGCACCCTTTGGTATACCTGTGTAGCGAGAAACGCAAAACTAAAAAAATTAAACGATAAAATCGACTAAAATCTCGACTCTTGATCAGTGATTGTAATCGGTCTCCTTTGTCGCTCACAACACTTAAACTTCAACTTGGACGACAAATTACCTGAATAATTTAAGTATCATTGTAACCACTTAACATTAACGTCTTTACCCTGCTGTTTAGTGGCTGAAGGAAGAGTTAGGGTACAAGGTACGTTGCCTATATGTATGCAACGTAGACGCATGTACGAAAGTGCGTGCCTACTTTTCGGATGCGTCGCAAATTGCGCTCTGAATTTATATTACCGTAGGAGAGAAAAAAAGGTATTAATTTTTAAGTGGGAATGGGAGTGCATGGTATTATGGGAAAGAAAGAAGAGATAAAGTTTGGCCGTGCGCTTAGAGGAAAATGACGGCACTCGATTTGGGGCAGTGGACAAGAACGCAGTAGTAAGAAGAACCTCGGAATAGCCCAATTTCGAATTATTTAAATGCATTACGTTAGACGCAAAAAAATCATCTCGAGGCCACAGGGACTGACATAAGACCAGACACACAAAAGAAATCCGCGTTACCCCATCAATCGAATGCATTAATAATAGGGGTATAATGTAGAGCAAAAAGCTATGGATAAGAAACATATTTACCCGTTGAAGATATTTATCAATCACAACTTAGACGTACTCGAAACAATCCGAGGATTCCTCAGTCGCAAGAATCGAACCTGTAGCTCCGAACAAGTAATCAGAAGGTGGTAGGAGACTCTCTTGGGAACCGTGCCATCAAATGCAACCTCGTCCCCAGAGTCTTTTCGGCCTTCCACACGGCGGAGGGGACGAAGTTGCCATCAAACTATGTTCGAATTCATATCAACATGATCTTTTCTCTTTTCTCTTTTTCTCTTGCTTTGAATTTACTATTATCATTAATTTAGGACGCTGTGTCCCAGGACTTGTGGTAGCAGAGAAAATAAGGAAATAAAAAATTATATCCGTAGATTGGATTTGAACCCGTGGATTCTACTCTATAAGAATTGCTTCTTTCCGCTTCACCACTGAAGAACAAAACACCTAAATCTAAAAAAAAACCATTTATTTAAGTCTCCCATAGAATATCAATGCAGTAGAGTAATTAGGCCTAAGCTAGATTAATAATTTAGGCCTAACCTTAGATTTAAAATGTTCTCGTGAAGTTTGGACACCGACCTTTTGCAGTGTTTATTATTGTTTGTTGCCGAGTGATAACACAGCATTATCAAATAGTGTTTAAAATAGTGTCCCTGAGCAGCTAGCGGTGTGGTAGTCAAGTGGTTAGGTGACGGGTTTATAGTGAACATTCCCAGGTTCGAGTCCTACGTCCATACACTTGGGTTATCTTGTAACAAATATATGACCGTTTCCCATAATCCATATCAAACTTTCAGGCTTCTTAATTAACGATAACAGTAAATTCAGAGCAAAATTATGAATTAACGATAATCGTTAATTCAAGATAGAGAATGGGTTGGTTCATAGTCACCTGTTGTTCCGCTTGTATAAGAGATAGTAAATAAGTCCTCCGGCTTTCCAGGCTAAAAGTAAACACGTAATATTAGCTGTTTACCCCTGTAATATTCTATGAATTATTAACATGTAAAGAGAAAGTGAAAATGCTGTTAGGTCTATGGGAAAAAGTGTCATTTCACATTAACCATATCCATAGGGTCTACGTTCTCTGGACATGTAACTGGGCTGAATTTCCAAAGTAAGTCATTGGATAAACGTGTTGAACAGTGTCACTTGTTGATTGGTGCACTGATTTCAGTGGCTGTCGTGATTGACAGTTTATGATTTTTGCTTTACGAAGCTTTGTCATGCATCAATTTAGCCTCCGAACGTAACTGTGCATGCCTCACGTACCTTTTTCTCTTGAGGACTGTTCGAACCAATTTGCTGAAAGAAAACAGAAAGTTCGTAAATGTGTTAAAAGATTGTGTTATTTCTTTTGTTTTGTCTGCATTCAGAAGTCGTTTGTTGTATAGTTTATTGGTAATTCGTCAATTGATACCAACTGAACAGCACTTTTAAAGCATGGAATTATTATGAAGACTGATAAAGTATGAACAGCACTTTTAAAGCATGGAATTATTATGAAGACTGATACAGTATGGTCATCGCCAGTGGCATAGTCATCGGGATCTTTTTCATCCTTGTCATCTTTCTTGTGGTCCATCATCATCATCATCATCATCATCATCATCATCATCAATATCGCCATCGCTTTCGTTGCCGTCATCGTCCTCTTCCTCGTCATGACTTCCGGTGAGTGGGATCGACTTTCGAAGACAAGTCAAGTTGATTCGAGTCGAATCGAATCGATTCGTTAAAGTGCCTCTGTCATAAAAAAAAAGAATCACTTCCGATTTTTCTTCAGATTTAGAAACTGTGTTTGATTAACACCCGACTGGCAAAATTTTAAGCTTTGATTTTTATCCAAAGGCCGTTTACTCTGAGTGTAAGTTTTGGATTTCACGGTCCCTCCATTACTCACGTTCAAAACTGACCGATTGAACCTTAGAGGGTTGGATCCAGGAAAAAGTGACGTCAAAGGCTCACTAGCTTAAAATTTCAGCGTGTGAATGCAGCTTATTATATATGCAAATCGCGAGTTTAAAAGTCTGAAAACCCAAAACACCCGTGCTGCTTATTAATTCCGCGGCGTACGACACGCATTGCATTCTCAAACTAGTGAGCCTTTAACGTCATTTTCTCCTCGATCCAGCTCTCTCAAGATCTTAAAGTTAGTAAGGGCGGACCATTAAATAGGAAAATTACAGTTCGAATAAACAGGTGTCTTTTTTAAATCAAGCCTCAAAGCTTTGGTCGCTTAGTGTTTAGTTGACACAGTTTTGAAATCCAAAGAAAAATAAGAATTGATTTTCTTGGTCACAGGGGCACTTTAACATATGAGACCCCCAGCTCTATTAACACTTTCTTTCCGGTTCTTGCGCATATACATTTTCTCAGTCGAATGATCAACTCCGTAATTAAGACGAGTCAGCTCAATTGGGTATAATTATTGAACATGTGTATTCGCTGTCATCGTCATCGTTGTCCTACTCGTCACCGTTATCATCATTGACGTCATCAGTCATATTTGCAATCGTCATCGTCATAATCTTAGCAAGAACAACAACAACAACAACTTTATTCTACCCTTACATCATTACAAACGAATTGACATTTTATAATAAGGGCAATGGCCTCCTAAGATTACTTAAAACTTAAAAAACTAGTCATCGTCTTCGTTGTGTCGTCATGAACATCATCATCGTCATCACCGTCGTCATCACTGTCATCGTCATGATATCGTAATCAACGTCATCGCTCTTGTTCTCCTCGTCATCTTCGTTATCATCACCCTGCCAGCAGAACCGTTCTTAACTCAACGAGAAAGAAAGGACTCTGCGAAAATCGTGTAAAGTCTTTCTCGAGTATGCGCAAGCCGTTACTTGGAGACAGTTTCAAACCCAGGCCAAGTCTCGATCGCACTCCTAGACGCCATTAACTTTCGTACTGGAGGCTCGATTTTGACCTTCGCCTTGTCAAAAATATGATGCGCGGGCTGCCTAATCCGGTTTGACCGGAGTGACTAGCCCAGAAACTTGGGCTGCGGCGACTTAAAAGACTTGACACGATTTCTGCAGAGGTTCTATTGCTCGCCCTTTGATGAGTTTTAGAGAGGCTCTGCTCGCTGGGTGTGTTATCATCAACATCGCCATGGTAATCGTCGTTGCCATCTTCAACGTCATCACCGTCATCAGAGTCATCATCGTTACTTCGACAGCTACGCTCTTCGCAAAAAGTAGTCAAAGCAAGAATCCTTCCTGATTTCCAAAGCGAATCCGTCTTAATTAGACTTTAATTTATTGATAGGTCAATCATTACACGTACCATATGATTTTTTCCACTACACGTAACAACTGCCAAAAGCGCCATTGATTGTTCACGTGTGTTCTTCTAACACGCGCAAACTGCATTCAAAATCATTTTTGAGCATACATCTAAGACACTAACCTCCACTTCTACAATGTCCAACAATTTTATTCCTAGTGATTCCGCCTCACGTTTCTCGTCTGGTTGTGCTTCGCAATCCATTTTAATTATCCTCTTGACCTTCTTACATTCTTTAGCATTGTCGAAAAGAAATCGGAGTTTGCTCCCGTTGCATACGATTGTGGTGATGTCCGCTGAAACAGCGAAGACAAGTTTTCGTAAGAATGAGAAAAAGAACAAATTATATCAAACCAGTTGCGCATTGCTCGGAGCCTTTACATAAGTATTGTACCCTTGAGTCAGCACTGTCCCATATCTTTTTATAACTGTTATATCTTGAACTAGTTTCGTGCGAAGACTATTTTGGTTGCACCGCCGACTTCTGCATAACATGCCTCAAAGAAAAAAATGGTTCTTTTTCTATAGAATATTCTTATTTCTGTTTAAGATCAACAGAATAACTGGATTAAGGTTTTCTAAAAGAACAAGCATTTCAAAAACAGAATTGTTTCTACGAAGGTGACGCAAGAACTAACGCCCGGAATGGCTCAGTGTGGCTAATCCTTTGGCCGTATACGATTTTTGGGCCAAACTAATCTAACACGAATGCGTACTCTATAGCTATGTATTCAAAGTGAAATGTAGTCTTTGTATTCAGGGCCTGTTTCTCGGAGCCTGGTTAGCGCTAACCCGCGTTGGTTAAGAGAAAACAAACCCAATAGGTTTCCATGGTATTTAACGTTGGTTAGCGCTAACCCCGGGAAGTTCGTCATTAAAAAAACAAAGGGTGACGAATGGTAAAATCCGAGACTCGCCGAAACGCCAAGACCCTTGTTTGTGAATACCAAACCGAGACCGAAACATGCAAGACTTCACACCGAAATAAATGCAATATAAACGAGACTTCGCGACTCTTCGCAAACGCTGTCGAGATTTCGAGATCGGATGAAAAGTTTGAGAGTGCCAAGATTTTGGAGGTACCATTCGTCACCCCTTAAACAGAAGGCTCTTCCGTTCATTTTTGAAAAGGAACAATATTCCTAAAAGAAGAGGTAAACAATATATTCTAGCCCTTCATTTTTATATGAAGAATAAAAGAAAGACACTCTTCAAAACAGAAAGACCGATTAGTTATTTAAATTAAGCAAAGACCGATAACCAGTTTTTCAGTCATGGCTATTTAACAATTATTCCATGAGCGAGTGTTGGATGTGAGATGATAGATAGCCAACGAGGCGCGTAGCGCCGAGTTGGCTATAATCATCTCATATCCAACAAGCGCGAGTGAAATAATTGTTTTATTAAAAACGCCCCCAAAATATAGAAAACTAGACTACAATAAAAATAAAAAGGCCCAAAAAATCACGCATATGCTTGCCGTGTTTGTAGATCATGGTATAATGGCTCATAACCCATGATGGCTTAGCCAATCAAAACCCTTGCATTGCATTATCCAATGATCTAGTTTTTAATAAAGAGTAATATGAAGTGAGACCGCATATTTCTTGAACCATCATCAAATCAAAACGCAGCTTTTCTTGGCTACCAGTTAATTTTCCCTTATAACAAGGCCGATTCAAGGCTAATATCATTTAATTTCTTGTTGAAGCTGTCTGCAGCGCATGCATGGTTCTATTGAAAGCTTACCATGGATTATGATATGAAGACAACCTTCTGCTCCATGAGTATCATAAATTGGCACAGAAACCATTGAGAACATCTGACATGCAAGGTCCGCTAAGTCCCACTGAAAATGAAACATTTCCATTGTTGCTTATTTGTCTATATTAGAGCGAGTTTCAATCGAGTGTCGCAAAACCAAAACAAAGTAATTACTTTGGCCAATTAAAAAGGACGGAGACAATCCAGTAAACCAATCAAAACTCGAAGTAATTACACGGAGCCGACACAAAGTGCGGGAAAATGTGCAAGCGCGATCCACGATTGGTTTTTATTTCACTTCTGATTGGTTGAAAAAGTGGCGCGAGAATATTGAAGCAATCACTGAGTGAAGTAATCATAAACCAAAGCAATTCGCTAATTACTTTTGACACTCAATTGAAAACCACTCTATAAGAGAGTAACGTCAAACCATTCACGCTGGTTTTTCTTCAAGAGATTTAAAATCGCGATTGCCGCAAACACGTCTGGCTGAAAATTTTCTTTTTTTCCAAAAATCAAAGAATTTTGTTTGATTTTATCTCGTTTCTTGCGTGCTAACTACTTTTTTACATCTGTCAGATAGTATCTGCGCTCTGGTTGGCTAATTTAGAGGGCCGTATTCTACACAATATACGACCCGCCAAATTTGAAATTTTGATAAAACATTCTCTCGCAAGTTTTTCATGTTGCTTATGTTAAATAAACTTGTAAATCTGTTTGAATCTTGCAAACAACAATTTCAAAAAGCCAAGAAGATTTCTTTGTTTCCTCGGATTTTGACGCGGCAATCGTTGTGACAGTTGAATCTTCCGCTCGACTTCATTTAACTCGCTTCCTTTCCCGCACGTCTGATTACCTCAGAGATACAATAAATATCTTACTAACTTGCTTTCTCGGTCCGTACTGAAAGTTACGGACCCTCGTTTATTTCCCGTTGATTTATGGCCCGCTCGGTCCATAACTAGGGACCTTAAGCAAGGACAACGACGACGGGTACGAGAACGTTGTCTAAAAAATATTATTTCCCGTTACTGTAAAAAGTTTGCGATTATTCCAAGTCGTTCGGCATGGAAAATGTGAGTCCACATTCCAAGTATAAAATCGGAGAGAATGGTGTGGACATTTAGAGAGAAAATTGAAAATTCATCGTCAGGTGTTTTCGTCCTCCACATGACCTCAAATTTGATCATTTCACGTGGTTGTCAAGACGAGAACGGCAAAGAAATTTATCAAAATGTAAAACGCACGTGCAGGGCGTGCAAATCTATTGTTTTTGCCAATTAAAGCCATTGTTTTGTGACGTTCTCGAAGCCGTCGTCGTCGTCCTTGCTTAAGGTCCCAACTAACAGTACGGACCTCGAACTCGGTTATTAAGACGTATATCCCGAGAAAGTTAAACGCCGTCAGGTTAGCTCAGTTGGTTGAGATCAGGCTACTGTGCGGGAGGTTGCGGGATCAAAACTTCGGCCGGACAAACACCAAGGTCTTTAAATAACTGAGGAGAAAGTGCTGCCTACGGACAAGCTTAAGGTTTGGGAGATAAGCCTACGGTTTATCAGGTCGTTTACTTATCAAGAGAAGACAAGGTCGAACCGTTTTCAGTTGTTAAAACTGCTGTTATAGTAGCGTTTTTTCGTCTCAGATATTTTAGGACCCTATAATTGATGTCCCATCGTACTTGCGCACATTTGAGTGTTATCTGGTGTGATCAAGTAAGATGCCTACCTCAATACAATTCGGTCCATAAATTCCAACAAATGTATTTTGCGATGGCTCACAACCGATGTTTACAAGTCCCGAGCCTAAGTTGGAGGCACGCTCGTGCACCTACATTAACATAAAAAAAAAGATAATCGTCATCATCATCATCATCATTATCAACATTATCATCGTCGGCGTCGTCGTCATCATCATCATCATCATTTTTAATGGCAGCATTTGTACACAGGTCTTTACAGTGAAGATACGACGGAAAAAAGGAGAATAAAATTATCAGGGCATCGTTCCCCAATGACGATAAGAAAGGATGCTAGCAAATATCTCCCTAAAGATATGTATTTTCTGAAAATTTTAGAAAAACATTATAGTCACATGCAGCAGAAGGGTTGATGAGAAATCGATAAAAGGATTTATCCGCTACCTGGTTACGTGGCCACATTGCTGCGTTGCTACGCCGCTACGCGGTAGACAGCAGCAGAAGGGCTGATGAGAGATCGATAAAAGGATTCATCCGCTACCTGGCTACGCGGCTACACTGCTCCGTTGCTACGCCGCTACGCGTTAGACACATAGGTTGTTGTTTTTTATCCTGATGGCCAATGAAACGACAATAACAACAAACGAGCAATAAAAATTAAAAAATACCTCATCAAAGGTGAGCCACTGGTATTTGTTTTCCGGACCACCTCTCGCGCCCAAGCACGGAGCTTTTCCTGTAAGGCAATCATGGAAAGGGAGTTAAAATCGATGAAGGCTTGCGACTGGAGGGACTCATCAAGATCAGTGATCTTGCTCCATCAAATTATGATAATAGACCTCTTTCATAATAGCGGTCAAATAAAATATTATTTTGTTTAAGGACGGTGCCTACTAATTCAAGGGTATTTT
>OX421453.1:12100560-12105560 GCA_949126865.1 Montipora capitata
GCGAGAGTTGATTTGTTGGTCAAACAGCAAAATATTTGTAAAGAACAATCGAAAATTGGGCGATCTTGCTTTTAAATTATCCATTTGCTCAAGATTATGTAGTTTGCCCTGTAAGTCCCGGTAATAAACAAAGGCTTGCGCCACGATTTCAAGCCTCTTTATCTCTTCGAATCAGTTACACAAACATCGATGTTTATAAGCTACGTAGTGTCGCAGATATCTCCGTTTCGTTACCTGCTCCGTTACTATATCGCTTTCGAAGGAGGGTACAAAATTATCATGGTTCAGTGATTTAACTTACCTCCAGTTGCACAGATTGCTGCGCCATTTGTGAGTTCGTCGAAGATACTCTCCCAGTTCGTCGAGTTGCGAATCTGTTACTTAACATAAGAATAGTCAAGAATAAATACAAATTGCTACGTAACGCGTAACGATGCGATTACGTAAATCATACATATCGCGGTATTCAAGATGTGCAACATACCCGTGGAACATCACAATATTCACCACATCTGAGGTATGGATGAGGAAACCGTAAGCTTTTATGTTCTACTAGATAACAAAGGGAAACACCTTTTTTCTGAGGTAAAAATGCTCCGGTTTCCGATCGTAAAGTACTTGTGACGTCACAGTTGAGTGACCGAGATTTGTACGTGACTTCAGCCAAGTAGAGAATATGGGTTCCCTTGAGGCATCTCGATCGTATTTTTTGTAGTTGGCCAATTTAACTGCATAATTAACTCAAATACTGAGAAACGTTTTTCAACATGAACAATGTAGTTTTCTTATTGCATGATACATTGAAGAATTATAACTCAGTTTGTAGTCTAACTTGAACTTCGATAGCATACCACTCAACTTTAATAACTTGTTAAGAACGTTTTTCAGGCTCAAATTGTAAAACAAGAACGTTCAGCCTCATCCCTAAGATTGGACGTTCTTATAAAAAGAGAGTGTCACTTGTTTGGTATTATATTGTCTATATTCATGACCGTCTTTATCTTTCGGTTTGGGTAGCAGCCAATTATAGAGTACTTATTGTACCTTATGCAATGTTCCACGGATCGCTGATTCAACAACTTGGTTTGTTCTCTGGATGAAGAAAAATCACGGGGGCTGGATGATCAAGACCTAACGCAAAAAAGAGCTATCAACTGTATAGTTAACAACTATTCACCGAAGTGGAGGTGGCTAGCGGTGTTCGCGGCTCGGTAAATATCCAACGCTAGCCACCGACACTGAGGTGAATAGTTATTTTAGTATATACTAAAACAAGGAGATAATATACAGCACAAAAAATTAATTTGGATGTTTTCTTCACTTGTCACGGATGCAAATTGCGACGCCTTTTTTCCCGAGTTGCTCGAAGGTAAATAGCACAGGATATTCGGGGTTTGACGAGCCAATCAGTGCCCGCGTTCAACGCTATCCACTGTTTTAGTATATACTGATATTAGATAACGTCCACCCAAATAATTTTTTCCATTGAAGGAAAATTACATGAAGTCAACGGATTTCTTACTTTGAAATATTAAAAAAAAGATGAAAAGAAAGGAAAGAAAAGAGAGAGACTAAGGGCTTCTTACTTCTGCTCAGTACGCTTCTGCAGATATCCGCGAAGCCTGCGATTAATGCGCTTTTCTTTCTACTTTCGCTTTTACGGCTTTCCTGGGAAAAAACACGCCTGATCGCAGGTTCAGTAATATCCGCTCAGTAGACTATCGATTCGAGGCTACTAAAAATCCTAACTGTCGAGGGTGTGTCCTTGAAACAGTCACCAATAGGCCGCACTGTTTCATATCATTGCTAGACTTTGTTACTCCTAATCTGTGGCAACTCTATAAAGCATCAGAACATTACTTCTTTAACAGAACGTCTACCTTCTAAGCTCTGTATCTTCCTTTCATATTTAATAATAATAATAATAATAAAGGTCTTTATTGAAAACACTCTAAACAACAGACGTGTTTAGTTACAATAAAATAATTAAATTATACAGACAACTAATTAATTAACTAACTAACTAACAACTAACTAGAAAACAAGCATCTATTTATAAAAGTTCTCTTAAAACGCTCAGTTCTGACAAGCGGGAAAATCCCTCACGGACTCCCAAGTCAACAAGCCAATTGCTTACCGTGTCCCATAAGGAATATGCATTAAAACGTAAGGAAGTGTTGCGTAATTTGGCCGTTTGACGTTGTCTTATGATTTTCCTTAAATTGCGTGGGATTGTGAATGATCGATGCGGGACTCTTCGAAAATCCCTCACGGACTCCCAAGTCAACAAGCCAATTGCTTACACGAGCCACCCTAGCCAACCCTCTGATTTATTTAGAGACAGACATCGAACGGGTATCCGAAGACATTTTGGGCAAAAGAGGCCCAGGAGATGGGGCTGTTCACAGCAGAATAGACCAATAGATTGGCTGGCACGAATATGCTTCCTATTAATAAATTCCAGCACTTGCGGTCAGCTCTCCCAGAATATTTACGCCATGTATAGTCATGTCATTAAATTTGCGTGTAAATTAATCAATCAATAATGTACGTGAAAAAATTCTCCATTCTGATTGGCTAAGAGAAATAAATTTGTCAGATAATGTTGTGATGGTTATTTGAAGTCAATTTGGACGCAATGTGCCCTTTTTTTTACTTCCGCCCCTCCCTCCCATTTGACGTACGATGTATTCAATAATTATTGCTGTTTTCATGCTTGCTAGCTGGGGAACGTCCGCCAGGCCCTGCTGGCAAGCGGAATTTCTGGTCTGTTTTTGCTGGGAGTGCGGAACAGATAAAATTTCTCAGCGGGTAGAGAAATTGCTCCAAAACAGCTATTTGCTGGTTTATTTTATGACCTAGATATATTTTGATGGATCTTGAAAAAATGGCCCGTTGGGTACCCCTGTAGTTTTTCTCTTTTTCTAAGAAAAAGGTAAATTCTGGATAGAAACTCATATTTTTTCGGACTTACGAGCATAACTTTTTCAGGCATGCTCAATTTAGCGTAGCTGGTCTTATAGGAAGAATTGGTTCTACACCTTCGCTTTTTCAGTTTTAAGACGAAATGGGAAAATTACTCAACTTATTTCAATGAGGCCTAAATTTCACTAAGTAATGCAGGTTTAGACAGTCGACAGTTAGTTTTCTCGTTCGTTCGCAGCATTTTTAAATACAAAATATTTATTTAAGAGCGGGTGTCTGTAAATATCGACCAGGAGTGGGAATTTTAAAAAATCCCCAAAAAAATTCTGTACACTACCCTAGGTACTCTATTCATTAAAATATAAAGATAAATTTTAGTTTCAATGGATAAATATTTTTGCGATACGGCGGGTGTCAAGTCTCGGAGCCACGAGACCGGACTACAAATGAGCTCGATTTGAATCTACCTAATTCAAATGTTATTCAACCCAAAAGCTTCATATCGTCCTAAAGGGATTTTAACACACATTTTAATTGGCCATTTGGTCGAATTAATTGCAACTAGATTATTTTACACATTTTTAAATATCTACCAAATTTTGAGGATGTCATACCCACAAAATTTTCTCGAAATTTGAAGGCCTAAAATCACTCCCGGTACCTAGTTTAATACAGCAAAAGACATTCCACATTAAAAAGCAATCTCTAAGCTTTCAGGAAACGTTTTTAAAACTCAGGAACGCGAAATTCATGCAGCATTTGAGTGAAATTTGACCTTTCTGGTTTGACAGGTTTGAGGTTCATCGAACACCGAAGCGTTCAAATATCTATCCTGTTTAGCATATATAAATCAGATCTACAATAAGTTTTCTTGTACCTTATGTTCTTCTTTGTCTTCTTTTCGGTAAAAGTTGCAAACTACAACGAAATTCAGCCCGCTTGACGAGATAGAGTCCCGTGTGAACGCCGTTACGTGAGTCGAGGTTGTGTTACATAACACAACACACTTGGTAACCGAACACAGGATTACCAACAACACGTGGCGATTATGAAGAACAAGACGCTCTTCCAAAAGCGTACACTGGGTAACCTGTGGTATGTGTTACACAAAAATTGGGTGGTATTGAACTGCAGGGTTCCAGTTAATTTTTTCAAGTGGGGGGTCATTAAGACCATTAATTTGAGGGTCACCCACATGTCGCGCCAGCAGAGGCCCTTTGGCTCACACGTTCACACCTTTAATTGTTTTGTAATATCCTGTCCCATTTTGAGGTCTCTTAGTTTTTTAAGCTTTGGTAATAAATTCAGTTTAAAGATAACAAACACGCTCGTGAGTAAAGGTGCACGTGATCACTTTGAGTCAACTGAATGAATTTCGGGAAAGAATGTTAGGCCCGGTTCAAAACGTCGCATTTCACATGTGCCGAATATAACTCCTATTTTAGTCGACTAAAACAATTAAATGCGGCATTTGATTCAAACGTCGAATTTAATAATAAAAGTAAGGTGACATGCTAACACAAACCCGGTGTGGCCAACACATCACGCATGCGCACAACCATTTCACCCGGTCAATTAGCAGCCACGGACAGCTGTTTCGGCCTTTTGGGCCTCATCAGCATGGCGCAGCTAACGTTGTTGTTGTCGAATTTAACTCCGTTCGCCTTCAATATTCCCAGTCTCCACTCGGACAGGCTGCACCCAAAATGCCAACAGCGTCATCTTGGCCTTCACTCGACTCGCGCCTTTTCATCGTTTCATTGAAGCACGTCTCACAATATGCCACAGATTTTCTCTCTTTCCACCCAGGAGTGTCCTCTTCATTTTCAAACACCGAGCACCTCGGCATACAATAATAATTGCTGCACGTCAAACAAGTATATTTTGTTTTTGAAAAGCACGAACTGCACATTCCTTCCCCTCCCGCCATTTTTAAAATTGCTGTGTAGACTCTTCTGCGAATGGCATTTATGGATTATGGTTGCTAAATGAATCATAATAATTTACTATAATTTATGCATTATATTCGGCACAGGTGAAATGCGACGTCTGAATCAAACGTCGAACTTAAGTCG
>OX421453.1:12110560-12113060 GCA_949126865.1 Montipora capitata
CGTTTTGTCATTCAGAGTTTTCTTCCCTTCTGAAATGAAGGAGCACAGGAGCACAATAGTTTGAAGTTCTCTAAAACCGCTGAATCAAAACACTGAGGACACATTTCCAGGATCAACAACTCTTTCACTGAAGCATTGATCTCTGCCTGAGACAATTCCGGTCCAAAAAGGCTTTTTGCTTAATGTTTTCAGCTCGCTTTATTTCTGACTCGTTTCTTGACCATATTAGGTACAGCAGGTATATGAACTGATAGCCGGTGCCGGCGAGCCAATGAAAATGCTGGAAATGTGATATCCGTAGTTCAGTTTTTAATCATCTCAGATACCGGCAGGAAGGTGCCTGAGATTTGAAACTAAACAATAGGCAGAGTAGTAAACAAGTCATCTTCTCGCTGGAATTCGAATTTGTTAATATATTCACTTCAGATGGAAAGTAACCCTGTAAAAATGCGTCCCCAGTGTTCTTATTTAGCGGTCATGGAGAAAACTGAACTAATTGGCCGAAGTCACGCAGATTCCGTCCTTAGCGCGTTTCGTGACTTTAATCCAAACAGTGCGTTACTTTAAAGGGAAAGTACAGGCTAGAAAAAGTTTTTCTGAATTACTGAAACTTTTCCCCAGGAATTGGAAAATAATTGCCGTTTTGTTCAGTTCCCTGTTAAAATGTGACAAGAGCACTTTGAAGTTCACTCTTTCGTGACTTGGAGAGCGCCATCTTGGATATAACGTTTTATGACGTAGCAATAGTCAACAAACGTCCTACCTTAACCAGTTTTTCGTTCCTCGATCACTTTGTCAATGTTGTGTGACCTTTCTGCTCCAAGAAATTCAAATGTAAGATGAACTACGGTAAATAGTCTTGTGGTTCAATAGATAGTAGGCCAGGTCGGCCATAAATGTGACTTGAAAGTAACTTAATACTTGTAGATCCTTTGGTCAATCAAACTAGGTGGCAAAAATCAGCCAAAGACAAAAACGTTGAATATTCGACTAGCGTACCTTCTTTTCTTTTTCACTTTCTTACTTCTGTGACAGCCGTCTTTGGTACTTCAGCAAACGTAATTGTTCGCGGCTTTCACACGGGGAAGGGTTTAGAATTAGCCGACCAAACCTTTAGATGTTGCTCGATGCACATAGCACGCGCAAGGCTTCTTCAAAGCAACAATTACCGCTGTTTGGGTGTGTTTTGATCTGCTCAAGTACGCTTTCGAGGGGGGTGGTATAAAAATATAAAAAAACCGAAGCTTCAACCGGAAAACGAAAATTTAAAGAAAAGTTGGCCAGCGAAAATAAAACGTGGATGACTTCCTCAAACCTGAAAACCTGACTGCTATATTGTCTGTTTGGATCTGTCATTTTACCAAGGAGGACTTCAAGCGAGATCTTCAGGTATATGAATATTGGACTTGGTGACAATCGCTTCATACTGAAATCTCAGTCAACCATGCAGTCCAAAATATCATTATATTGGAGTGAGAAAACTGAATCAAGCAATACATAGACGACTTTCAACTTTCACTGTCATGCGCTTTTCCAGCCAGTAAAATAATCTTAATACTTAAAATGTTGTTAAATTTTGTTAGCTTTATAGAAGATACTGAAACGATTTACTCTTACCATTCGATGGAAATATATAAGTCGATTCTTTGTTTTGAAGTTGTAACCGGGGCCACGGTAGAAAGATTAAACTTGATTTCCAGGCGTTTATTTCACATCAATGAGCGCGGGATAGCACTACAAACTCTCTTTTTACAATGACTGCAAAAGTCTCACGCGCTCATTGGCTAATTTTTATTGTCAATAAGCGGCAGACACATAAATTTTTAATTTATGCGATAATGACGCGATATTGGTCTCGTTAGATTGAATAAAATTGAAGTTTCTCGCGCTTTTGACTCGCGTTCTTCTCGTGTTTTGACTTACTTTTGACTCCTCTGACCTCTTTGTTATTGTAAAAACGAATTGATGTCAATTTTCATCATAACAATGTCGACAAATTAGTCTGCGCATCCGCTCGGCTATCGCCTCGTGGATCCACAGCTACTTTAAATTTGACAATGTTATGACGAAATTCATGATCAAGAACAGAACAGACACATGGAAAACTGATATCAATTTGCATATAGAACATTTTCACGTGACATCACGAGCTTTTGACAGATACTTGAAAATGAGGCTCTGCCATATTGGTGTTGCACGTGAGTCATACATTGTAAAGAAAGATACGGAAATTTTCACGGTGAGCTCACTTTTGCTGCGTTTAAAATTCGTTTTAGCGAGATAATCTCTCGTAAGATAATATATCTGATGCTCTAAAAGTCGTAGAATCCAATTGGCGTTTCAGATTGCTTGAAATCTCAATACTTACCGGAAAAATAAGGTTGGAATTAGAATGGCTGATCAGCCCGTGAAACTTGGAGATTATGCTGACAGCCTTGATTCAAAGGTCAAGGAAAGATACAGAGAAATTATTTTTCTTACTGAAATTGATCCATTTATA
>OX421453.1:12118060-12143060 GCA_949126865.1 Montipora capitata
CAACACTCAATAAGTCTCATAAAGAAAATCTGTTATCCACTAAAATAAAGTATTTTCAAGTTTTCTAATGATGCTAAAGAACATGGTTACAGCAATAAATGCTTATGAGAAGATCACGAGAGAAAACACAAAAACTTCAGGATTGGAAAGTGTGGGACATTTATCAGTAAACAATACCCCTGGCTTCATCTAACTCCAGAGTTTATGTCCTGCTGTGACTGTTGTGGCCAAGGTCTACAAATCTACATTTCAGTCTTCATAGTCACACAAAATTATTGCTGCTTTCATTTTTTCATTTAAAAGTGCACATGTAAAACTATCTAAACAATAAGCAAAGATAAGAATACCAGGATGCTTTACATATTTTATTTTCATTCATTCATATAATTGCATTTTGTTCTTCCTGTTTAAAAAGAGAAAGGATTCTGGTTCTTAGGATACGACAAATGCCCTCACAGTAATTTCCCTTTCTAGTATAATCTAGAGGACAAAACAAACTTTAGCATTAGATTTATCCAATTCTCAAGTTCAATTTTGGTTCCAAAGAGGAAACAGTTTCATTTTGTTTTGTCCTTTACTAAAGTTACTCAAAAGGAACAACTGAAGGACAAAGATTTGTCATCATTGGTAAACATTTCCTCGAGCTCGATACTGAGTTAGACCTCAGGTTCAGATATTTTCTATAGCTTTGCTGCTGTTTCTTTTCAGTTGTTTCTTGACTACGTTTACGTCGCTCATCTCTCTCCACGTTGACTTTTAGCTTACTCGAATCTTCTTGTCGTTTCGAATGGCCTAGTTTTTGCCTGGGCACCCAATCCGATGTCAAAACGATCCCAATCTCTTGCCGGTTCACCTGACACAAAATGTTCACTGCATACACGATCGCTTTCAAGTTACGCTTCTGTTAGATCGGCTCGACTGATGGCAGAAATCCAGCGGTCTACTTCTGGTTGGGCTCAAGTAATTCGCCGAACTCACCTTGGTTGGTGATTACGAACACGAGCGACGCGGTAGTATTTTATTACCTTTTCTGTGTCATTTTTAGACTTTTTCCCGGTCTTAGGTTACCGCAGTCAACCATCAGACAAAGAACCATGCTGACAATTGTCGAATTTCGAGAGAACACTGTAAAAGTATATCACTCAGCTACTTTGACAATGTTATGACGAAATTCATGATCAATAACATGCAGGACAGACGCATGATAAATCACTCTTGTATAAGCTCTATATATACCTTCAATGATGGAACATTAACATGGCGGACAGTAAAGGTTGCTAAGCAACAGTGACAGATTGGATAAAAATAGTCACGTGAGTGAAAACGCTCTACATTAAAAATTAGATTCACGTATAAAACTGGTGGAGCCAATATCAATATAATTTACCCTCTGGATTAAGATTCAAGTCTTCAAAGTATCGCTCGCCCTCGCCTGTGCTTTCCTTGTTTACATCTAGTACACCTGTCATCCGGAGAAATCCTAGACTATTGCTACGTCACAGCCTCGTTTGCACACACAAAGACAAAGATGGCGGATTTCAACTTAAGGATGCATTCATTTGGGAGTATCCTGGCTATTCTCATTCCATTCCGGATTAGGAATAACTGAATACACGGAATGTCAATTCACAAAATAACTCGAAAAGGAATACTATTAACGAAGGTGACCTGGGAACTAATGTATCTGCGCATGCACCAGTTGCGTTGGCATGGCGACTGAAAAAGGTTTCCCGAAAGTTTGGAACGCGAAATGCTGAAATACGGCCATAAGTACCAGTTTATTGGCGGTTTCCTCGATTTTTCGGTTTGCTTCATTTGCTAAAAACCTTAAGGGGAAGATGACGAAGACTTTTTTGTACTAGCTTGTGAGTGCTTTGCGTAGTCCAGGACGGCAGCGGAAACATGTTCGGATACTTGTATCCGAACATGTTAGTCGAGGATACCAATTAATGCCAACGTCATTTCTTTTGGCCAGGCAAGGGCACAAACTGATAGCTCTTGTTGTTCTAGAACCGCTAAAGAAACAGAAGAGAAGTCAAGTGTTGCCCACGTCCGAAATGACAAAAAAACCAAGCAATTTGCACTTTACGAAGGTTAAATCGGACATCACCAGTTTAAAACAACACTCCCTCTCCGCATTGCTCGTACATATCTATCCCGGATGAACACGTCACTCCCGCGAACTTCCGTTTCCGGTTTATGCCAGACAATTTGGATAGATATTCGATTCCGTTCAGATTTTTACAATTTTTAAGCAGCCTGCCGGGTCGGCCGCGTATCATTTCAAGCCAAAACGTTCCCAAAAGAACGCATATTCTGCCTATTCCGAGTGAACCGTGTTCCCGTCATTCTGTTTATTCTGGTATCGGGAGAAGAATGAACTTCCGTTCATTCCGAAAACGGAATAGGTCCCAAAAGAACACGAATACCGTCTATTCCGTGTATTCCTATTCCGGAATAGTGCCAAAAGAACGCGCCCTAAAATTGCCCACTTTTGAAGCGTTATTGTTGGCCAAATGAGTGGTCAATTATGACAATACTGGTAAAGAACTTTCGATTCAGAGAAACTTTTTCTAGGCCGTACTTTTTTTTTAAAAGTCCGAACAGAGGAAGTCGCCAGTAAGCTCAGAACTTAAATCGAGATCATCAAGAAAGTCATAAGGTTCTCTTTCAAATGATTTTGTGTCATTTGAGAGTCGGCTTCCAACAGTACACCTTTCAGTTTCCTACCTCATTCCATTGTCGAAAGAGCACTGGTACCTAACTTGAACAATATGGCGGCCAGTTGTTGTTTGTGTCACATTGAACTGATATTTAAAAATAATGGGCTGCTGTGGTCTTTGATGTTAGTGTTTAGGCGGTAGACGCATTAGCAAGTTGATGATGAAACAGAATATTTACAATTAGGGGTAGGATTCCTTGGAACTGAATAATTTCAGATCATTTGGCAACTAAAAACGTGACTTCCAAATGTGGCCAGGATAGTTGCTGGCCGTTGATTTACGTGGTTTCATAAAGAAGCATTTGCCTTCGTCATTGGACTACATTTTGTGCATTTTACTGTGCTGGCTGCGGAATTACTTTAATCACTTTGGGTTTTTGAGAGAGTGGATTGCAAGCATTTACTCACGTTTGAACTAGAAAGTAACTCGCAAATGGCGGATTCTATTATCGTTGCGTTGACGGCTTCCCTTGTGAGAGAATACCTCAGTAGAAAGGTGAGCTTTAGTGTTGCTTCTAGGTGTTCATATAATTGTGGTGTCCATATGAGGTTTTGTCGACAGACTTTAAGAACTGTACATGTTACGAAGACTGGAGATCAGAAAATTTAATTTCACCATCAAGTTGATATATGCCTGTGCCTAGATATCCGGTAATCGGACGAATTTTTTTAAATACTCCTTGACCTCAGCTCCATGCAAATATGGATAAATAAAACACCGTTTATATATGTGTGTGTTTGACTGCTAAATGAACGAGCTACTATAAGGCGTTTGGTAATTACTATCCAGAACTTTGAAAGTTATGCTGTCTCCTTCACAGACATACGTGTAAGTAACGACTTTTTTTTCATATTTATACAAAGACATTCCACATCCATTAGCTTGTTTACATGTTTACAGGGGCTGAAGACCACACTTCAAGCACTTGATAAAGAGCTGCCACGAACCGAGGAAAGGTACGGTACTTAGAATGACTTAAACTGTTCATACTTTCCCTTGGCCCAATATTGATGATGATCCAACTATGGTCCCAGTATTGATACAAAGAATTTATGACCCCTGTTTGGCTCAGTGGTGTATCACATCATTTTCTAGAGATTAAAAGAAAGCAGCTTTTGTTGACTGTCTGACCACTGCAGGCTCTCAAAGTTTATGCAGATGGTGGCTTGTACACTAATGTAATAATGAAGACATTGGTGATAATTCACAATATTGATGATATTAGATGTCCTGAAACTGGTATTACACAACAGACTCATTTACACAAGCATTTTTTGTGAAAGCTACTCAATGCACCTTTTTTTAATGCTCTGTTTTAAGGAGCAGGGGTGGTGCAGTGGTGAGAGCACTCGCCTTCCACCAATGTGGCCCGGGTTTGATTCCCAGATTCGACGCCATATGTGGGTTGAGTTTGTTGGTTCTCTACTCTGCTCCGAGAGGTTTTTTTCCCGGGTACTCCGGTTTCTGATTTCAGCTGATTTGTAGTCTCCCCAATTAGTAGAGCACTTGTGCTCGGCTAAATAACCTGAGACTTAAATAAAGTGATTGTTATGTAAAGTTGCATTATTTAAAATAATATATGATATTGCATGTGAAAACCAATTGACCTCTTTACCTTGTAGGTTTTGTTTCCCCTTTCAGACCTTGTGATCTTACTTTAGGGAACAGTTTGGGAACAGTTTCTGTCAAATTTTGTCTTATGCACATGTATATGTAAAACTCAAAAGGGAAATTCTTTTGGAGCATCACATAGTCTGAAAATTATGGAAAAACAAAATGTATAAGCTAAAGAGGTCTATTGCAGTTTCAGTAGTGTTTTACTGTGATTGGTCACAGTGATATCGAATTTGGGTTTCCAACTTGCTCAAAATTGTCTGGAACTGAAACAAAAAATCACTTGACTTGTGTAAACTGGCTTTACAAATTAACTTTTGTTTGAATTGCAGCATCAGCAACCGTGCGCAACTTGCCAAAGAAATGCACATTGAAAAGCTTATGAAGAAAAACAAGGTACTCATATTTCTATGCCTTACATTCTGATGTCACTCAAAGGTAAAGACATACCCTTGTACTGCAAAGTTACAGTACTCACATTGAAAAGCTTCTCACTTCAAATAATCTTTATTCATGAGCATGAATTCAAGAGTTAAAAGGTATTCAGAGAAAGGAAATTGAGAATGTGTTGATCTTTGACTGCCAGCTCAACCCTTAGGGTCTTGCCATAAATGAGGAGGGATTGCAGCCTTTGTGATTCAGTCTGCAAAATGGTTAGATTTTGATTGAAGACTGCTTGGATAAGGACCAAAAAGAGTAGGTCCTGTCGCATAGCCCTCACTGGAAATCAAAGAGTTATACTCTTTTTAGGTGGGGAAAAGATTGATTGTGGAAAAGAGAGATTTGGAAGTTATCCTTTTTTTGTACTTGTTTCAGGAACTACCAGAACCATTTCGAACCATGTTGGAAGTTATTGTTAGATACATGAGGGATAGGGATAACCAAACTACTTCCATGATTGGGAATGACAGATCAAGGCAAAGGCCTAACTCGTCAAGGTGCTATACGTAGCATTTAGTTATTACACACAGCTTATTAAATGCATACAAATTATCTATACAGGAAATTAGAGCATTAGAAAGTAGTAGTGATAGGAATTCATTTGATGTTTCTATTTCATCAGACACTAGAATAAAATTTATTCCAGTGTGTGATGACATAAAAACATAGGTTCATAACACATCCAAAATAAAATTTTTTATTAAATTATGTTGACAAATTTGACTGCTGCTAGCCATCTTTATCAAAATGTACATGGGTGGAAGTGTCATTGAATGTTTTATGGCCTTTAAATCAGTATGCTGAATGTGTTGTCATGACATGTTAATTATGACAACATGCCAAGTTGAAATTGTCACTACTGTATGTTGTGTCTTCCTCCCTCACCAGGGGGGGGGGGGGGGGGGGGTGGGGGATCACTTGAGTCCAGATTGGAGATAGCTCCAATCACCTCTACTCAAAGTAGGATAATTTGCTCTTACCACAATAGCTTCATTGAAATGTCGAGTGTATTTAGCATTGAGGGACCAATTGCTATCAAATCAAATCAAATCAAAATCATAGGTTTGTTTTGAGGGCAGGGGAAAACCGGAGTACCCAGAGAAAAACCTCTCAAAGCAGAGTAGAGAACCAACAAACTCAACCCACATATGGCACAGAGTCTGGAAAGCGAACCCGAGCCACATTGGTGGGAGGCGTGTGCTCTCACTACTGCACCACTCTGCTCCCTGTCTTTTTTACATTTTTATGTTCATTTCAGAGACAGCAGAAAGGAGAGCAGAATAAAGACAACTGCACAGCCATCAAACAATGAACTTGATACTCACTTAGACAAACAAGATGACGGAAGAGACCCTGACCAACTCTTAAAAAGGCCAGAGAAGCCTGCAAACAGTGTCTCTCCTTCTAAAACAAGCACGAAACTTTCTAGTAGAGACTCAAGATTGCCGGATCATAAACAGAGAGAGGAAACTAATAAGGGATTTCTGGACTCATCAGACGTGGGAAGTATGGTGCAATCGGATGAAGGCACATCTTTGTTATTTAGTGATCAGGCTGCAAAAGCAAAGAGCAAGAAAAGACTTAGTAGCAGTATGGGCGGACCTGTTGTCAGCTCTGGTCTGGCTGTCAAAAGAGATCCGAGGACTCGGCACAGCACAGGAAGGCTGAGCAATAGTTTGACCAGCAAACATGTTGGAAGTTTATTTGGTGATGAGGAAGGAGAGAGCAAAGAAGAAGATCATAAACAGTTTAAAAAACAGGAGAGACTGGATAATAATGTAAGGAAAGTTTCTAAGTTGTGATATAGCAGGGCCATAGCAAAGGGAAGGAAGTGGGTGGGAGGGGGAGGGGATGGGAGGGGAGGGAGGAGACAGACTCCCCAATATATTTGAAAGACACCTCTGGTCATCAGCCATACTCACTTTTCACTCGTCTCGTCATTCTTGGTAACGATGTTGAGCTGACAGACTGAAGAATTTATTTGCTTATTTACAGAGCTCTTCGATAAAGAGAAGTTAAACAATAATAATTATTAAACCAAATACGCTATTAAACGCTTCTGATCAATAATTTGAGTCACTTAGAAATCGCTGAAATCTACTCTTGGAAAGCAGGAAATTATACGTACAGTAAAGTCTATAACCAAAAACAGAAGAAGAGAAGAAAATAGGAGCTCGCACCTTTGGTGCTCAGAATGTTTCCCCCGCCTAATTAATTCAACTATGCCATGGCCCTGTTTACTAAAAAGTATGTAGATAGATAGTCTGCAAACAACATTTGTACATTTCATGATTATTGCCCTCTGTGTCTCTAGAAATCGATCGTAAACCACGTGTTCGGAAAGAGGCGTTCAAGTACCATTGTTATACCTCCCAACTCCAATCCGTTTTCCGATGGGAGGAGAACGTGTCACGTGTCAGGGATCAACTTCACTAACTCCCTAAGGCAAACAAAACTCGTTAACTCCCTAGGGAAACAACGACTTGAACTTTCGACTCGCACGTGATCAGGTCATGCACCTTTGAAACAGCGGCAAATTCCGTGTAAAAATCCGCGTATCGTTCTATTTTGAGTTGGGAAGTATAACAAAACACTTAGTGACTGGCCCCACGGGAAACAATGAGTTTTGTTTCCCCTCGGCACAAAACTCACTGTTTCCCGTGGGGCCAGTCATTGAGTGCTTATTGAAGGGTACGTGGAAAATAATCGCAGAGGAGAGCGAAGAACCAACACCCCCAACGCCCATGTTATTCAATCCGGAAATCGAACCCGAGACTGATCAGTGGAATGAATGTAGTCTACTACTGCGCCAACTCTTCTCTGCGTCGCGTATTTTCCTCCAGGAATTTCTCTGACGGAATTCATTGGGAGAATTGTAACGTCTCACTTTTCGTAATTAAGACTTGACCACTGTTTCTATTAGTGCAAACATTTCCATTTCTATTTTCAAAAGGTGGATAAACGGGCCAGTGTAAACGATTTCCCATTGGATGAGATGGGTCAACATCGGCATCACCAGTAAGTCTGTTACTCTTTAAACTACACTTAAAATGAAAACATGTATTTTATCAGGGGCACCCAACGAGAATATAGTTCAAAACCACTTAAACATAGCATTGTTAAACGTATTTTGGTATTTAAACGGTAGATATTGGCATATTTTAATCCCCTAAAAATTTTTTATCTGTTTGGATTTCCTCGCTGAAAGTCTAGTGATCCGAAAATTATAGGGATCAAAACTTACCTTTTCGAAAATTTCAGCCAGAAAAAAGGCTCCCGAAAATTCTAGGTGACCTTTTTAGGGTAAAAATCCGTTCAAAATGAGCAATTATACCATTTTTTAGGTGTTCGAAAATCCTAGGACAGGCAGGCAAGCGAGAAATTTTACAACAATTGTTGCGAAAATTCTAGATCTCAAATCGTCTTCCGAACAGATATTTTCCGAAAATTGACGTTGGGTGCCCCAGTTTTATTTCCGATGTTTATTCGGGGACTCGGGGATCCTGGGAAAGAATCGAGTACGAGTGCTCCAAGAGTCGAACCTACGATCTTCTGATCACAAGTTCGGATGCTCTACCGAGCGAAAGGAAGCTACGTGTTCAATTACTGTTCTGCTACACTGCTAGGACTGGATTTGTCGAAATGGTGCATTGCTGCAAATACAGTCAAGCCAGAAAAGCCAGCCTAGCTTCCACGAGTCTCCGAGTCTCTGAATTCTTTGACTACTGCGCATGTCTTCTATAGAATGCGCGTTTTCCATTCTCGTCACCAGAACCTTGGATCGATAAGGCTCTGGGAAACTCTATCTAGGAGAACATGCGTCGTAGGGTTCTTATAGCCAAAAACTGGCTATTGGAACCTTACGGCGCCTGCTCACTCCTCGCCCTAACATGGATTCACCAATTAGAGACGCTTTTGATTGTTCTTCACGAAACCCAATGAGAAGACACTTTGTTTCGGGGTTCCCCAGAGCTCTTCTCTCGCTAGCTCAGTCAAGGGAAGGGCTCTCGGGTCGAGATTGGCGCGTTTTCTAGCTTCCGCGCATAACATTTAGGGGCAACGAATGAGAATTAATCTGCAAATTCCTACGCGAACACGAAAATTTTGTTTTGTAAACGAGTTGATAAGGAAGGTAAATTTACGAGCTAACGAATGGCTAACTCTCGAAACGTCCGCTCGAAAATCTTATTTACCGTAAAGGGCTATGTCACTCAAAATTATGTGATTTCATGACACCCAAAATGCCCAAAAAGTAGAGTGAAACATTGCAATAATCACATTAAACTGTTGAACAACACAAAAGAAGTACAGCAAAAGAAAAAAGAAGCATGGATGGACACAAATGAACAAGATTGAAACGGATTGCATTTGGGTAATCTTGAAAATAGTCGGCGGCCCGACGATTTTCAAGTTTATGGCAAATCGCCTGGGCCCGGTTGTTCGAAAGCCGATTAACTTAATCCAGGATTAGCGTAAACTTTGGTTTGCTTTTTTAACTTTTGGGTGAAAGCTTCTTTCGGTTATTTTTGGTTTTCAAGCTTGACCTCGTCTAACGTCAAATTTTGCCAAATTTCAGCGTTGTACAACATTTGGGAGTAGAGAAATAAAGTCCTTGGTTAATTTTTAATCTGGGATTAGCGTTAATCGGCTTTCGAACAACCAGGCCCTGGATAAAGGCCGTTTTTGCTCAGAATCACTTTGTTTGTGGTGTAACGATAATTTTATCAGTAAAGGAATTCCACATTAACGTTTTCGAGTTTTAGACGAGTGATTAACTAAGGATTTTCCCTGAACACCCTAAACTACTAAAGTAACGTGGCATAGCCCATTTACTAATCATCTCGTTTTATAAAAGAAAATGTTCGTGCTATAAACGCAGGCTGATCCACTTCGTTGTGTTATTAGAGCAGATGGTTCACCCATAATTTCAAGAACAAACAGATCTCCCATCAATTCCACAAGGTAAGCTTCTGTCATCTACACAGATACCACATAGCTATGTGTAAGCGTCTGTACAGGATGCAGCTATGTTGTAGTTAGGGTTTGGGACCATTGTTTCTTTACCCTGGGAACAGTGGATTCTCGTCCCTGAATCAAGCGATCTGATCCGCTCTGATTCAGGGACGAATACATTAAAAACTGGAGCAACTAGTTTGCGATCTAGTTTTCCTTTAATTAAACCCACCAGGTACGGAACGTCACAGTGATAATTGACAAGTGATAGTCTATGGAAGCTCATGCTTGATAGAGAACGGAGCGCTTGCTAGCGCTTATCGGTTCCAAATGCGTATTTAACAGAGGAGAATCCACTTCTCGCTTTTAGTTTTTCTGCTGCATGTTGATTTGTGACCAATGTTATTCAAACCAATCCAGATATCCAAAGTGTGACTTGTCATTGCAATTAACTTTCTTCAGCTTGCAAACTCTAAACGTCAAAATGTAACCTATAGAGCTCTGGCCCCAGTTGTTCAAACGATGGATAGTGCTATCCACCGGATAAATCACTATCCACTGGATAACTCAATCGGTTTTGCTTGTGTTTATCCGCTGGATAGCGCTATCCATCGTTTGAACAACTGGGGCCTGGGATCTCTTAATTCAATAGGTCCAAAGTACATTGCCAATTTTCTGAATTTAAAGGATGCGGTTATAATGTAAGGGTTAAGGGAAGTAACCTGTTACAGCAGCTGATAACCATAACCACTGAGTGGATGCATAGATCCATTTCATTTATCACTAGACTAAAGTGATTAACACCAGTGATAAACGACACCCTGTGTATGAAAGTTCGAATGTTTTTGGAAGGCGCTGTAGAGACCTGCTCTTTTTCTCTTCTTACAGGAGCCAACACGCTAACAATTCTCGGTCGCAAAAGGTAACTAAAGGATTTATAAATAAACGGCCTACTGCAAATAAAATGTACTTCTAACTAATGACGTCGTTCTTAACCGTTTAGAAAAGTCATCTTTACAAATTTTCAACATTTGCTTCAGCATGCATTTGACGCTGTGTTGAACCAAATGTTCGGAGCGTTTTTAAACAGGTAGTTCACCGTTGTCGAGAGAGAGTCTGATTTCGCGGCAATTAAAGTGTTGGCTCTTTTGTTGGCACGATGTTGGAACCGTTTGAACGACCTGGGCACAACTTTGCTTTTGCCTTTCAGCAATTGGCCGTTTTATAAGTAACCTGTCTTGCGCAGGGATAAAAATGAACCAAATTTTGATTGACGCAAAATTAAGGCTTAAAGTTTAATACTTCATTTGACTGCCGTAAGACTGGTTTACATACGGGTATTGAACTACAAACCTGTTTTGGCCAAATCGGAATAGATGAAGGCAATGCCACGAACCAATCTTTACTCGGAAAAAGTATTCGTAGCCCGCGCCAAGCGCAGAAAAGATTGGAAATACAGAGAAAGTATAATAAGGGTAGTGTATAAGGAATCATTTTCGTCGCAAAGTGCTTTAGAAGAACTAAGCAGTGGTTGTTATGCTCTCATATTGCCTGTATCTTTTTCCCTGCATCAATATTTTTCTGAGTTCAATCTTTCCCTCTCTCTTCTAGGGTAAAAATGGTGATCTCTTGTTTGAAGATATTGATGATGATTTTGATCAAGAACTTGCACAACTATCATTAGGTAAGTCATCGTAATATGCAATCCACAGTTCAGATGGATATTTCACATATTTTCTCAATGTGACAGTCACATGACCGGAGAACGATCACGGCAATATAAAGCAGTGCGTTTTCATTACTGTCAAAGTCTCGATTTTCTTTAAATAAAAGGATATGAAAAATTTGGAGGATAGGTGTTTTGATAAACGGAATGAAGTTTCACTGCTTTTATTTAAACGTTTTTACGTGTCTAGTTAAAGACTAGTCTCTAGTGGTTCTAGAGAGTTGTTTCTTTTTGCGTGGGCGGCACCACTTAATTAAGGTAGCAGTTTCAACAAACCAGTTTCAACGCTTTCAAGACACCTTGTTATTAGAAGGATTGACACCACAACACTTTATTACGTAACAGCAATGTTATGGTACCATGTGAAACATCAACTATTGCTGAACAAGATACAGTCATTTTTGTGGCGTACCAAGTTACCATGGGGCGGCTGGCAACAGGAAAGCCTTGCAAAAACACCCTATATTTTGGCTTTAGTTGCTCATGTTTTTGCAGGACTTTCCTGTTGCCACGGTAACTTTTATGTCACAAAAATGACCGAATCTTTTTCAGCAAAAATTGGTGTTTGATATGATGCCATAATATTGCTGTTAAGTAATAAAGTGTTGTAGTGTCAATCCTTCTAATAAGAACGGTTCTTTCAAGTGCTGAAACTGGTTTGAGCCACCTTAACGTTTTTTATCGAAAATACGGCGACTCTTTGTTTGAAAACAGCAGGGGGCTCCTGGCATTCCCCTCACATTGGAACTGACTTTTACTTCTTCATCCAACGCGCAAGTGAAGTGATTTCGTTACGATGAAGGTATACATAACACTGAGATTTGTATTTGCTTTAGGTCCGAGGAAGATTGCACCAGTTGATGTTGAAAGTAAACCGATTTCATTAGAAACGGCAATGGTAGGTGTCACTCGTATACCTGTGCACGTCTTTTTCCTCAGTCCCTCGAGTGTAACGAGTGAAAAGAAAATTGACGTGCGAGAAGCGCCCGCGTGGAGCTCTCCCACATTTTGCGCGACCATTCCTCGCGCGTCACGCTAGACGGACGAAGAAACAGAGGTAAAACAAGCGTACGTACCAGTGCCGAATTGCTTTATGGAGAGTACAAGATACATACCGATGCTAACAAGTTTGTTGGTCTGAATGCGCAAGAAGGCATGTCTACTTATATTCACAGAATGGGTCATATTGACCAGGGCTACGTGCCCTGGAGAGGAGCTGCGGTTGCACCCTGTTCAAATCTGAATCTACAATTTCGGAAAAAAATTATCCAAATGTTTTCAACTTAAAAGCCGCCCTTTCCCCTCCCCCCAAAATCAATGTTAATTTATCTTGATCGCAAATATACTGTTAACAAATGACAATACTCAGCAACATTAACTGAGGGGGGAGGGGAATTCTTCCATGGGTAGTGGTGTGTGAAAATGAAGGTGAATTTGCGTCATTGTCTCAACAGTTTTGTGCAAGATTATAGTTTAGTACAAAGACACCTCATTGCAAATTGCTCTGCCTCAAGAAAACAATTTGTATTCACCTGTAGGGATTAAAAACCTTGATATTCGGCAATGCCAAGGCAAGTTTTATGCCTGAATGGAGAAATCAGAGCTTTTCGTTTTGCGACTTGTATGGGTTGGATTACGGAATTGTGCAGCTGAAGGTAAGTGTTTTGTTTTTCCTTTTGTTGTGATTCGGTGAATTGGTTTATTGTCTTCCTTCCAAGACAAGACTTCCTTTTAGCAAGTTTTCGTTAGTCAGCGTCTGTTTTTCACCCAAAATTTATAGACATTAATCTTGACAAGCAAAGTACAGTCGTCGTCATCATCATCTTCGTCATCATCGTCATCACCGTCATCATCGTTGTCATCATCATCGTCATCATCGTCGTCATCATCGTCATCATCGTCATCATCATCTTCATCATCGTCATCATCGTCGTCATCACCTTCGTCGTCATCATGATCATGATGATCATCGTTGTCGACGTCATTATCGTCATTATCGTCATCATCATCATCATCATCATCTCCATCAATCGTCGTCTTCATAATTGCTCTTCCATGCTTGTCGCTGTTCATTTTCATTTGATATTAAACCAATTAAAAGTCTGTCGTGTTTTGACCCCTTAGATTCTTTCAGAATGCTAACGTTTAATCATTGATGATCTCTCTGTTCAGGGCGGACCTTGTGGGGTGCTGGCTGCTGTCCAAGGATTCGTATTAAAACATTTGTTGTTTGGATTGAAGAAAGGAGATATCAAAAAGTATGTCGATCAGTTTATGCCCAATCCATATTCTATAATGCAAAAGATATTTTCTAACTATAAAACAGTAAAAAAGGAAAAGGTGAAATAGGGTATTGATTAATGTAAGGTTTATAATTACTATATAGTACTTATCCGTTCTTGCATACATTAATAGAGATATTAATATTTATTATACAGAAAAGCGGGTAGCGATATTTCAGGGTATTTCACATTTATTGCGAATGAACGTACAATACTAACTTCTTACTAACCGAGCGCGAGGGCCGTACTGGGGAATATTGGCCCGAGGTCGTGGCAGTACGGAACGAGGGCCAATATTCCCCACTACGGCTCGAGCTAGCTCGGTTAGTAGGTAGTTTATTATATGGCTTTTTAATTACCTTTTGCTTTGTTTTTGCAAGCCCGTAATCGGCCCGTGGGCATTACGGGAGAATAATGCTCTACAATTCAGTCACAATTAGCCAATCAGAGCGCTTGTTATATCGGCTACAAACACAAGTCATATAATATAATACAATACATACTTAATTGCCCGCTCCCCATAGGGGCTTTCAGGGCCAATGAAACACAACGAAACAACAGAACAGAACAATAACAACAACTGTTAAGAATCCCAACTGGCCGGAGGCAAACCAGTTGGCTATTTACAAGTGCGCCTGGGAAGTTGACCCAGGGACTACCAGGAACAAATTCAAACGAGTGGTCAGAGCGGGTCTTGAACCCGGGATCCCCGGATCTCAAGGCAAGCGCCCTAACCACTGGGCCACACTGCCTCCTACGTCGAAATGCTGTTGCAAAAAAGTATTTACGATTTATTCTTGGAATACACTGATGAGTCAAGTGATGCTCTACAGGTGTTTAAACTATTTTTCTGAGCAAAGATCGTCTCAGTTTATGGGACAACTTAAGGTGGCTCAAACCATTTTCAACACTTTGAAGAGACACTCCCTTTAGAACGATTGACGCTACGACACTGTACCACGTAACAGCAATGTTATGGTACCATACGAAACACCGATTATTTCCAAACAAGATCGGTCATTATTGTGACGTCCTGAATAAGTTACCTTAGCAACCGGAAAGCCCAGCAAAAACACCCTATATTTTGTCATTAGTTGCTCATATCTAAAAAACGAACTCTTTGATCCCTATTTTTTATTGCTGGAAAGTTTGAAATGAAACTTTCTCCAAAGTTTAAAAAACAAATCTGTGGAGCGGATTCAGAGCTTCCTTAAAAAATCACACATATGAGCAACTAAAGACAAAATAAAGGGTGTTTATACAGGGCTTTCCCGTATATAAGTTGCAACGATGACTTATTACATCACAACAATGGCCGCATGTTGTTGAGCAATAATTGGGTTAGGGCCCTCAATATTTAAGTTCCTGTTGCCGGAAAATTCAGTGTGTTAGTAAAGGTAACACGATCCTGCCCCTGTAAGTTTGATCACATCACCATTCTGTTTTTTTGTAAAGGAAACTTCATCCGTCATCACGTGATAGAACCAAGGCTTTAGCGTCTGCTTTAAGTGACATATTGTGGCGAGCTGGAGACAGTAAACGGGCTACAGTGGCGTTGTAAGTTGCGAAGCAATTGCTCTACTGTAGATAATGATCTTCACATTGTTCAAGCATTAAAACATTGTCTTTGTATTTACAGAGATCCGAAGATGACGCCTTAGTTTTATCGCCAATAACCCTAATTTTGCTTTGAAAATAGTTTTGTCTTTTTGTCTTTGTCTTTTGTCTGGGATAGAATTGGTTGCCCGGCCATTGGGAAAAAAACTATCCAAAGTCCTGGACCAAAAGAGTTGAGAATTTTCCCGTTTTGAAGGCCAACATCGATCAACTTATTTTTGGTTTTCACGTCACGCAAGTATCACGGAAAGAAAGAACAAAATTGTTTACCATTCAATAAATTAAGTCAAGAAATTGAGATATCGAAGAAGGGTAATAAATAAACAGCGCGTGTCAAAGTTTTAGGGCTTTGCGATATTCCAAACTCGAGTTATTCGGCAAAGGGTACTACTCAAAATTATAGTGTGTAGTTTGCAGACTCCATGTGAGGGAGACCAACATTGCAACATGGCGGCCGGAAACCAGTGGAAACATCTGGAGTTTACTTTGGCTTTCTCAAAACATTTTTTCTTTCTGCTAAACTTGAAAATATCCGCATACTGACATTTCTCTTAACACATTGGTTACTCAAAACTCGAAAACACAAGGATAATCGATATTTTCGTGTACGTTACCTGTTCAGATGTCACGCATTGCAAAAAAAAAAAATTGAATTCAAACTGCTCTATTTTCCAAACAAAGCATGCTACCGAGCTGAAAACAGGCCAGCAGATATATCTTTAAATGTCTTTTACCCGCTGAAGGTAAAAACTCTAAATTAAATTTTAATTTTAGTTTTTTTCTGACCACACGTAAAAACCAAGAATTGTTTTCACGTTGCCAAAACTGAAGCTTGCGGCACCGCCTTGTTGGGACCACTTTCGCGCTAGAGCTTCGTATAGACAGTGAAATTAGGGGTAAAAAGAGAGCTTCCTTCGATAGTATGTCGCAGGAGAACTTTTAAAGTAGGTTCTACAACATTGCCACAACGATGTCCTCTCACTTCGAACTCTTACGCTGAGATCTAGAGGTGGTCTCAACAAAATGGCCTGCCCCATTTTGTTGTGCTTCACGTTCGATCCAGTCTTTTTTGGGATCAGTGGTTGCTCCGTGAGTTCTGTTAAAATTCTGCCAGGCGTGATTAATAACCCAAGATGGCGACCAACTGACTGTCATAGCAAAACTGAGATAAAACTGGAATAGATCTTTCTATGGCGGAAAAAGACTGAGAATTTTAAGAAGCAAGAAGAACGAATAACGTCTTGTAAAATATTACGGACAGATTGCCTTTAATGGCTGTTTTATTGCGCGCAGAGCTCTTTATTCGTCAAAGGGTCAATGACAAGTGATCCGCTTGGGGCTTAGTTACTGCGCATTTTACTCCGCGTCTTCGTGTTTAAGCATAAACAAGTTTCATTTTACGTTAAGTTCGTTTTCCTTTAAGCTGCTAAACTTACCATTGTCTCCAGGGCTACTGGTGGTTCTACCTTTCTTGGCGCAGGGAGATACAAACCAGACCAGTTGACAGAGGCGGTAAGTACGCGATGGGTGAAAGTGATTTTTTTCAGTCTCTACCGTGGGTGGGTCAGATTCAATAGGCCATTCAAGTGGTTTTCATTTGAATCTCGAAGAGTAATTGAGTAGAGTCGTACTTCTTGTTGAACCCATTTTTTATTGCCTACATAGTGTCGTTCTTCCTGCTGTATTAAAGCAATATCCATTGTTTTCTTGTTTGTTCTATCGCTGTCGTAGCAAATCGCGTTCTGTTGCCTTCTCTGCTAATCTTAAATCACGTTCCGACCTAAATAATAGGGAAATCTTTATTTGCAATCTTTCCTCATTACAATATGCCTATCATTTTCTAATCGATTAGCCTGCACAGCAAGCGAACCCATGGGGTTTCAGGGCAAAGATAGATTTTCGACGTTTTGGCTGCGTAAAAAATGGGGCAAGAGCAAAAAATGAGGCAAGAGCAAAAAATGACAGAGTCCTCGTGACCACTTTTTACGTAATTCACGTTCTTTCATGAATGTAGACTATCCAGTCAGAAGCCGATGTCTTTTGTTGGCGTTTGATTGGATATTTGTTTTTGCGCAGGGGAATGTGAGCAAATTAAAAATTGTCACTTTTAATTTGGGTCCAAGCAGGTAACTTGATACCCGCTGCCCTTCTTTTTGAAATTTAGTGTTCTGAAGGCACGTAATAATGTGGACATGTTATGTGTTACAGACAAAAGAAAAGAACTGCACGGTTTTCACACAAAAGAATATTGCTAATTACACAGTCATACATTTCCTTCGTTTCCATAACCTGGATGATTGTAAAACGTTTAAGTCGGGCTAGTAATAGAACAAAAATTCTATACGTAATTTCCGATCAAAATCAGTCGAGAAACATTATTTGTAGTGGCGAAATGTTCAAATGCTGGATGACGGAAAAAAGGCGCTATTGTTTGTGTCATTAATAAATGGCGATAAGGTATCGTGGAAACCACGTATTATTCAGGAGCATAAACCTTGCGTGTTAAACGTTAAGCAACGCAGGCTTTCTTAGTGCTGAGTGTCGATAAAACGTCGCAATTGCTTTCGTTGTGCGTCTGTGCGTTTCCGCTACTTGTTTATTGGTCTAAAAGTCTCGCGTCTTCTTTTCAACCAATCGGAAGAAAGAACGAAGCCAATTGGGACTTTGACGCACGCTTTTTTCCTATTGGTCCATTCCTTGCAAGCGTCTGCTGTTATTGGCCGAGAGCTTCCTCGTCAATATTCATAATTGCTGTGCACATCGTTGTTTCAAACAGACCGTCGTTCGTTTGTTACTGCTGTGCCAGCTGAAGAAGAAAATGGGAAAACAGAACAGCAAACTGAAGCCCAAGCAACTGTCCGACCTAAAACAACAAACGGATTTCAACGAGAAGGAACTTCAAGAATGGTTTAAAGGTTTTCGCGCAGACTGCCCCAATGGGAAGCTAAAGGTTGAAGACTTTAAGAAAATCTATCGCAATTTCTATCCGGACGGCGACTCGTCCGCTTTTTCAGAGCACGTATTTCGCACGTTTGACAAAAGCGGTGACGGCATTATAGATTTCCGCGAGTTTATTTGTGCCTTGTCGGTCACAACTCGAGGGGAACCCGAAGAGAAACTCAAATGGGCTTTCAGCATTTACGATCAGGATGGCAACGGGTCCATTACCAAGGAAGAGATGCTGGAAATTGTAAGAGCAATCTTCAAGATGCGAGGTGACGGCGAAGGCGAAGAAACGCCAGAGAAGAAGGTGGAGACGTTCCTATCACAGTTGGATAAGAACAAAGATGGAAAGTTGTCCTTGGAAGAATTCATGGAAGGTGCCAAGAGTGATCCTTCGATTGTCCGCTTGCTTCAGTGCGAGTCAGCAGCCAATGGTACGGAAGAAAAGACTGCGCAGTAGATTTTGAAAACAGCATTTCTTGTTCTCTTCTTTATAAGCAGATCGTATTGACGCGTATTTTAGCTGGAAAAAATGCTTCTACAAGTCTCAAAGACCGGCTGTAACATGGGCTGTAATATGGTCTTTGGTTTGGCACACCCAACGATACAAAATGTCAGCGAACTTCATAAATGCAGTTTACTTCTTACACTAAAATTACTCTGGTAAGCTTTCGAGAAAATAACTATTTGTTGATTAAGATTCCAACTAATAGTAAATCGCTGCAGAAATAAAAACTTGTTTAAAAATCAGCTTCTAGTTGACTTCAAATTGCTTTGTATGCCGTATATTTACCTGAATCAAATCGGGTGTGGTTTAGATTACCCTTGGGAATGAATCGAAATGTACTCGGAGACGAAGGGTGATCATCGTCGGATTTTGTTTTTGACTTCTGTGAGCACTTACACACCAAGTTTTGGGTGTTTTTAAAAGGAGGCTTTCCTGTTACTTCGTTTTGTGCCACAGTAATGAGTACATATTGTTTAAGCTTTAAAACTGTTTCAAATAGTACCACAACATTGCCGTTAGGTGAAGATTGTTGTGGAGTCGATCCTTGTAATAAATCACTCTCTTTAGGTCGTTTAAACTGGAGCAACCAGCGTTGATTTGTTTGACCGTGCCAACTAATTCAAAGGTATTTTTGCGTGGCTTATGCGGGAAAAGCAGATCCTAACCAGTGTTATTGAAATCCAAAGAGAAAATTGGAGTAACCGCGCATTTTTCAAAGATAATTTCTTAACAATACTTGAAAAAAGCTTTAAAATACAAAGCAATGTGTTAATTATCTCTGAAAAATGCATGTTTACCCCCCAATTTTCTTCTTGGATACCAAGGGCATTTTTTAAGTCCTGCTTCTCCGTATAGTCTTGAATCGAGCAAAAAATAATATTTCTGTAAACACTACAGAAGGAAACCCGGGTATCTCGAGATGTGCTTCGTTAAACGAATTACTCGGAGTTAATAGACCTTTTTCGCTTGTACATTTTGTTTTCCCAATACAGATCATGTGATAATACTCAGGACGTTTGGTCCTTTGTTTTGTTGATTAAAATGAGTGCATGCATGCATATGCCTGCATGCACTCTTTTTAATGAACAAAACAAAGGACCAAGCCTCGTGAGTATTATCACATGGTCTGTATTGGGAAAACAAAATGTACATCGGTTTTGAGTGGAGTGTTGGTAATTTAGTGATTGCCCCAAACACGAAGACCCTCAAAAAAGGGGTCTGCGCAGCACAGTTTCTTCGAATGATTATCCAAGATGGCGATCAACAAACAGCAACACCGAGAAGAAACCTTTAAAATACATTTCCAGGGCGAAAAAAGTGACTGTGGATTTGACAGATAACATCATACAACTGACATATTTACGGACACTTTCCCGTTAGAGGCTTTATTATTGCAGAAATTATTACAAAGCTTTGCATGCGTCCCCGGTTGATTGAGAAATCATCCGCATGTGCCTAGGGTACCACGCCTTTTATAGCTCGTCTTCAAGATCTACCACGACGACGTCGACGAAAACGTCACCTCAAAATATCAATGTCAAAATGTCAATGTCTCTTCAATGTCGTATGTCTTTCGCGATTATTCCATCTCGTTCAATTTGTGTAATGTGGGCGAAGTGTCCTAAAATAAATTAGTACGTGCAGTTTCAGTGTAAAAATATAAAATGAAAGGTTTGCGTTTGTACGCTCACGTTGTCACTAAAACCTCAAATTTACAGTACAATACAATACATACTTAATTGACCGCTCCCCATAGGGGCTTTTCAGGGCCAATGAAACAATCAACGAAACAACAGAACACAACAACAACAACTGTTAAAGGGGCTAGGTCACGCAATTTTAGGCAATCTCAGCACTGATCGAATGGTCATAGATTTAACTAAAATATCAAAATAACTGTCCAAAACTATAGAAGAACTCTAACAAAACACAGGGTAGCCAAGAAGGGACATGGATGGACAAAACTGGAGAGGATTAAAATGGATTGAATTTGGGTAAATTTGAAAAACGTCGGCCCACCTTTTTTCAAATTTTTATCAGTCTATATCAAAATGTCATTTACACAGCTGGAAAATCATTCTCAGTTGTTATGTGGCCGTGATTTTGCAAGTGAAAGACTCTTCTTCTGCCAATTTGATGTTTAGAGCTCATAATTAACAAAATTAAACAAAATTACCTAAAATAGCGTGACCTAGCCCCTTTAAGAATCCCAACTGGCCGGAGGCAAACCAGTTGGCTATTTACAGGTGCAGCTGGGAAGTTGAACCAGGGACTACCAGGAACAAATTCATTGAGTGGTCAGAGCGGGTCTAGAACCCGGGATCTCCGGATCTCAAGGCAAGCGCCCTAACCACTGGGCCACACTGCCTCCTTGCTGATTTCACGTCGTTGTTGTGCAGAGTACGGCAAAAAATGCGTGCTAGAATGCGTGCCGCGCGTGCAGCACGATTATGTTTCCTCTTTTAACCAATGATATTCTTGTTTTGTGGCGTTCTCGTTGACGACTGCGTTGTAGTTCTAAAAGTCCCTAATATAGCAGTGATTGATTAATCGATCGATTGCTGGATGGAAAAGTGATTGGTTGATTGCGATTTCCTACGTCGTATCTTCCAGCTCGTCTTATACGTGTTCAAGTCATCAGAAAGTCTCCATAACTTTATCTCTCAAAATATAACACAGGTATGTCCACGGAAGGCTGAAGTTTTTCTGAAATAAAGTACAATTTTATTGAAATTGAAATCTCTTGCGAAGCTTGTGTTGAAAAGCGAAATGTGTTCAAGGTAGGAAGAAGGTCAGGGTTCTTGCCCCAAACAAAATTTTTTCCAAGGTTCCTCTCAATCCAATGGTTGTTTGCGCATGACAATTGGGGGATGTATGGATGCATAAATAAGGATTTTACCGTTTAAGCCTGGAGCACACATGATTTGCTTTTCACTCGCACCGGTGGTTCAGTTTGCGTGTGAAACAGGCTTGAAAATGGCTTGTCTTGAAATTCACTTCATAATCCTTTTTCAGAGCGCACTCAAATGAACAATTGACCTCTTTAGCTTGTACGTTTTGTATTCCCATTTCAGACCACTTGAGATCCCCAGGGAATTTCCTTTTGTTTTTTCATAAGTTATGCATATCTATGCACGTGCATAAGACGACATTTGAAAGAAACTGTCCCCTAGAGTAACATCACGTGGTCTGATATGGGAAGACAAAACGTACAAGCCAAAGAGGTTGCGATAGTATATTTACATTGCTTGTCATGTGAATAGAAACTCACTTTGAAAACGAGTCTGAAGTGGTGTTTTTGACTTATATCCACTTGTTGGTCAGGGTCAGCTGACAGTTGCAAAGTCTCATGACTTACGACGTATTCCTTTTGAAGACACGGAGCGTTTTATGTCACCCGAGACTTAACTCATCATTTATTTTGTTGTTTGTTTGAATTTCCAGTTTGAATCTGATGGTAGTAGCGGATGCATTTTGTTCTTGTACTCTGTGATATTGTCAAGATCAATTGAAATGTGAGTGTATAGAGGATATTACATGGCCGCGCAGGGATACGAATTTTATCTTCGAGTTCTGAAAGTATCTCTCACGAGTGAGCGAAGCGAACGAGTGACAGATACTTTCAACACGAGAAGTTGAAATTGGTATCCCCAAGCGACCTTGTAATGTTCTGTTTATTATATAGATATTGATGAAATGTCTAGATTTAAAACAACTTGTTTTATTCATTTTCCAAATGATGAAAAAGTGGTCACCAACCGCTAAAACACGATGTTGTGTAACATGAAACAAGATATGAAAGTTATGAAAAACAAATCATGCTAATGTAAAATTTTGCAATAAAAATGTTAATGTAGTGGAGAAGAATTATATTAAAGCACAAAAGTATCTTACAATGAAGAGGAAGCTCGTGTTTTATTGGCTAATCGTGTTCGTTACCATGACGACACCTATGTTCTCACATGTGAAAGATTAAAATGATATGTTCACTGCGCACGGTGAAGATATGATTTTTTAGTAAAAGGAGAAATCCTGATATTTCATCAGAATCTATATAATAAAATGTAATTTAAAACACATAACTGCAGTATACAGCCGTGACAATTGACTCTGCAAACGAAAGTACTGAATTCTCGCCTCATTTTCTCAGTGGAGACTTCTACGCATTATTTTCTATCGAGGGGAGGGTTTTTTGCTTTATCCATCCTAAGATATGTCCTTTATTCTTACGTTGGCCAGAAATTGGAGATTCTTTTTTTTTTGAGTGACGTGTGTAAAACTAGGCAAAACCGCTTGGGTAGATCAAGCGCTTGTTTTTGCTGGCTAGCAAAGAGTTCGATGTAAATTTGGCTGCAGCCAGTTTTTATTTTATATGCAAATTAGGATGAAGATTTTATATAAAATTTCATGTTCATTAGTATTCTTTATATAGAAATTATCTCTCAAAAATGCACGGTTACACCCAATTTTCTTATTGGATACCAAGACTACTTACTAATATCTACTTTATCCGGATAGTTTTAAACCGCGCAAGAATATCCCTGTATTAATGAGCATCACCGATAGGAAACTCGAGTATCTCGAGATGCGCAGAACGTATGCGCAAACACACTGCATAACACACTGCACGTCCTTACATTGTTGGGAGTCGTCGCGTCCGTTTGCACACAACTGCCAACACCATTCAACATCTGCAGAACCAACAACTCCTAACAATGTGAACGATTTCGCTCACTTGGGTGGTTGGTTGGCCGCATCTCTGATAGCTAAAAGGTGACTGCGCGATGCAGTTATGAGCTCTGCTTTCAGTCGTTATTTGACTTTGTAGCTGCGTGATGCAGCTCGTGTCAAAAGACCCACATTTCACCCACAGAGTCTCCAGTAGCTCAGTGGTTAGAGCATCCGCACGAGATGACTGAGGGTCGTGGGTTCGAATCCCATCTGGGGCTGGGATTTTTCCGAGTTCCCAAGGAGGCCATTAACATTTCATTTCATATTTATAACCGTTTCCTTGTGATTAATTCCTTGCATTCGATTGGACAAAATGCCCGTTGAATATCAACGAGTTTTTGAAGTCTAGGAAACAACAGCGTAATTTTTTTCTTTGGTTAACGTTGTAGCCTTAAGTGGAGCCGTGACGGTCGCATGAATAGAGCAGAAATCTAATTGGAATTTACTTACTATTATTTACTTATTCAACTGAGTGTCATAAAAAAAATACCAAAGTAATTACTTCGACCAATCACAGCGCAATGAACAAATCAAAATTCATAGCAATTCGGAATGCATGTAACTTGCTAAAAGCGCCGGAAAGATCGCGCGTGCAACTCGCGATTGAGTTTGGTTTTCCTTCTCGTTGGTTGAGAAACTGGCGCGAGATTTTTCAACCAATCACCAAGCGTAGCAATTGCAATCACGTAATTACTTTCGACAGTCATTTGAAAACTGCTCTATGCTCGAGAAAAAGAATTGCCTTGTCATTCCTATTTCTCAGTTTCTTGTGTCTTTCTTTGCCTCAGGGTGAGATCCGATATGGACGAACCAAACGGCACACTGATGGGTGCACACAATTACTGCACACAGGTCAGATCATCATTGCCGTCATCATCATCATCATACATACATACATACGTTCAGATTGGGAAGTATCTATTATCGCGGAGCATTTAATGATCAACAATAACAACCGTCTGCTAACTGATGAAAGTTGAGGTATTCAAAGGAAAAACTTTTCAATCGAGTGAATTTTTAAAATTGTTTTTCATTATGTTCTAAGTTTTTGGCCGTTTTGTTAGAAAGGTTTATATATCCGACGCGTACAATGAACATTGTTGCTTCTAACTTTATCACGGTCATCATCATCACCATCGTTACCAATAACATGATCGCCTGGTATTTCTTCTGGGAGTTTGAAGTACTTTACATTACCTAAAATCGGTGAATATTTACCAATTTGATATATCACAAGAGCGTCTTAGCTGGAGCTCACGTGAGTGGCACTTGGACCTCAGGTTCATTTTTAGATTCCTGTCCTCTTATATTGTTTAATTTGAGCATATGTAGCACTTTGTCGTTAGGGTTTAAAAGTTTTAAGTAAACGTAAAGGTAAAGTTTCTGGTACGAGCCTAGGAAGGCCCATCACGCCGGCGTTTATCTTCGGTTTCCGTAGCATGAAGCGACTAAGAGTATTTCT
>OX421453.1:12148060-12170560 GCA_949126865.1 Montipora capitata
CATCAAGTTGACTTCTGACTTTATTCGAGGTTAGCAATCTCATGAACGCAAACTTTGCACAATTTTCTTTGTTAGAGGAGGGTATTATGGCTCTTAAATAGTGATAGCCTAGCCAGTCACAACTCTAGAATTGAATTATGAAATCGTCAAGATTTTTATAAAAACGTTTTATCCCTTGTGGTACAATGTTGGGAGACAAGACTTCGATCGTGTCGTTTCTTGACGCTGTTTTTAGCTTTGGACGAAAAGAAATCTGTTTTTCCCCACGAAAAAGAACGATACTTTGACCTTGTTGTTCTATAATAAACGAGATGTTTGTTTTGTCATCAAGGTGCTGTTTTCATGCCAACTTGTTTGCATTTTTACTTGAAAAACACCGAGTTATGTTCACCCCAAGCCTTGCTTTTCTGGTAGCTTAGCAAAAACTTTTCTCAAACGCTGTCTATGTTTGTAAAATCGAAACATGTCTTACAAATTAAAACAATATCGTGAATTTGTTTCAAATTACAAAAACTGTTAAATGATGTGAAATTGAAAATGATTTGAACTTAGGAATGTCATACCTATTGTCTGGGTGAGCGTCAACCTCGTTTCCAGGGTCTCTCTTCTCTGCCTCCTCAACGACAAAGAAGGCAGAGAGGAGAGACCCTGGGAACGAGGTTGGGGTATCGAATTCCAAAGAAGAATTCCTATTGTCATCTTCAGGGTGACCGGAATTCATTTGACCCGAAGGCGACTTCCCTTAAGGTTGTCAAAGCATCAATCAAAAACAAGAACCAGTTTCAGAACCTCCCACACAATTTTTATGATCCCTTGTGTGATTCTCTTCACAGATGGAAGAATGCAGTGGTAGATTGGAATGGTACGGAGCCGATCCTGTGACGAATCGACACCTTGTCTGTGGAATCGTTTTAACAGTAATCTTATCAACCCCTCTTCCTTATAAAAACTTCTGTAATCTTTTCCATCTCTTCTTGAACAAAATTTCCTGAATTTCCTTATTTCAGGGTGCCAACTTCAGGGCTCCAAATTGCGATCAATTCAGTCGCATTTTGTTTCTCGCCGTGAATTTTCTTTCAATCTGAAGATAGCGTAATTGTAGAGTAATTTAGCTGCAGTGTTACGTGCACAACTCCATAGACGAGTTCACGCTCTCGAGTGCATCATGGGTAATCAGGGCAAGATGGAGAGAAATTCAAAGGTTTTGTGGAAGTTCAAATCGATGAAAAGAATTCATGATATGCAATTTTGGGTTTTTTCATTTTCCAAAACGGAAGATAAGCGCTCAAAGGTGGGCAGAATGAAGTTGGAGAGAATGGGTAATTTAGAAATTATTTTATTAAACAAAGTTTCTGCCATACTTTTCCTGTAATTCTAAAGGCACAAATTACAGAGAATGTATGGAGACAAAAAAGGAATATTTAGGAATTCCAAAGAACAGATACCAAGTTCAGTTCATCTCAGTTGTGAACTTGAACTTTTTTGTTATGTTTATTAAGGCGAAAGTGTAAAAAGGAGAGTCGTGTACAATTAATTTTGCTTTGAATTTCCCGCCATGTTGACCTGATTACCCATGATGTACTGAAGAGGATGAACTGGTCTATTCCTATGATCATTCGCCATTTCAGCGGTTTCTTTACACACAAGTATTGCGGGCTCATATTTTGTTTTGTTAAACCGCTGACAGCACAATGCATCGCGGCGATTTTGCGACTAAAATTTGCGAAATTGGGACTAAATTTTCGTATCTTGTCACAAAATTGCGACTGAATTTTTTCGTTAATTTCGAGCCCAGATTTACTTTGACAACGGCTCCTACGAAACCTAAGTTTAATAATTGACCACATGGGTTGAATTGCAGCCATAGAGAAAACACAAGTTTCATTTTGTTCACTTTCAACTTCACGTAAGCTTTTCGATCAAGGCGAGTCCTAGTGCGACGCCTTCTTTGTGAAGTTAGTTTTTATTCACATCATTATCATCATCATCTTGAAACTCGATTGTGAAGCGACTGAAGGAATAGGGTTTATCAAATTAAAGTTGTAATTCGCTTTTCCTACATTCCTCATAGGCAAAAGTAATGTTACTCGACTGTAAATAATGGTTGAGATAGAGCGAGTTTGAATCAAGTGTCGTAAAACCAAAACCAAAGTAATTACTTTGGCCAATCAGAAAGGACGGAGACAATTCAGTAAACCAATCAAAATTCGAAGTAATTACACGTAGCCGAAACAAAGCGCGGGAAAATGTGCACGCGCGAGCCACGGTTGGGTTTGGTTTGACTTGTGATTGGTTGAAAAAGTGGTGCGAGAACTTTGAACCAATCACTTAGTGAATTAATGTAAAACCAAAGCAATTCGCCAATTACTTTCGACACTCAATTGAAAACCGCTCTATGGCAAATAGGAAGAATAATGAACTTTATTTAATTCACAACTGTATTTAGCGCTGGGGCGCCAATAGACCTTTTTCGCTTGTACATTTTGTTTTCCCACTACAGATCACGTGTATAATACTCGGGAGGTTTGGTCCTTTGTTTTGTTCATCAAAATGAGTGCATGCAAGCTTGGCCAGGCCTCAACAGCGCCTTAAGTGAAAATGCGGATTTCACTTCCTAAAGTGCGAATGAAGCTTTGAATATTTTTCCGATGTTATTTATTTATTTATTTATTTATTTGGGGGGGGGGGGGGGAAGGGGTATAACAGCGTCCAGTAACGATTTTGTCCCAAAATTCCAACGGGACGTACGCTTCAGGGGAATATTTGTTGACATTTTTTGCCTCATAGCACATGGCGGCTGTGACTAAAAGTGGGACGGGGACGTGGGACTTGGGACGTGGGGACTCGGGGACGTGGGGACGTCGGGACGTGGGGACGTCGGGACGTGGGGACGTCGGGACGTGGGGACTCGGGGACGTGGGGACGTCGGGACTCGGGGACGTGGGGACGTGGGGACGTGGGGACTCGGGGACGTGGGGACGTGGGGACGCGGGGACGTGGGGACGTGGGGACGTGGGGACGTGGAGACTCGGGGACTCGGGGACTTGTGAACTCGGGGACTTGTGAACTCGGGGATGTGGGGACGCGGCGACACATTTTCGAAGTAACATCGCCAAGAAAGTTGAATTGCTTGTGTTATTTTGCTTTTCAAGTACCAGCTAAATACACAGCGAAATTCAAAAATTGGATTCTCGAAAAGTCATTCTCGCCACCCGTCACAGAGCTCGAATGTGAAACAAAGCAGAAGACCTAATGGCCCATTGCTGACACTGCAGCTGAAATTTCACGTTGCAGCGTTTGTTGTTGTTGTTGCTCAGAAACTTGAGCCTTATGACTCCTTCTCTGTAACTGAAGTTTAAATACCGTGCAAGTGTCCTTGTTGGCGGCATTGTGATTGCATCTTTCCTGGCGCTTGTTCAATTTGTTACCTTTGATTCGGGTTGTCACCGTTGATGTTGTCGAAAATATTCGTCATCAGAGGGCCAGAAGCCCCCCAGGAGGGGGAGGGGGGTACTGCCATATATGAGCTATATAGGTATGTGCCGCTGTGAAGGGTATGGTTTTCAAGCAGTTTGCTCTAGGGTAGGATACATAAATCAGAGCGTTTGTTTCTAGAATTGGATATAGTTTTTCACGGAACTGACCAGTTGGTTGAAGATTTTATCTAGACTAAGGAAAGTTGATAAAACCAAATTTTTGTATACTACTTCTCCACCGACACAGCACCACAGTTTCTTTAGAAACTACCGCCTTCAAGTATAAATAAATCATTTTTTGAGAGAGAAACAATTGTAGTATAGGTTTTGCTTTGGCTAGACTGTGCTAGTGACCTCAGTAGTTTCTGAAAAACAGTTACTCTAGGATAGGGAGGGTTTGGGGAGTTAACTCTGGTACGGGGTAGCAAAATTCACCTGAAGCAGCTCTGGTTTAGGCTAAGGGTTCCAAGGTCCTAGAGGCACATCCCCCACCCAGAAATTCCTAAAGTACCGTCTCCGGGCCAGAAGCTAAATAACGCTTCTGTGTGTTAAGGCTTGACCAAGCGAATAAGTTAGCATATTTTTGTTTTACGTGGAAACATTTATCCAATCGACGTTAACTTGAAATCTGCATACTTTGCTTTCTACTCCCTCTTTCATCTGAAATGTGTCACGTGATTTTTAACGGCTAAAAACAATTGAAATATTTTATCGGAAACGAGGATGGAAAAGTCATCTTATATCAAGATACCTTGCTGTAGTACTCCTATCGAGACTTTATCACTCTGCCTTTTAATCATATGCCCATCTTAATGGCAACGGTAAATCAAAATTAAAAGAAAAAAAAAGGTCAAATCACATAGAGGTCACAATAAAAATGAACGATATCACATTGATAGGTATAATTATACGTTAATGGTAGTTTTAAGCAGTTTCAAGCAAAACTTTGTCGGAATTTTTTAGGGTAAACGTTCCCCCAATCTCAAAAACAAGCGTTATGACGTCTTCAGTCAAGAAATGTGACGTGACAGACAACTACGAGTGAAATGCATAATTTAAAATAAAAAGGTTAGGATGCAGAAAGTGGAAGTACTTTTAAATGTTCAAGCCTCGATATACTTGGGGAATTATAAAATGATCTGAGAAATGGTCATACCAACGTTTCGTTCATGTTGCCTATGTCAAATAAGGACTTAATGCAAAAAAAAAATTGTCCCTTCGTTTTACCTAAATTACTCCACTATGTAACTTGATAGTAGTATAATGAAAGTCACCTTTTTATGAAGACGAGTAATAAACTATACTATATATATTTACTAGACCTCTGTTTCATATCATACAACCGAGGAACTTAAACCGGGGTACAACGCAGTTACGATCAACAGACGAAGATTTTGTGAAATATGATGAAAAGTTAAACAAATGGTAAAAATGCGTCCTCACATCCCCGAGTTCACACGTCCCCGAGTCCCCACGTCCCCACGTCCCGACGTCCCCACGTCCCCACGTCCCCACGTCCCCGAGTCCCCACGTCCCCGAGTCCCCACGTCCCGACGTCCCCACGTCCCCGAGTCCCCACGTCCCCGAGTCCCCACGTCCCCGAGTCCCCACGTCCCCACGTCCCCGAGTCCCCACGTCCCAAGTCCCACGTCCCCGTCCCACTTTTAGTCACAGCCGCACATGGCTATCGTTTTCTAATCAGTCCTCAGCCTGGAATGAAGTACTGAATATTGAAAGTGCTTTGCATAATGAGCTTATCTCTGAAAATTTGAACTCGATATACCTGATAATCTGTGAGAAATGATGCTTTGAAAATTCGAAATTTTACAAAGAATGTGTGGGATCACTAGCTCAATTGCTACCCAATACTTTATCAGTTTTTAATGGCTAATAACTCGCTCGTTATCACAGCTTAAAGACTTGAAATTGGATATTTAACTAACTTTAACAAGTTCTTTTAGCTTTGGAAGTGGTCGCCATTTATGAAAGTGGTCTTTTAGAGCGGTTTTCAATTGAGTGTCGAAAGTAATTAGCGAATTGCTTTGGTTTATGATTACTTCACTCAGTGATTGATTCAAAGTTCTCGCGCCACTGTTTCAACCAATCAATCTCATTGGCCAAAGCAATTAGTTTGGTTTTGGTTTTACGACACTAACTTGAAAACCGCTCTATGGTCGGGGCTCTGGTGGGAATTATCAATAACTATGATGCTAAGATTGGTGCCAGTGTGAACAGCTTTCCCAATGCATGGCAGAGACGAGTTTTCGAAATCTCTTTGTAGAAATTAATACCATAAAAGAAAAACTTGTAGACACTAAAAGTGTTGAGAATTAATTAACAATTACTCCGTGACCTCGCGTTGGCAATAACGAGTCTCATATCCAACAAGCTCGAATAGACCACTTTCCAAAATACCAGAATACTCTTCGTTTGCCCTACAAAATTTTGCATAAGCATTGTTTTTATTTTCTCTAGGGGCCATTGTAAGTCCCAAGAGAAACTGTAAACAATGCTTATGCAAAATTTTGGAAGGCAAACAAAAAGCGTTATGATATTTTTGAAAGTGCCTTGTGGAATACTTGTTTTATCAACTTTTCATTGAATTCTGAACGCTTGGACACTTGGACACTTGGAATTAAAGCCTATCTGTTCCAAGCTTGACAACACTTGGCGCAATCCGTTTTCATATTACGTCATACCAGGAGCCTCTATTTCCCATAAATACTTGGCCCATGAGTCAAGAAAAACCTTAAATAACAATGACCACAACCACGTTTTCTGAGCCCGCGAGACTGAGCACCCCCAGCAAACTATTATTTTAACGAAAACCGCTGGTCAGCAGCCTGGTTCTGGTCATTGCTGTCTAAGGTCGAACATGAGTCAACCCTTTCCCGAGTAGAACTATTTATGGAACGCCTCCCTTGGGAGATTCAGCACGCCCACTGTTGTAAACAATACAATACAATACACCTGTTTTGTTATTTCAAGAATTACTGTGCGGAATTACTCGGCGGAGAAAAGCCCTGGGAACGAGGTTGCTGATAACTGAGACTGAGTGAACCAATCAGAAAACTAGAAACGCAATATATAATTGAATTTTAGACCTCAGATAGTGCGTTTCTAGCTTTCTGATTGGTTCAGTAGTTTTGTAAAATCAAAATAATTAAATAAACTTTGGCTTTATTTATAAATATCCAAACGTTCAGAATTCAATGAGACTTTAAAAAAACAATAGGCCTTGTTCACGATAGCCACCATGTTGGTTTAGCCATGTGTTCACATATCATTTCATCGTTGATTCATTCCTCACGGGAACATTGGAACCAACAAATGACCAGCTCCCAACGTCAGTGGCTTCATAGCTCAGTTGGTTAGAGCGTCGCACCGGTATCGCGAGGTCACGGGTTCAAACCCCGTTGAAGTCCTGAATTTTTCAGGCATCTTTACGCAATTGCAAAAATTGCGTTCATAACTGCGAGGATCATAGCTTCACTTGATTTAGGGCGCGTTTGATTGACCCTATTCCGGAATAAGAATGTGTGGAGTGATGATTAAAACGGTATGTTTGGCGCGTTTCGAAGCAGCAAGGATAATAAAAATATGTTTAAAATAGCATTTTAGCAGATATTTGATAATTTTAATGTGAATCTCCGTAAAAACGAAGGATTTTTAACTTATATTCCATGTATTCCTATTCCGGAATACGGGCAATCGAACGCGCCCTTAATGTGAATCTCCGTAAAAACGAAGGACTTCTATCTTCTATTCCACGTATCCTTATTCCGGAATACGGTCAATCGAACGCACCCTAAATTTAACCATTAAGACTCGTCGCCATGTGTGAATATTGAAATATCGAACGTGGCCAAAAACATTTCAAAATGGCGACCTTTCGTCCAGGAAAGCTCGCTAGAAAGAAGAATGGCCGTTTTTAGAGCACAGCAGTAAAGAGCAAAACGGAAAACTTTGTAGCCTCTCGCAGGAAAAAGTCGATTGATAGCCTTGCTGATGCAAAAGTCTCATTTCAGTTCGAGAGTGAAAGCGGAAACCGCGCTATCGGTGAAGGCGTGTTGTCGAGGGGTCAAGCTCGGTTTGCTTTCTGTTTTCTCCTAAACGAGGTTGGTGACCTATCTTTTTTTTGGCATAATTTTATTCTCTTACTCCTCCTCTTTGTGCTGTAAAAAATTTAAAAAAATTACGTCAGAAAAAAAAGTTACAGGGAAAAAAGTTTTCGTAGCCATCAATCGTGGACACAAAATTGTCTCCTTGGGATCACGCACCCGACGAATATTTGTGGTCAGTGCCTTTTCATGACGTGTGCCTGTGCCATAAAACAAAAATTAAATTATTCCTTTTGAACAATACAATACACCTGGCCCCAGTTGTTCAAACGATGGATAGCGCTCCCGGATAGCGCTATCCACCGCATAAATCACTATCCAGTGGATAAGTATCAGCGAAGTCAATTGATATAGGATAGTGGATAGTGATTTGTCTGGTGGATAGCGCTATCCACGTTTTGAACAACTGGGGTCTGTTTGGTTATTTCAAGAATTACGTCAAAGCTGTGGCTTCATGTTCCTGGGAAACGTAGCGTGAACCGATGGAACAAACTTGTCCTTGATAGATGAAGTCGCAATGATTAAATGAGTAACTTGAGCAAGTTATATATCCCAAACGAGCTTGGTCACCTATTTTTCTTAATTGCACATTTCGAGTCACCATAATGTAGGGAACAATCGAAAAAAGTTTAAAGAAAATCTTATTACAACTTATATTACTAAGGAATCACCTTAAAACAACCCGAAATTTAACCTCGGGCATCTGGAAAGCCCGAGTAATAATATGCAAAATCTCTGAAATAAATGATGTGATAATATTGAAACTTCCATTGGCAGAATGTGTGTAACCATAGGAACAATCTCAGCTCCAGGCCCTTACTGCACTGTGCCAAACTGTAGATAGTTGACACAAACCAGCTATGTCAACTCAGGTCTTCCCAGAATCTCTTAGGGAAAGAGTGATTTGCACTTAAGACAAAAATAAGTTCTGTTCTACCGAAACTACATCCAAAAGCAAAGATGTTGCCATAGCAACAGTTCATTTGGTGTCAGTTTCTCTTGAATGATGTACAATTCTAAGGCCAAATAAAAAATTTGAGAAACACAACTCCAACATTTCCAGAGATGTTCTTGCTTTTAAGTTTGATTTCCTTTGGAACCACCAATGGTATCATCAGTATTACAGCTAAATTTAAGTGGACCCACAAACTTATGATAACTACTTGCAGTAAAAAAGAGAATTTAATTGTTCTATTTGAAAGGTATTCCACATGATCATCACTTATTTTACATACTAGTATTTTGAGTAAGACATTTTCTACTGTTCTGACATTACTAAATTTTATTTTTTTTTTGAGGGACTCTGTTAATAAAATGCTCCACGTCAACTATTTTTTCAAAAATGGGTTGTGCTCATAGAGGTCCTGTACTTTGAAACACGTTACTCTCCAATTTGCAGCAGGTAGAATCCACACTATATATACCTATTTTATCATTTGCTGCACTAAACTATCCACAAGGCAGTCACGTAAATTAACACAGTTTTGATATTTTAGATTACTTTTGTTTCTTTAGGAAATTACTTAAGGCTAGTTTACACATTATAAAATGCAAAAATTAGCAAACATATTCTACATAGATGTACTAACTTTGGTTAATTAGTGACTTGCCCAAAAATATATAGATTAAATTTTACGATCAAATTGTATGTTACTTGCACTTATGGATGCATAGCATACCTATTTAATTGAACCCTTGGATGAATGCTTGTATGATGTTTTTAATTACAAAGTAACTGATACGCTAGTCTTTGTTACTGGTACATCAAGTAAACTTGCCTTGAAAAAGAAGAACTATGTGATGTCATAAATGGTAAGAGTGAAAAGATATATTTCAACAATGAAATTTATAACTCTTTGACATGATTTTGTAATTGATGCATTTGTGCCAGGTGAATGTAGTTCAGTTTTGCCAAGGTTCATTCATGTCAAAATCACTCCTTTTCCCCTGCTACCAGTGCTTAAAACAATGAGGAAGATTTCAAATGAAATTTGGCAGGGACAGTTATCTGCATTTATAAGTATTTTTGGTCATTTGTCAAGATTACATTTAAGTGTGAACCAAGTGCTGGCCTCAAATTTTCAAGTTGCAATCCATTTCTATCCTTCCTGTCGGCATAAACAGAAATATGTACCAGTAATATTGTCTCATTGCGGCAATTATAAAGGGGGGTGGCTCTTAACTACCAAACCGTTGCTATGGACCCCTTCAAATAGTCATTTCTCAAATTCCTTGAACTTTACAGTAATCCTTTCTTGCCAAGTGTGTTCTTTTCAACTTTCCTTTGTATGGTTCGACTCACAACCATGTTTGGTAAATCATGTGACCAAAACAGAAAATGCCTTAAAACTCAGCGAGTTCACTGTTTTTCACAAAAATTAATTTTAAATGCAACAGTTTGAGAACATTCTAACACAAAATATGTAGCATGGATAAAAAAAATTACTTCTCCAAAAAATTATGACGTCATAAGGCCCTCCTTTGATACACTTTTCAAATAAAAGTTCCATGCTACTGTAGTTTACGCAAAATGATGGGACGGTTCCCATACGGTGAAAAAACCGCCTCCTGAGAGCTTTTACCTGTTTTTCACTGAAACCCACAGCAGATGACTGGGACCAGTTGCGCATGCACCTTCTGATTGAAGTGAATTGTCAGATTTCCATTGAAAAAATACTTCAGAGAACCATCCATGCAACCTTTTTGTAGGGCTCTTTGACTAAAAAGCTTCCTTAGCAACCATTGTCTTTCTGTAGTTAACTGCCACCCCTCTTAAAGGGGCTAGGTCATGCTGTTTTAGGTAATTTTGTTTAATTTTGTTAGTTATGAGCTCTAAACGTCAAAGTGGCAGAGCAAGAGTATTTCATTTGCAAAATCACGGCCACGTAACAATTGAGAATGATTTCCCAGCTGTTTAAATGACATTTTGATATAAACTGATGTAAATTTGAAAAAAGGTGGGCCGACGTTTTTCAAATTTACCCAAATGCAATCCATTTCAATCCTCCCCAGTTTTGTCCATCCTTGTCCCTCCTTAGCTTTCCTGTGTTTTGTTTGAGTTCCTCTATAGTTTTGAGCCGTTATTTTGTTATTTCAGTTAATTCTATGACCATTTGATCAATGCTGAAATTGCCTAAAATTGCGTGACCTAGCCCCTTTAAGGAGGCTCGAAAGGGTTTTCAGCCGAGCGCGCATGCGTAAGCCACACATGTAATTTGAAAAGCTGCTCGCATCAGCTCATGATTCAAAAATGGGTCACCAGAAATAAACAAATACTGCTAATTTCGTTCACCTTTCTTCTCATTCCTATATATATGGAACATAAATTGTACACAAACGGTTTAAAGGTCACTTGAATCTGTTTGTGCTGGCCTATAGCTCCACTCATGCACTCGAATGAGCGGGTGACGCATGCCTTTAATGCTGATCTTGTAACCCCCTCATTTTTCCTGATTATTTTTGCAACTTAACTTGTTTATATCTCTGCTTCCAAATGGTAAGTTTTGCTCATTTTTGCAGCAGGTAGAATCCACACTATCTATACCTATTTTATCATTAATTTTGCTGCACTAAACTATCCACAAGGCATTCACGTAAATTAGAGATTATTTCTAACATTATCTGGTGACCCTGAAAGGGAAGATTTCACCGTCCTGTTTTTTCAAAAAAGACAATATATCTTGATTTTAAGGCTCAAAGAAATGCCTTTTATCGTTGCCATGGTAATGTTATTTGGAGGAAAATGTGATGTGAGAAATCTATGATGGATACTTAATACCCTGGTCACATTTCGTCTTGATATGATTACCCTAACTGTATCTAAGGACAGAATATGTTTATTTGTTTGAAAAAAGGAGAAACTATTTCGAGTCACCTTAATGGGGTCATAGTTTTTCAGTGAATGATTAACCCATTGACTCCCAGGAGTTCCCCATTGACGAGTAAAATCGTCTGGCGTTAGACAGAGTAAAATACTAAGTCTGGCCGGTTTCAGCCGGTTTGGACGTCAAAGAGTTAAGTCTTAAAGAAACAACAGCCCTTATTATTTTAGATGGAGTCCAGAAATTCAGACATCCTTTCAAAAGCGAGCTTGAAATCGCCTAACACAGTGCCCCTAAATCGACCTTGCTTATACTTTACATGCATTACACACTTGATTAAAAACAGTAATAAAGATTGGTTACTGCCCTAAATTTTGTCCACTCACGTTATGTTAACAGAGAAGGATAATGACATAATTTGCATTACAGTATAAAATTATGTACAAATCAAACAGAATTTTACTAGCTAATGTAATAATAAATAACGTTAATTGAATGTTGAATCACTATATATATATGCTACAATTGTGCACTTCTGGTCATGTGATTTATTTAAATTAGGTACCGTTAATAATTATTAAAGAATTGCTATGTCCAGCCTTTCATTCCAGCAAACTTTGATCAACAGGTCTGCTCAGAAAACAGTGTAGGAAAACAGATGTAGGAATAAATTGACTATATTCTTTCTTGTAAACTTTCCCATGCTTTAGCAACTTGCTCTTGGGTGTATTCAGATTCCCACAGAGTGCATATTGCAACATTGGCTTTGGCTAATCTTTCTTCATTTGTGATTTGTGATTTTATTCTGTTAAGTGCTTGCTCTTTGGAAATGTTATCTCTTGACAGAATGCGTGACAATGCTTCGCTTTCAGGAACAAATGTCACCCAAACTTCATCAGCAACATCATCCCAGCCAGCTTCCAAGAGAATGGCAGCATCTAAAACACAAACTTTAAAACCAGCTTCCCCATACTGTGCTATTTCATCTTTGGCAAGCTTTATTATCTCTGGCCACACTATTTTATTTAGCAATGCCAGCTTGGTTTTATCAGCAAATACAATGGCACCAAGAGCTCGCCGGTTTATCATCTGGTCTTCAGTTAAAATCTCCCTTCCAAAATTCTTGATTATTTGCTCGTACGCTTTCTTCCCAGGCATGTAAGTTTGATGCCCTAACTGGTCACAGCTGATGACTGCTGCACCTAAACCTTTTAGTCTTTGGCAGACCGCAGACTTGCCACTGGCTATCCCTCCTGTGAGGCCAATAATGTAAGTGAGCTGGTGACTCTTCTCTTTCCTAACAGGCCTTAACAGTGTTCCTAAGAGTTTGTGTCTCTCCAAAGTGGAACTCATCTTGTCATCTTTGCTGACATCTCCTTCAGTGACAACGTCAACTACATGAATATCCAAAAGATTTAAGCCCTTCTTTTGTCTCACATCATTAATTACATGACCTCCCTTTTCTGTCTCTTTGCTGACAACAAGGCACTGGTAATCTGGCTCTGTTCCTGCTGGACCTACAGGGTCTACCAGAGGTATGATGTTGTGTTCAAGGCCTGCAGAAGAATAGATTTTCAATCACACCTTTAGATTGTTGTAAGATTTTTGGATGCATCTTTTTTGAAAACTGAGCAGGGATGGCACATTGGTGAAAGCACTTGCCTCAGTCCCATCAATGTTTGTTTTGTTTTAGTCTTCCTTTCTCATTGGCTGGGGAAAAGGTACAAGTTGGGGAAAAATATTGCAATTCATAAATAAATCACACAGCTGAGAGCCAATATTAAAAAAATAATAATACCGTAATAATAATAATAATAATAATAATAATAATAATAATAATAATAATAATAATAACAATGATGATGATGATGGCGTTCTTTTATAGTGCTTATCCAGACGTGATGTACAGTACCATGCAAAAGTAAGTTGACTGTCTCTTGCGAGTCTGAGATTCTCGACTCGATCATCAATCCTCAATTCTTGTGAGGATAGAGGATTCAAAATTGAGGAACGACGATTGAGAATCGAGTCAAAGAAATTGAGAAACTAACAAGCTTGCCGCTTGACTGATTCCTCGATAGACTATTAAATAGCACCAAACACAACTGGGAATACGGATGAAAGATGAAAAGCCTGCCAAAGTTTCTTGTAGAAAGTCATTTGGGAGTAATGAAGAAAACCGAGCGCCTTAATTAGTCCTCTTTCAAATCCAGTTTCTGTAATTGGGAAAAGGTACAATGAATGACACGATTAGACTGCTAAGAGACCCCTATGTTTCAGTGTGTTTCTATGTGATTGCAGAGGAGATAATTATTATTCTTCAGCCGTATGATCGAAGCATACTCGACAATCACACAGACTCTAAACAGTATGAAACTATCTGAAACTGTAAGCGCTTTACAAGTCATGAAAAATAAAAATAAAATAAATCCATGAACGAATAGGGTTGTACAAAGATTTCCTTAAATAAATAAGTTTTAAGTCGTCTTTTGAAAGTCTCGAGATGATCAGATTTTTTATGCGTTTGCGAAGCAAAAGCAAAAGCTCTAGATCCATAAGACTTCAAAGTATACATGTAGCTGGTAGGGTTAAGATGAAGCGATGTAGATGAGTGGAGGGTTCTTGAAGTATGGTAGAGACTCATCAGTTCTTGTATGTATGAGGGAGACAAATCATGCAAAGCTTTGAAAGTGAAAATTAAAATATTAAACTTTTTGCGTTAAATCTGATTGCAAGGATCAGAAGCAATTTCTAAATGGATGTAATAAACAATTCAAGCGGTTGCAGCAAATGTGGTATGTTTGTGTAAAGACATTTGATAGCTCCATAACAAATCCTTTGATGCTGATTTCAAGCTTTAGGGTTTCACAGTGTGACGTGCTTTTTGTTCAAGCTGTGTGCAAGCACAAGGTCCGCTAACATGACCTGGGCATAATAACATAACATCACTGCCCTAAAAATAATGAGCCTGACACTAAGTTGTCAATGGAGCTGCATCCGTTTGGGTAACAGCTTCAGCTGGTTGCAGGGCCAATTGCGGCTAGGGTTGGCACTGACATTGGCATGCTGTTCTCGACCGGTTTGTTGTCGTCATGTGGCAATGGTACTGTTCCTGAAGTCTTCAGCAGTATTCTATTACATCTCAGTTCAGAGCCATCTGCTGCCTTGACATTTGTAACACCTTGGCTTGCCTGCATCCCCCTTCACTTCCACTGGAGTCCAGGTCTTGCTCTGTGGCACTAGAGTCACTTGTTGGCCCGGCAACAGTCTTGTCATTTCATGTGATGCCACCCTGTCATGCTGTTTTCTTTGCATGTCTTGGCAGAACTGTAACTGGACATGGTGGCTCTAAGTCCAACAATGTACCTTGGCTTAATTGCTGGTATAGGGTAACTTAGGTATGATATCTGTCTTGGCACCCGAGTCTACCTTACCAACTGCAGTTGTTTACAAATGTTCCTTGTGGCCCCAGTGTCAAGGATACTTCTCGCAGATCCTTTTCTTTGGATGAGATGGTATTTGCATTATTCAAGAGTGTTACTTCAATCTGATTTACATTGCTTTTTCTTAACTTTGAAAAGCATACCTTGGCTAGGTGGTCCACCTTTTGACAGTAGGGACCTCATTAAGCAAGAAGGATGACGAAGGCTACGAGAATGCCACAAATTTGCATATTTAGTGGGCAAAAACAATAGCTTTGAACACCCTGCACGTGCTTTTTACATTTTGACACATTTCTTTGCCATTCTCCTCTTGTCATGTCGAGGACAAGAGCACATGACGACAAATTTTCAATTTTCTCTCTAAATATCCACACCGTTCTCATCAATTTTATTCTTGGATTATGTGTTCACACTTTCCAAGCCGAGCGACATGGAGTAATCGCAAAATTATTCCAGTAACGGGAAATAATATTTTTAGACAATGTTCTCGTAGCTGTTGTCGTCGTCCTTGCTTAAGGTCCCTAGTAGTGGCATGTTGCATTTCTGGCTGGACACTGATCATGGGAGTGGGGACCCCTGCAGCCACAATTTCTGTAGGATTGTACTCATCCTGATGCAGTGTGTGATGGCTGTCTGCTCAACTGGTTCCTTTGGTTCTGGTGTGTTTTTGTTGCATTGATAGGGAGTAACTCTGTATTCATTAAAGCTGTTTGTTTGCCAACTTCTCCGCCCTTGCCATTTCCTGAGCTTTGTTGAATGTACATGTAAGGTCGATGTCCCCTTCTTTGAAGCAGTCCTTTCAAACACAATGATCAGAGTTCATCCCAAGCACGAAAAAATCACAGAAAAATCGGTCATTGTGTGCAACCGGGTGGTTGGCTCCTTTAATGAGAATTCTGAGTTTTGTGATGGATTCTTTGAGAGATGAGTTTCCTTGGCAAAGGTTGTGTAGCTCCCATACTGGGTTGAGTTCATTTGAGTAGGGCTTAACGTAATGTTCAAATCTATCCCAGTAGCTGCTCAACTTCTTCTGTTGTTCTGCTGTTAGGTCCCTGCTGTTGAATAACTCTAGTCAGTTTTCTCCAGACCAATACAACAAGTGTTTACATTTCTTCGTTAATTTTCGCCATAGGGCCAGTTAATAGCAGTTCACACCTAGGTTGTCGCCTGTGCTCCAATCAATAGAAGGACCTTTGTCGATAAGCAAAGAGGCCATTTTGACTATTAAGTCGACCACCATAGCGCACACAGTTCACTCAGATTGTCACTCTCACCAGTGTACTGACTTAAACTTTAGTCAGCCGAGATGAATGATGTCCTTACCTTGTCAATCCCGCTTCGAACACCATGTAAAGATATTGAATGGGTCCATAAGAAATCCTTTAATACTGGTTTCAAGCTTTAGGCTTTCACACTTCAACATGTGCTTTTTGTTCAAACTGTGCGCAAGCGCAAGTAACATTACCACACAAACCCTGAGCATAATAACATAACAGTTTGATTCTACACGCTGAGTAAAACACAGAATGTGTGGTTCCAGAAAATATCCATACCCCCACCACGGAAGACAATTGGAAATTCCGCGGGAGAGGGGGGGTTAAAGGGCAGTAATTTCCAAGGGGTAGGGGGGTTTCGTGGGAAACTACTTTTCCAAAGGGTCACGAACCACATACAAAACATTGAAAGCAACATACGATCGATGTGAAGCACAAAACACACTATCGGACGATGTTTTGAAACAAAAGTCAGTTTTGAGATAAAGTTAATACTATTAGCTTCAATGTTTCCGTTTTTCTTTGAGTTAGCTAGCGCTACAATCTCCCGAGGCTAAGAACAATGTGTCTTTCATTTGGGACGGATTCAAAACATTTAAAATGGCGGTCTCAACTGGAGTCTCGTCCCCAGACTTCCACGTTTGTCTCTTTTTCGTCCAACCAACACTTCCGTTCACTTGAGTATCACTTTTCGCTACCTTCACATGCAGTAAACACATTTTTGATAGGATTTATGTTTTACTGGGGGTAGTAACTCATTGAAAATGCGATAAGACGCAAGTTCCCACCATCTCAACGCTTGTGTGCAACGACATTTTCTTTTTTGTGGGTGGCATTTAGACCACGGACAGAAACCGGGAGTCAAGTTTTCTCTTCTTTGAGTAAACGCAACATTTATTGCGACCTCGGGAAACGATTGTTGAAGTTCAGTTCGTTATGTCAAACTGGAAATTCTAAAACAGGAGTTTGACTACTCATTGGAGGAAGTAAATCGCGCCAAAAACAATAAGAGTCGCCCTCTCCATTCCATCCGTGGCGCAAAGGCAAGCAACAGTGAGGCTGTGTGTCATTTACCGGCGAGAAGGACTGCTGGAGAGTCAGTAAATTTGAAGACTGCACATAAATCGCCATATCTAAGTTTACAAATATGATGGATTATTTTGGCGTCGATAATATTCTTCGTAAAACAATCGCCTTTGTGACGACGTTCACGAAACCTACCGTGTCAACATGTGTGGTCCCTAAATATTAAAGAATCAACCTGAAGAAACTGACAAAATGTGTAGACAAAGGAACCTTGTAAGTTTCTGTTTTATTTACTAAAGTTTGCAAAGTTGTTTAAGCGAGTGAAATGTTCTCATTGAAGTTCGCACAAAAACGTGAAACAGTCGACGTGCAACCCAAATGTTTAAGCTTTGCAAAGTTGATAGCGCACAAGCTGAAAGTTTAGCTGGATAATGAGCTTAACAAAGCGTTATATTTTTCTAAAAGTTAACCTTAATGTTTACACTGTTGTAATAAAATTCTACCGCAATTACGTAACTAATTCACTTTCGTTTTTATAAGTAAAAAAATTCTGGAAATTCCTGAGGGGAGGGGGGGTCATCAAAGACCCCCCTGGAACGGAAAATCCTGGGGGGAGGGGGGGTGCAAATCAAAAAGTCTTCCGTGGTGGGGGTATGGATATTTTCTGGAACCACACAATTTAATGTAGCATTGGGTTATTCTCGAAAAAATCTGCACCCCCATGATGGATGGGTTTCTGGAAATTCTCACGGGAGGGGGTTCAAAGGTTATGGAAATCTAAGTGGGAGGGGGGGGGGGGGGGGTTGAACCTAAAAAAATCTTCTTCGCAGGTCATTTCCTCGAATTTTTATACCTGCAACACTCGAGCTCCATCTGAGTCTGAAAAAAGTAGAAATCTTTCTGTTTACATATTTGTTAACTTCAAGTTATCTCAACAGGTTCTTTCATAATCACAGAAAATACCCAAAAAATGTGTGACAAACCTAAAGAAAGCAGTCGCAACAAAGCGGACGTTGCAAAATGTGTGACGCCTGACACTATTTGTTTTGTCGTACTCAGACCCTAGCGCACTGCTGAGCATAACTTCGCTCCAGTTTGGAGAAGTTGACATTAAATTTAGCATGATTTTAATTCTTGGATTTTAAAAATTCATACTTTGATTGGAAAATGATTTCATATCCACTACTTTCACTTCAGTATTTGCCTTTCCGATTTAGTGGTGAAAGTCAGGAGGCTTTCTATACATGACAGAGCAATAATACAAATCAGATGGGAAAAGACATTAATTTATAGACCTACAGGCTCAGCTCTTGGAGGTAAAATATTAAATTCAAGTTGCCTAAGGTCTGAAGTTCCAAATTTGGACGATAACATGTTAATTAAGTTTCTCTGACTTCAACTTAGTAGATTTCAATTGCCAGTCAACAATGAAGAGAGTTTTCTGTCCCCAAAAAGATAAGATTGAAGCTTATACAAGTGTATGTTTATCTCTTATACTCTTTTATTACTTATAAAACTTAGTATGTATTTACTTCAAGGGTAAGTATATTATATTAAATAAATTGAATTTATGCATGATGACTTTTTTTGGAAATCCAGGTGGTTGGTGGGGGGGGTTTAAAAAGTACCCATCCATTGTGAGGGGAGGGGGAGGAATAATTATTTAACCCATTAAAACTTTGAGAATGATTTTAGTGCAAGTTATCTCATTTAAATTAATAACACAACTGTAAACTATATTGGCAAATTTGTCTGACTCCAATGATTTTGCTCATTGCCAGTGTTTACAGTACCCAAGATTTGCTAAAATACCAGTACTACTGCAACAAATTATAAAGGCTGATCATTAGCCTACTTCATATGAAGTAAGACTTTTCGTTAGGTATTACATGACGCAATAGTAATTTCAAACCAGTTTAACCTAAGCAGAACTTGTAAACAGTACCCGTTTTGAAACCTGTTTAAACAACAACGTCACAGCGTAATAATTTACGTCCAGAGGTCAGAAATTATCTAGTTTCAAAAGTTCACACAAGACATTTTAATTGTCAACTCATTACTTCTGTTCAATAACGCACTCGGACTAATCAAAACAGAAAAGTCTTTTTACTAGCATGAATAAATGATACAAGTATAAACAGTATTACTATTAATAACAAGCAAAAGTCCAATGTAAATAACAAGAAAAATACCTGGCTTTACATCGCCCAAGAACTCTTCCAAATGCTTTTTCCTCTCTTGAAATGGCTCAATAAGTTCTCTTAAGATCTTTCTTTGCAGTAGAGGCCCTTCGCTGAGTCCAACTGTAATTCTCTTCTCGCAAAGCAGAGCGGAAACAGAAAGAAGCAAACGATGACCAGAATGCAAGTGATCGAACGTGCCTCCGAGAACGACGTCCTCGTAGGTTTGAGAATAATGACTGTTTTGTGCCCTATCCGACGGTGAAGGGCCCTTGTGGGCTTCGTTACAAATTCCCTCGACTTCATCTTTCAAATATATCAGTGTTTTATCCAGATCGGACAGTTGAAATCGCCGCGTCATCCATTCCTTGAACTCGAGGAAATCAACATGCGAAGTCGTCTTTCCGTTGTCTTTCCCAAAAAAATCTCGCACAAAGGCGACTTCGGGCTTCCTAAAAAGTTGTCTTATTTCATAGTTTGGGCTGTAGGTCATCGTCAAAGCTGGGGGGAAGAGAATTCGGACGTCCAACGGGCCAATTGTTGCCGAATTCTTGCTGTATACGTTTACAACAAGTTCGTACAAATTGCGTACGTAGAAATCCGGCTGGTAGATATCTACATACAGGACTTCAGTCACTTCTTTGCATGCTTGCATCAGAAGTTTCAGTACTTTTGTTCTGATGCAAGACGGAGAAAGTACTAACAACCCGTATCGGAACATAGAGGGTTTGCTAAAATTTCCTTCCTTGTTGGCAATTATGTCATTAAAAGTTCTTGCCGTAACCCGGGGTGTCGATCTTATCGATCTCATCCCTTAGAGAGAGAAAGACTGGGTTCAAGTGGCCAACTTAGGTCACGAAGAGCTCACGAAGAGCTCACGAACAATTGTTGAGAGCTAAACGAACCTTTTCGTAAAAATCTTCGCAATGTTTCTATAAACGTTTAATTGTGGTGTTGGCTTATCGTCTCACTTTTGAGTCACAGACAGACGTTTCTAGCCAAAATAGAGACTCCTGGAGTAACCATGGGACGAAAGATTACTCTTGCAACCTGCAGTTTGAATCAATGGGCCCTGGATTTTGAAGGCAACTTAAAACGAATTCTTCATAGTATTAGCATAGCGAAAGCACATGGTGCGTCCTACAGACTCGGTCCCGAGTTGGAAATTCCTGGATACGGCTGCAATGACCATTTTTTGGAAAGCGACACACTGCTACATTCTTTCCAAGTTCTCGCACTGTTGTTGAAATCGCCTGTCACCAAAGACATAATTTGTGATGTCGGAATGCCAATTATGCACAGGAATGTACGCTACAACTGCAGAGTGATATTTTTGAACGGCAAAATACTGCTAATTCGACCAAAAATCACTCTGGCTTGTGATTCTAACTACAGAGAGGGCCGTTGGTTTACAAAATGGACAAAGGTGCAAGTTTGAATAGGATGTGTGCTGCCCAACATAAGTTCCATCCCTCCTTACTTTGCTCCCTTCATCACCACTTCCCCCTAAGCGTGGGACATTCCACTCATAATCGGAATCCCCCTATGGACCAATTCCCAATTAGACTGGTAGGAATTCTTTTGTCAAAGGCACCGACAAAAAAGTGAAGGGATAGGAAAGGTTTTTTCAAAGGGTTCGGACAAAAAATATGAGTACTGTCGTAGGAATCTACAGTACTCATCCATACCCCGGGGTCAGATCATAAATGGAATGTCCCACATGTGATATGTAATCTGCAGCTCCCCATATTTTTGTACCCCTTTACTCAATTATCACATATTTTCATTACTTAAAATTACCCAGCACTTCCTCAATCATATCACTTGACTTTCATCAAAACAAACATATTTGTATCATCATCATCATATCTTTATTTACCCTTGGAATTTATAGGTCCAGCTAATACCTCCAAGCATTTACCTTTTTTTTACTCTGAGCAATTTTACAGAGGACAGACCACAACACCCAGAACTCCATGCCGCACTCTTTAAAATGACACTGGCATTGACTTGATTCAACAGAACCTAAACGCAAACTTTTACGAACAATGCAGACAACGTTCTTCACACTTTTTGACGGACTCCCATCATCTTCTTTGTTACATTGGATTACAGTCTGGGTGGAGTTTATATGGCATTGGCCAACCATACACGTCATAAAAATGTTTAATTTAAGCACAAAATTGTTAAAAAATTGAAAATTATCATGACAAATGACATTAATAGCTTACAATGATTGGGTCATTTATAAAATAAAACACAAAAGGTTTCTTTTGTTTCTTGTTTAGCAAACGGCACAACCGGAGTTTTTTGTATACGATAACTCTCGAATATAAACCACGAAACTGCCCAAAAAAGAACCAGAACATTGTTTTTTTTTTATATTTCTGATACATCTGTGGAAATTTTAGCATAAATTCTAAAAACTCAAACAATTCCAAAAATCATCGCATAGCATATTTTTCCATAGCCTTCTTCAATTTATTAACACACAGAACCAAAAACATCACAACCTGTACGTGTATCATCAATAGGAAAGTTAGACTTGTGTGGTTTCTCAGCTAAATGTTCAATTTGAATTTGGCTTTAACCATTTGATGTGCAACTCTATAAGTTTCTCCTGACGTCTGGTGGCTACTGAGTTGGCCATTTGTAATGATTGCAGAGGACCAAGGTTACAGTCAATGAAATCATGGTCTTATGTCGTTATTTTCAATCCGCATTTCCAAGGTCTTTCATCTCCCTACCTCAGTGGGGTGGGAACATTAGGTTCGTGATGTTCCTAATTTCCTTAACCTATTGACTCCCGGGGGTTCCCCATTGATGAGTAAAATCATCTGGCATTAGACACGGTAAAATACTAAGCTTGGCCGGCTCAGGCCGTTTGGGTATCAAAAGGTTAAATGATGTGTAAAAAGCTCCAGTAAGTGGAGTTTTAAATTGTGTAAAAATCTCTTATTTAACACATAATGTCCAGTTGGACTGTTATTTGACGTACATGTAACACTGGAGGTGTCAGTATGTCAGTGAAAGACGACTTGTCCATGAGAGTTTGCAAGTTGGCCTATAGAGGCTAGGTGACCCCTCTTTAAGTCCCGGGGGGGACTCCCATATGAAACAGACGGGGATGCTCGTCGGAAATTTTGAATTTAACCCCTA
>OX421453.1:12175560-12188060 GCA_949126865.1 Montipora capitata
ACAATTCTTTACCAAGGACCTAGGGTCTGGAACTGTCTTCCTGCCTCTATTACCAATTTGGCAAGCTTTCCTATGTTTAAGAACAAAGTGCTATAGTTTTTATTAAAATAGTTTTCTGAGTTAGTTCCTGCCGCACTCCTTCGCAGCCCTTATTTTTGTTTAATATTGTGATCTCGAGGTGGCCTCTCCTATAAGCCTGGTGGTTTCCTGAGGTTTCCTCACCTAACAACCTGCTGTATGCTTTTTTAAAATCTGTTATCTACATAAAGGCAAATAAATGATGATGATGATGATGATGGTGTCCCCCAGATTTTTGTACATGTTCTTGTAATCTCTAATGGAGAAAAGATACTAAGCAGTGTAAATGTGGTTGTGTGAAGACAAGTTAAAGGGAAAACAGCTCACTTCCGGTTGCAATCCATGTCTCAAAAATGGGCATGCTAATGAAACTCCCTAATAGTGTTGCCATTATCAACAGTACTTTGGAATTGATTAGAGATACTAGTCCTGTAATTCATTGAAAATACATTTGGCTTGGACCATGTTATGTGGTTGGCTTTCTTTTTTGAGGTGCTCTTGGGGCATCTTGACTTAACCCTTTTGCCTGTTAGGTGTTTTCCATCGACCAATTAAGTCATCTAGCATTTGAGTGAAAGCTGTAAGTATGCTGTATCGCTCTTCGAAAATATACATAAATACATGTACATACTTAATTGACTACTCCCCATAGAGGCTTTTCAGGGGGAACGAAACACAATCACGACAGAACAGAACATTCAACAACAACTGTTAAGAATCCCAACTGGCGGGAGGCAAGCTAGTTGGCTATTTGCAAGTGCAGCTGAGAAGTTCAACCAGGGAGTCTACCAGGAAGAAATTCAATCGGTGGTTAGAACGTGTCTTAAACCAGGGATCCCCAAGTGCTCTAACCACTGGGCCGCACTAGAAAGCAAGTGCTTAAAGGGACCATGGTTTTTAGTGCACTTAGGGGCTGTAAACCCTTTAACCTCTAATTAAGGGGTTCTGTATTGATGTACAGACCGTCACCCCCTTACATATGAACCAGGTTAGCTTAAAAAAGTAAACAAATTCTTATAATAGAAAGTGACCTTAAAATTTCAGGCGACTGGAATGAATTGTACTTTAAACTGGCAGTGCACAGATCTTGTTCAAAACTTATTTTTCATGGTTATGAAATATAAAGGTATCAGCGTCCTCATTAGAGGAAATCAGTCATCCCATGTCATAGAGTAGATATCTTTTTGTGGAAATAATATCCAATTTAAGAACCTACATGTAGATAGCCTGAAACTACTGTAAATACCATGTTTATGAGAACCTCTTTAGCCTAACTTGGAAAAATCTAGGTTCTTTTATGTGGGTGTTTACTTTAGTTGCTGAACTCTGGATTCAAATTTTCTTGTCTCAAATAGTATCAGCGAGAACGTGTTAAACCATTGATTACCTATATTTTCGTTATTTGTTTTTCGTCCTAGTTCTTATATACCAAAAGACCCCAAAGAACTTGCAAGCCGAGTGTTTGTTACGTGTTACATGGGCACAGAGAATTCCTCAGAAGAAACAAGGAAGAGAGCAAGTGACCTGGCAGAAGAGATTGGAAGTCACCACATGGGTAGGGAGCGGCCAGTGAGATCTCATGAAATGAAAGTTTGAAAGATCATCGCAGTTAGATAAGAATGTTAAGCAGTTGATCCTGAAATAATCCAGCTTTGAACGGGATTCGAGTCCATGACCATGCGATTGCACTGTGCACAATTATTGCTCTTGGTAGAGCAGGCACTTTCAATTCATGTCAGTTCTGTAGTTCAAGTATATGGAATTTTATATAATTAAATTCTAAAATTAGTGAGATTTCAGTTCAATGATGCCCAATACACTTGAAATCATTTTATCATCATCATCATCATCAGGGGCGGATCCAGAAATTCCAGAAAGAGGGGGCCAAAGAATATCGACGAGAGTGCACCCCCCCCCCCCACCCCCCACATGCCTTCTATCCAAAAAATTATTTGTGCCCAGTCTTCCTCGTCATTTCATAAACTAGAAGAACTCCCGTTACATTTAACGGATTTTTGAAAAGCAGTGAGCTTTTCATATTTGATATGCATATCTATTCAATTTTTCATACGTGATGAATATCTATCAAGGCAAAATGTATTTGAAATAGGAAAAGCTCAGTAATTGAACTAATCATTATCTAAAGAAAAACCGCCTAATGCATACTGTACCACTTGAAAGTCAGTTGGTTACAGAAGCTCTTTAAATACTGGGGAAAAGGGGGGGCCGTGGCCCCCTCGGGCCCCTCTCTCCCTCGGGCCCCTCTCCCCTTAAATCCGCCCCTGATCTTCAACTTCATAATCATCATCTTCAACGTCATCGTCGTCATCATCATCATCATTGTTATCGTTATCGTTATCATCGTCATCATCGTCATTAGCATCATCGTTATCGTTATCGTTATCATCATCATCATTCTTATGTTATGTTAATTAGCTTCTACATCTTTACGATCAGTTTTACGAAATCTCCAGGTGAACATGATTTTGTGAGCTAAAAGACCAAACTTATATGGCACTTTCACAAGCTGAATTTGATTCTCTGAAAGTTTGAACTGTCCAATTTAATGGAAAATATACTATGAAGAGATATTCCTCTTTCCGTTATCAAGGTCGGGTACGAAGGTCCGTTCAAGCCTGGATTTTTTTTTTCCATTTGCTCCATAACTGCGCTGAGACTTGCATACTCCGCAGTTCAAATATATGGATATTTGATACATGTTTCTATCAAATTCCTGTGGTGATACAGGAGTTCCATGTTCCAAGATACTTAGAACTGTGGTAATCGCGTCCTTTCGAAGTAAATTATTATTGCTGCCGCTGTGATTGAGCCTGAAGCAAACGAACGAGGCAGCTCTCTCATCGGGAGAAGAACACATGTTTCCTCGAAACGCAAGGGATTGTGGTCAAAGGCGCAAAGAATTGTGGTTATGCCTGAATGGAGGAATTAAGATGCGCGGTATGATCATCCGATCCTGCTCTGTTTTTCATTCTCGAGCTATAGATAGTTTCCCTTTCACGCACCCAAAAATTAAATTCGAAATCGTTCAAAACTAACTGTTTGCCTCGGGACCATACATTAAGTGTAAATTGTACTTGAAAGGATTCAGAGGGATAGACCTTTTTTTTTTTTCAACCAAATAGCTCTGTATCATGGTGTCACGCACAGTGACAATTCGGAAATGCAAAATGCTGTATTTTCGAAACGAAAGACGTCACGGAACTGGAAACTTGAAAAAAAGATGTATTTCTAGGGCATCTTCAACCTTCTTTAGAATTATTTTGATGACATCACTGTGAAAAGCCCTCTATTGTTTTCTTTTTTCTCTCGAGTGGGGTCCAGAAGGAGTTCTCCCTTCAGTAGGCAACTTTCACGATGGCGTCATTTGATTTCAACTACCAGAATTCAGTTTGTTTTTCTTTTCTGATTTGAATTTTGTTTTCCCAGTGGTGTAAAAGTAACAATAGAGCTCTCTAATTAGCATGAGTTAAGAAAAACCTGAAGGATTCTGGTACTTGTAGTCAAATGGCGTCATACAACACAATACAATACATACTTAATTGACCGCTCCCCATAGGGGCTTTTCAGGGCCAATGAAACAATCAACGAAACAACAGAACACAACAACAACAACTGTTAAGAATCCCAACTGGCCGGAGGCAAACCAGTTGGCTATTTACAAGTGCAGCTGGGAAGTTGAACCAGGGACTACCAGGAACAAATTCAGCGAGTGGTCAGAGCGGGTCTTGAACCCGGGATCTCCGGATCTCAAGGCGTGCGCCTTAACCACTGGGCCACACTGCCTCCGTCATCATGCAAATGTCCTAAACCACGCACGAACCGTCGTTAAATTACCGCAAACATAATTGAACATCTCCCTTCCCCTCGGTAGCATTTCTAACATTTAGGTAAAATAGTATGGAGATTATTCGTTGAATGCCTTGAAAATATGCTTTTCTTGGTTTCACGCATGTTTTTTTCTTTCAGGAATCACAATAGACACCGCTGTTAGTGCAGTCCTCGGGATTTTTACCGCAGTTACCGGTAAAATCCCGAAGTTCAAGTTACACGGCGGGACGTATCGTGAAAATCTCGCCATGCAAAATGTACAAGCACGACTACGCATGGTCTTGGCATACTTGTTTGCACAGCTGATCATGTGGGCCCGCGGGCTCCCAGGAGGATTGCTGGTGTTGGGATCGGCGAATGTGGATGAAAGGTGGTGCATTTTTTTCTCCTGGTCATGTTTTAAAAAGCGTGCCCTCTTTGGCAGAGGATTCCTTGATTTCCCGCTTTAGCGAGAAGGAAAGGAGACCTCTGTCACGCATGCGCGACATGACGTGACGTCCAAACTCCAAGACGTGGCCCTCTAAAATCCAAGGGTGCTTACGATTTGTCGGGAAATTCCAGTTGGGATGACCATTGCCTACAGCTGTAATTGACAAGGGAGATTCCAAATACACTGATTGCGCTCGTCGGACTGTGTCAGCTGGAAAGGTGTCACGCACGTTATTATTTAGGCGGGTTGATTTTAATTTATTCATTGAGTGATAATTGAGATTGGGACAGGAGAGAGAGAGAGGGGGGGTGGGGGGGGGGGGTCGGGGGGAAAGAGAAAGAATAAAGTCAGTGTACTCAAGCGTTTTGGAGAAAAAAATAAACGTTAAGTTTGTAAAGCTCCGGGTGACCTTTAGTTTTACCCCAGTTTAGTTTGTTCTCACTAGCGACGTCACATAGCATAAGCGTCCAGGCCCGGGTTGCTCGAAGCATGGTTAGCGCTAACCAGCGTTAACTACCATGGAGACCTATAGGTTTTGATACCTCTTAACCAACGGTTAGCGCTAACCAGGCTTCGACCAACCGGCCCCTGATCATTAGGAGAGGAGACAGCTAATTAACGTAAGCATGAACTAATAATGGTAATTAGCTTTAAAATGCAATACGTACAGTACATACTTAGTTGACCACTCCCCATAGGGGCTTTTCAGGGCCAATGAAACACAACACGACAGAACAGAACAACAACAACAACAACTGTTAAGAATCCCAACTGGCCCGGAGGCAAACCAGTTGGCTATTTACAAATGCGGTTGAGAAGTTGAGCCAGGGCCTACCAGGAACAAATTCAGCGCGTGGTCAGAACGAGTCCTGAACCCGGGAACTCCGGATCGCAAGGTTCCTGACCACTTTGCCGCGTTAATGAATCTGCGCATGTTTAAGACTTTCGTTTCCATACTGTGAAACCGTGCGAGGATCCTGCTGGGCTTTCAACCAGGAAATCTTAGGGAGCTTAAACTCATGAACCGCTTACCATTGATGAGTAAAATCGTCTGGGCTTAGACTGAGTAAAATTTATTAAGTCTCACTCCTAGGAGAAATTGGGTTAAGGGAAGCATTTGGAGGTTGTTAAAGGGACACTGTCATGAGCTGCGCATGCTCAAGTTTGTTTGTTCTAGCCACCATTGTGGATTCACGCGTGAGTCACGTTTATTTGCATTTAATGAATAGGCCATTTCCGAGTTCATGTCTGCCTTCTCTTCAAAGCTAGTCTAATGCGAAGTTTTTTTTATGGTAATTAGTTTTACTTTACAAATGAATGAAAACTAATTTTCATAAGAAAAACTTCGCACTTAGATTCGCTTTGAAGAGGAGGAAGACATGAACTTGGAAATGACCTGTTCTATGCGAAACATATCGCTCAGAATTTCAGAATACTTACTTGTCAGGAATCTGGACTTTTCGCATCACTGAACTTCTGTAAAATTAATGCAAAAGTGCTTGCAGTACAAAGCGAAAGGAAAACAGCAACAGGAAACGTTTTTGAGGTGTGGACGGAAACTGGAAGTGAACATTTCGCATGCCAGGACAGTAGTGTCTCCAAGGTTCTTCAACCAATCGTCTCCAGTTGTGAAAAGATATGTAGCAATTCAAATATTGTAGTGTTAGGACAAGTTAGAGAGGAAAACAGATCACTTCCGGTCACCATCCATGGCTCGAAAACGTCTTGTGCTTGAGCTCCCCCTATTGATGGAAAGGGGAATTCTGGTTGGTGGGAGCTAAACGGAATGAAGGGATGACCTCAAACCGTACCTCCACTGTGTACCAATTCGTTGTCCGCATTTGTTTCTTTCAGTTTATGCGGATATCTGACAAAATACGACTGTTCAAGTGCGGATATTAATCCCATCGGTGGAATAAGCAAGAAAGATTTGAAAGCGTTCATATTCTACTGCGTGGAAAAGTTTAACTTCAGTTCGCTTATACGAATACTCGGTGCTCCGCCAACGGCCGAGTTGGAGCCGCTTGCTGATGGTCAAATCCAGCAGACCGATGAGGTGAGGAATGTTGATCTCATTTTAGCGATTGCTTTATATTTCCCACTGATCTAGAAAAAAAAACAATATCCATCTATTGTTTGAAGTAAAGTACAACAAACTTGCGTTGGCCATCTTGTTGGGGCCACCTTGAGTCCTCAGTGAGAGAATTCAAAGTGAGAAGAAGCAACGTGGCAATGTTGTAAAAACCACTTTCGAAGTTTTCCTGTATAAATACCACCGGAGAACTTTAGCTTTAGCGCAAGAATGGTTCCACCAAGGTGGCGCCGCGGCCTTCCTTTTTCAGAAGGTGAAAACAACGGGGTTTTCGATCCAGAATTTTTTTCCAAATCAGTGGAATTTTCACATTGGTCACATCGAGAGCTGTGATTGGCTAATTTCGATCCACGATGTGTTTACCGTCCGCCATGGCCAGCTGTTGCGGAGGTCATAGGCTGGACTCAACCCCGTTCCCAGGGTCCTCTCTTTCCTTCCTCAAGAAAATGGAGGAAGACAGAGGACCCTTGGAATGAGGTTGCAAAGCAACTAGTCTTTCATCCTTCTTACGACCGGATTACAGCTTTGAACATCACTAGTTAAAAACCCAATCTAAAGTGATTATTCTGACCAATAACAACGAGCGCATGGTCAAGTAAGCCAATCATAGCGCAGATGCATACAGCCAGAGCTGTGCGCGGGAAAACGCATGCAAGCAAGTATGCAGTGTTGCATCTGATTGGCTGAGAATGTGAAGCAAAAATTTTTTTTCGATTAGTTTCTGTGACTTTTAGAAAAACGCAAATTTCAGCCTGCTGTTTAAAGGGAACACGATGCTAAGGCTCCATGCAAACGGACATAACATTGTTGGCTGACAACTGGGAACCTACTTCTCCCAACGGTGTTGGGAGTTGTGACGCCTGTTTGCACGGAGTAAAGCTCAAGTCAGCGCAATGTCAGTTAATTCAGCTCAATGTTAGTGGGCGCGTTCGATTCACCGTATTCCGGAATAGGAATACACGGAATAGAAGTTAGAAATCCTTAGTTTTTACGGAGATTCACATTAAACTTATCAAACACTTGCTAAAATGCTATTTTAAACATATATTATTATCCTGGTTGCTTCAAAAGCGCCAGACATACCGTTTTAAATCACCACTCCACGTATTCTTATTCCGGAATAGGGTCAATCGAACGCACCCAGTGAAAGTGGTAGCTTTTTACCTACTTGCGAAAATTGTATGAAAGAGCTTTTCAAATTCCTTACTATCACATTTTTTAGTTCAATTTTAAACTTTCTGACCGCTGGCACTATGCAGTAAATTTTGAAGGCGTTGCACAACGAAATGAAAATAAAGTATAAACTGTTCTTATTCCATCGTACCATGCACATCATTATTTCTCCCAACAGGAAGACATGGGGATGACATATGACGAGCTGTCCATGTTCGGTCGCTTACGGAAGACATCTCGATGCGGCCCCTACAGTATGTTCTGCAAACTCGTTCACTCGTGGCGAGGCAAGTACACGCCTCTTAACGTGGCGGAGAAAGTGAAGCGCTTCTTTCGTGCTTACTCAATCAACCGTCACAAAATGACAACGCTAACTCCCGCTTATCACGCGGAGAATTACTCTCCGGACGACAATCGATTTGACTTGCGTCCGTTCCTGTACAACACTCAGTGGCCATGGCAAATGCGACTGATTGAGGATGAAATCCGACGACTTCAGCAAGCGGCCGAGACTTCGCATTTACGTCACCCACAGCCTCACCTTCATGGCAACAACGGTACCTTATTTGGGAATTCGCACGATCATACGAGTGGGAGTGACGGTTTGACGTCGTTGGTTCAGGCGAAAAGTGAGTGGACCGGAAGTCAGTCATGTTTCGAGGACCTTGCGCATCTAACGAGACGAGAGAGGCTGGAACGTACTGTGGAGACGCTATCCAGTTTCAACCGGGGTAATTTAAGGGCGCAAAGCAGAGGCACGCCTCCTTGCCCTGCCCTCATACGCATCAAATCCGAGCCTGCTGATCTTATAGAAAGCTGCAATTCACACATCGATGCCTATGATGACACGGGAAGAACGTCCCGAAAAAGAAGAGAGTCACACCCTGATGGCCATGCACAACAATATGAAGACCATGCAAGTGGGGAGAAACACATGCGCATTACGTCTACATGATAAGCCATGAGCCCATGCAAGGAACGCGTCCATACGAGGAGTTTGTCATTTTTTCGATCGTTCGAGGCTTATCTTACGTGCTTGCATGAGAGACTGAAAGGGGTATAGTGGTAGCTTGCTCGCAGTTAGCCGACGAGAAAGATATAAAGAGAAGTTCACTTCACTGACAACCGAAGATACAGCACGTTTTGTTTTGAAATTAGTCAATATAACAAATACTATAATACTCTTTGTTTGGCCCTCCAAAATTTTCCATAAGCATTGTTTCCACTTTCTCTTGGGACCATTATAAGTCCCAGGAGAAAAAAAAATGTTTATGCAAAATTTTGTAGGGACAAACAAAGATTAGTATGGTATTTTTGATGTTGGCTAATTGCCAAAACCATAGAATGGTTAGATGAAAGTATTTACATGCATGCATACATACATTCGCACGACCTTCATTTATACACTATAAATTTTAAAGCTACAATCGCGTGGGATTGTGTATAACCAAGAAATGAAACAAACAATGAAAATTCTTAGCATTTAAGGAGGCTCGAAATAGTTTCTCCTTTTTTCAAACAAATAAGCATATTCTGTTTTTAGATATAGTTAGGGTAATCATATCAAGACAAAATTTGGCCAGGGTATTAAGTACCCATCACAGATTTCTCACATCACATTTTCCTTCAAAATAACGTTACCATGGAAACGATATAAGGCATTTCTTTGAGCCTTAAAATCAAGATATATTGTCTTTTTTGAAAAAACGGGACGCTGAAATCTTCCCATTCAGCGTTACCAGATAATGTTAGAAATAATCTTTAAAATATTTAAAATTCAACAAAATCTCTAGGTCAGTGTTTCCAAAATGTGTCGCTAATTTCTTTTTTCACCTAAAGAATGTTTTAAAATTTGAAAGACAAAACGTTTTAAATTAATCTAAGCTAACATGCAAAAAATGAAAAAAAATCACCGTCCGGAAGCAGAAACACAAAATACAAAAACCCTCAACTTGGCGCGCAACATTGTTTCGTTGCAAGTTTGGGTCGATGTTTCCCATTTTTCACCTTGCGGGATCAACTTGACCCGCAACAAAAACATTTGTTGCGGGTTGAAGAAATGCAGCGCGCTGATTGGTTGATTTGCTAGTACACGAGAACATTTGTTGCGCGACAAGTTGTGAGCTTGATGAAAAACGAGCAACAAAGCCAAAATTTGTTGCTCAGAGTAGACCCGCGCTCTACTTTTCGCAACAACTTTCTTCAACCCGCAACAAATGTTTTTGTTGCGCGACAAGTTGATCATGCAAGGTGAAAAACGGGAAACATCGACCCAAACTTGCAACGAAACACTGTTGCGCGCCAAGTTGAGGGTTTTTGTATCTCGTATTTCGCCGCCGTAAGCGAGTAAAGTTGCAAAAATCAGGAAAAATGAGGGGGTTACAAGATCGGCATTTACGCATGCGTCACCCGCTCATTCGAGTGCACGCGCGACTGAAGCTACAGGCCAACACAAACGGATTTGAGTGACCATTAAACCGTGTGTGTACAATTTTCGTTGTCTTCGTGAATAGGAGATGTCTATTTATATTCCGTATGTATAGGAATTAGAAAAAAGGTGAGCGAAAGTAGCGGTAGTTGTTTATTTCTGGTGACCAACTGATCGTGAGCTGACGCCAGCAGCTTTTAGAATTGCGTGTGTGGCTTACACGCGCGCGCTCAGCTGAAAACCCTTTCGAGCCTCCTTAAAGGATCAAACTAGCTTAACAAGATAAATACATCTAACTAATACATATGTGATGTAAATTAGAAATACATGTATTGAGAATTCTTCATTTTATAATCCATCGTTTGAAGGGATTGAACATTAGAATTTACAACCCTAGGAGTGTCACACTTTTACAAGTCTTTGATAAGAGACCCAATATCCCCACTCTGACAGTCAAGAATTCGGTCGTTTCACGGGAACACGATGCAATAACTGAATTGACCGACTAAGGGTGCCTTTTTTGGGGGAAAATCCGAAAATGGATTCTTGAATCCAAAAACGGATTTTGCGTTTTTTTGGCGAAATCCAAAAACGGATCATGAATCCAAAGTATCCACACTCGAGGAGGATACTTCGGATTAAATCTAAGTCTGGAAGGTTGAGATTCATCACTACAGCGTTTTTTTGGAAAAGGATTTGAAAAAAGTATTTTTAACAAGCGGTTTTCCATGCAAAAATGATACACAACAGCTACCGTATATGACAGTTTAGCCCAAATGTTTTTCTCGCGCCATTTTTACAGTAGGATCGAAGACATGAATAGGTCGAAAATAGTTCGGTTTCCTGCAAATTTCACACCAGAAATTACACTAAACATTACTTGACGACAATAATAGTGTTAGCACATTTCCTACAGCTAAAAAAGCATGTTTTTGATCATTTCTTTTTGTCGATCGCTAAGGTATTTTTTTTTCTACTGACATTTCATTTAAGAATTTCTCCAAAACAAGCTTAACCGCTAATTTTTTTTTTTTTAATTTGCAAGCAACTCTGGGTTTGTTTGTTTGCGTTGCCATGGAAAATGGTCCTTTTTGGGATTTTGCGTTTTTTTGGCGCTGAAGAATATCACAAATCCGTTTTTGGATTTTCCCAAAAAAACGCACCCTTAGTGGCACCGTATATGGCGCGTATTTCTTATCAAAATTCAACTTTTCGCTCGCTTTGCAAGTTTGACATTCACCTTTTAAATTGGACATTCGTTTTATTCATTTCGACATTCGTTTCATTCGCTTTGGCATTCATTTTTCAAGGTGGACATTCGTTTTACATAATCAGCATTCGTTTTTTTAAATCGACATTGTTTTTGCAGGAAACAGCATTCGTTTGTAAAGTCTAAGGTTTGACATTCGTTTTATACAATGTTTTTCAATTTTTCATGTTCCTCGACATTCGTTTAAGTGAGGTTCGTTTTGGTGGCAGTCGTTTTGTTTTTCTCGCAATGCACTGTGGGATTCGAAGATTTCCCGCCAGACACTGGGTCGCGCGCCCAAAGGAAATGGCGACCGTAGGGGAGGCTTTTCTTTCAAGAGTCCGGTCTTTAATGGAAGTGTTAAATTACTTTAGTAACTTTGATGACGGAAATATTGACAGAATAGTTCAAAATAAGGGGGGGGGGGAATAATAAAATCGACTTAATTGTCCGGTTGTGTGTATAACTAGTGTTTTTATGGCGTTTGGAGGTGTTTCAGAGCGCTTCTAGTGGGTTTTAGCTTCTTCTTAGTGGGTCACGCCACTAAGAAGTAAAACCGAAACCATTGAATAAAAAAAATCAAGACTTCGAAATGCTGTATAAGATTAAAAACCTCATTCCCAGGGTCACTCTTCTGTGGAGGAAGAGAAGAGAGACCCTGGGAACGAGGTTGGATTAAAACAACTTCCAACTTCTCATTCCGTTCCATTCTCGTTCCCAGAATCCATCGTTTCCGTTAGCCAGCGGGGCCTTCGCACGACAAAACGAAGGGCCCTTCGTTTCAACGTATCCTCTACCTCTGAAATGACTATTATCGACAATTCGTAATTTTCCTTGGAATGACTGTTATCGTCATTTTAGGATTACTCTGTCCCAGGACTTGTGGTAGCAGATGAAAAGAAAAAAGGAAAAGTGACATCCCTGGACGGGATTTGAACGTGAAGGAACTGTTTTTATCCACTTAACAACTAAAGATCAACTGACTGACAATTGCACCGATTATTTATCAAATCTAATTAGTATATATAAAATCATTGCTGAATAGTGTTTAAGTCTAGTACTTGTTTTTAAAATGGTTAGCTTTCTCTTAAGGTTTGGTAACCGACATTTTCTCTTTTTTAAAGTTGCTTCTTAGTCGGTGATAATACACGTTTACAGCGGCATTCGATAGTCTAGTGGTTAAGTGAAAGGGTTATTAATC
>OX421453.1:12203060-12220560 GCA_949126865.1 Montipora capitata
TACCGACAAAACTAAAAAATAAAATAAACAACGTGCAGAGCAAGAACCGCGCTCGGCCCATGGCCGCGCGGTTAAAAAAACAAGAAGATCTTTTAGAAAATTTACTTGTTTCTTAGCACTATAGTCGCAACGTAGCGCACATTCCAAAGCAGTCCTTGTTTCAGTGATGACTATAGATACAAAATCACCTGATCAATCTGTAGCACAACGACTACACACCAACTTATTGCACCATTACTTATAGCCGTTGCAAAATCTCCGATTGCACCATCAGTCATATCTGTTGTGAAATCTCCGATGACATAATGGTCTTAATTAATCTGGAACTTTCTTCGGGATATGTATGAGTATGAACGACACGATAATAACATTTTTAACAACCTACAGCTTTTTTTCTTAAAAGTCATGATTAAATTTAATTGTTTTTTTTACATGAGTAAAGGGCTAATCAAGTAGTCACACAAGTCACCTAATTCAAGAACTACGTTATCCACGGCTATCTTTAGTACGGTGGTTATTTCCCTACCAATGACGTAATCCTTGCACATTGTGACACGTTCTTTGCTTGGCTTGCAAATATTTCATTCCACCCCACCCGATCTCTGAACTTGCTACAATAAAACAGCACGACAATTCAATTCTCTTATGTAAGAATACGAAAAAGACTGGGAAGATTACAGTTAGATCAACGACCGTCGCTCCCGGCGAAACAAAAGTTGAAAACAAGCACGGCCTTATTCAACACACTGCCCACGCGAAAGTTGCAACATCGACACATTCCATGGATGACGTAATGGCTTTTATGTATTCCATACTCGCTTCGAATCAAGCGCTTCAATACACAAAAAGACATTTAAAATTTTATGTACATTAACGTGCTAACAGCTTTTGGTGAATAAACATCATAAGTTGCATGATTCGAAGTCCCACTGACTATATGGCCGAGTGGAAGTTTGGGACTGGTTACCAACAAAACGAAAATAAACGCCGTGCAGAGAAAGAACCGCGCTCGGCCCATGGCCGCATGGTTAATAAACGCCGCGCAGAGCAAGAACCGCGCTCCGCCCATGGCCCGCGGTTAATAAAATCTACGAATTTATCTGTCTACCACAGAAATCCGTAGGCCTACACTAAAGTGAAAAAAGCTTCTAAAGCAAATTGAATGGCTCAAACCACTTGGAACATTTGAAGAGCATATGATCATGGGTATAGTTGTGGAAGTGCAGGTGTAGTTAAAAAGCAATATTGGAATATAGACTTGGCTTGTTCTAAGCTACTGCGGTGGATTGTTAGGAAATTGCAAAGTGTGGTAGTTGCAAAGGTCATTTTCTTTTATGTCAATGGGCTTCATATGGTCACTCTGATGATCTTTTAATACTGAGACAAAAACACTTGTGGAGGTCCCCAATTACGGTTTCTAATAAACGCGGCTTGACAATTAGCTCAAATTCTCAGAACATGGGACTATGTTATTCACAAATAATGCTATCCACTGATTACTGATGGAGACTTGAATTACGTTTCGTTGAATGTGGACGATTGCACTCCTAATAGTTCGATTGGATTTTTTAAATTTAACAGAAAGTATTGTACGATAACCCTACAGTGGGATATCGCTGGTAATGTTAAACGTTTTGAAATATTTCAAACTAGACGCTCATCGAGCGTACACTGGGTTGCCTGAGGTACGTGTTACTCAAAAACAGAAAGGGCTCAGTTGGGTGGTATTGAGCTGCAGCGTTCCAGGCAATTTTTTCAAGTCAGGGGTCATTAAGACCATTTAAGGGGTCACCCAGAAGTCGTGCCAGCAGAGTCCCTTTGGCTGACAGGTTCATGTGACGAAACAGATTTTTTCCTGAGGTTAAAAACCTGGCTATCAGCCTAATAGTCATTTGTGAGAAAGAAAAAATCCTGTCATCTTTAGAAATAATAGGCACGCATTGGCTATGTGTGGTAGTGCAGTAACACAGTGCTTTACTCCATATTGTCAACTGTCTTCAAGGAGATTTAAGTTGTCTTTGCATAATACGTAGCTCCAATAGAGGTTTTGTGTACTATAGAGGTGTTGCACCTCAGCCATATTGCATGGCAGAAACAATGAAAATGTTTTTTCCCATAGGGAAAAGAATCTATATTCCTGCCATGCAATATGGCTGAGGTGCAACACCTCTATAGTACACGACATTGTTTTGGTATTGTATATCATTGTATTGCCATGGTAGAAGTCTTAAATAAATAGCCCCCTAAGACGACATGTGGTTACTAGCAAAGTGCTAAACCCAGAAAGAAGGGAATCGAAAAACATTAGCTTGTAGGCTGACTTGCTGATTATTTTCAAGTTCCCTCACAACTTCTTTACAGCATAAGTTAAAGCGTGCACTCTGAGCGTCCGGCTTTGTAATACAAAAGTTCACTGACGTTTATGCCTGTCTGGCGGGGTTAGTATCTGGATGGATGACCTAAAAAATATACCGCTTTGTAACAGAACCGTAGGACCGAAAATTCTATTTTAACGCTCAACAATGCAAACTAAGCAAGGTGCAGATTTTGCTAGCTTGCTTTATGCAAAACAAATATTGATGCAAAAGTAAATAAATATTGATACACAGTTTTTAGCAAGAACAGAAGGAAGTTTTCAGGGCGGTCGATCGAGAATAAACTATTTTGCCATCAGCAACAACATTTACGACATGAAAACAACATTACATGTAATTTTGAACCGCGAATATAAAAAGTTACTATCAGCGAAAAACATTTTGGGAGAGTTTTGCTAAGTTTAATTTTGTCATTGTACTTTTGGCTGAACAAGTAAATCGCAAAATCGAAAGAGACATCGAATTCAGTGGGCGCCGTGATCACGTTTAATACCGCGGCGTGTTTACTCGCGAAACAGTGAAGCATCTGTGTCCAATGATGGCAAGATACCGGGTTTTTGTTTTTGTTAGTTTTCTTTTTCTTTCAAGTGTTATAAAGTTTCTGCAACAATTCAAGTCAACAATTTACTCTCACGAGGTTATTTATCACCAGGTAATTCCATTATTTTCGAAATAGCAGCTACTTTATTATTCATCAGCGTCACAATTTTTTGCTGATTTTGGGGCTCACTTTGTTGAAACTCAAGCACGCTTCCAACAGACCTGTTTATTTTCGTGAACCCTTCCTGCTTACAGGGCACTGCTAAAAAAATCCTCCCGTATCACATTTTAACCTAGGTATGCAAATTTGTTAAGCTCGAAAATTCAATACACAACATGATATTAAATTCACAAAGGCAGAAAATAACACAAAATCCTTTTCCACCGAAAAATTTATTGAAACAAACAACATATTTGCTATTAGAGGCAAAAAATCCTTCCTATTTCAATTGCGTGCGTGCAAACAAGAGACGTGTCACAACGCATATGCAATTACATAGCTTTCCGACAGTTCACATCAAACCCTTTTCGAAAGAACATTGACCGTAAATAATGAAGCACAAAAGAGACAACAAGCTTTCATTCAAATAATACTTCATTGTCACATTTCCATATTTTTTTACCTTTGCAGAGCTGAGTACAAAATACCGGTAAATGTAAATTGCGCATGCCAGACAACTAAGATGCGACTTGAGTAAACACTGTGATGAATTCAAGGTTTTCGATTCCCTCAATGTTTGTTAAATCCATCCAAGAATTGCCATTTGATTTAAGTGTTTTATGTAATACCAAGTTAGTGAAATATTAGAAAGAAAGCTCACTTGATATTAAACGGCGAAAAATGAAATTGTTGTCGAAGATCATTACTCGTCGCTTTAAAGATTCCAGATATGTATGTTTCAGCGCTTTTCTTGTTCATCCAATTGACGTTCCATTCTTCAGCTCCATAAGGGCATAATTTGCTTAAAGATCCACTAAAACGCCATTCGCGTTACTTTCGACGCCACTGCAGGTTAATTAAATGTTCTTCTTTGTGCAGGGAAGTTTACGCATTACCCCAGCCCTCTCAAACCTAACAAAATACGCACAGAAGACTCTATACACAAAGACACCACTTAGCAGGGGAGTGACTGGCAAGACTTTTCCCGACACGGAAAAAAATGAAAACTAGACGCTCCATGAGCGTACACTGGGTTGCCTGTGGTACGAAGGGACTGAGTTGGGTGGTATTAAGACGCAATCCACCAGAAGTTCAAGTAACAAGTGGACAAAAACCTAGTACCAAGATTATAAACATCGTATTCTTCTGAAAAAAGATCATTTCTAGCAACACCAAACGTCAAAAACAACTGTTTAACTTCGTAAGAAACACTTCAAAGCACTGGTGAAATGAAACTGATGAACAATTTCACAATTTCTCTGAACTTTGAAATTTAATTTTTCTTCTTCCCATGCATATGGGAAATTGTTTTCGGTGTTATTTCAGGCAAATATTGTACATTGTAGTGCCATTGTAAAAGTCTTAAATAAATAGCCCCCTGAGAAGACATGTGGTTACTAGGAAAGTACTGAACCCAGAAAGATTGAAGAAAGTAAAAGGGAATCGAGAAACATTGGCTTCTGGGCTGACATGTTCATCATTTTGAAGTTCCCTCGCAACTTCTTTTCACCACAAGTTTAAGCGTGCACTCGGAGCATCTGACAGCTTTGTAAACAAAAGTTCAGCGAAGTTAAGCCTGTCCGGCGGGGTTAGTATCAGGATGGATGACCTAAAAAACATACCACTTCGTAACAGAAGCATAGGACAGAAAATTCTATTTTAACGCTATCAAATGCAAACCAAGCACGGTACAGATTTTGTTAGCTTTCTTTATGCAAAACAAATATTGATGCAAAAGTAAATAAATATTGATACCCAGTTTTTAGGAAGAGCAGAAGGAAGTTTTCAGGACGGTCGATCGAGAATAAAATATTTTGCCATCAGTAACAAAATTTACGACATGAAAACAACATTAATTTTGAACCACGAATATAAAAAGTTACCACCAGCGAAAAACATTTTGGGAGATTTTTGCTAAGTTGAATTTTGTTATTGTACTTTTGGACCGTGTAAATCGCAAAATCGAAAGTGACATCGAATGCAGCGGGCGCCGTGATCAAGTTACCGCGGCGTGTTTACTCGCGAAACAGTGAAGCATCTGTGCCAAATGATAGCAAGATACCGGATTTTTGTTTTTGTTAGTTTTCTTTTTCTTTCAAGTGTTTTTGACAAGAAATGTGCGAATTCAACACAAAGATCACAATCGCCCAACTCTTGAGGTTGACCATTGTTTCTGCAAAGTCAAAAATTTACTCTCCAAGACGAGGTTATTTATCACCAGGTAATTCGTTTTGGGAATAGCAGCTACTTTATTATTCATCAGCGTCACAAGTTTTTGCCGATTTTGGGGCTCATTTTGTTGAAACTCAAGCACGCTTCCAACAGACCTGTTTATTTTCGTGACTTATGCGCTGCTTACAGTGCACTACCACAAAAATCCTCCCCGTAACACATTTCAACACATGTATGCAAATTTGTTAAGCTCGAAAATTACACAACGTGAATTTACAAAAGGTGGAAATTTCACGGAAATCTTTTCCAGCGAAACACTTATTGAAACAAACAACATATTTGCTGTGAGAGGCACAAAACCCTTCCTCTTTCAATTGCGTGCACACAATCGGTGTCACAAAGCATATGCAATTAAATAAATTTCTGACAGTTCACATCAAGCCCTTTTCGAAAGAACCTTGACCGTAAATAATAAAGCAGAAAAGAGAAAACAAGCTTTCATTCAAATAATTTTTCACTGTCACATTTCCAATTCTTTTTTACCTTTGCTGAGTTGAGTCATAAAATGACTTGCCAGACAACTTAGATGCGACTTCAGTAAACACAGTGATGCATTCAAGGCGTTCAGTTCCTTCAATGTTTGTTAAATCCATAAAAGAATTGCCATTTGACTTCAGTATTGTACATAATACCTAGTTAGAAAAATATTAGAAAGAAAGCTCAATTGATATCCAACGGCGAAAAATGAAATTGCTGTCGAAGACCATTAGTCGTCGCTTTAAAGATTCCAGGGATTTATTTTTCACCCCCAAGTTGTTTACCCAATTGACGTTCCATTCTTGAGCTCCATAAGGGTATATTTTGTTTAAAGATGCACTGAAACGCCATTCGCGTTACAATCACTTTCGACGCCATTGCTGGTTAAGTTAATCATTCTACTATGTCCACCAGACAAATCTACGCATTTCCCACTACCCTCTCGATCCTAAGAAAATACGCGCAGAAGGCTCTATGCACAAAGACACCACTTAGCAGGGGAGTGACAGGCAAGACTTTTACCGACACGAAAAAAAAAACGAAAAAAAATAAAACCAACAAATGAAACGCAGATTCCGACTGGGTTTGCCATACTGGCAACCCAGTAAAAATAACAAAAAAAAAGACCCACGAAATGAAATCCAGATTCCGACTGGGTTTGGCAACCCAGTAACAAGCAGTGATGTTTTTGTGGATACTGCGAACTCCAAAGACTAAGATAAAGCAAGATAAAAGAGATAGACAAAACTGTAGAATGGTGAATGTACTGTATCTTATTTAGTTTCATCGTCATATTACAGGTGTGTAATGGCAGATGAACGTCCTCATCAAAGGACTGTGTCAATTAAAGATGTTCAGGTCACTGGTGGGTAAATGAAACATTAACATGAACTGTAAATACAGGCGCAATGTAAAAACATCAAACGAGTGCACGAATGAATGAATGAATGAATGAATGAATGAATGAATGAATGAATGAACGAACGAATGAATGAATAAATGCCAGAGTTTAAATTGCTAGAAGCTTGACACTATCGACAGATTTGGCAGGCTACACTTGAAGCTGATCATGAAAATGACTTCTGTTCAAAATATTGAAACTTCAACCACCGGCAAGAGACCGGCCTTTTCAGAACTCCCCTTAATTATCTGGAAAATCACAATGATGAACTACAATTTCACTTTGCTTTATCTGTTGAAGATTGAATGAATAACAATAGTGAAAAGTTTGACTGATCTTTTTATTTTCAGTTGATGCCGAAGCAGATGGTCGTAGCGTCATCAAGCACCCTCTGTCAAATGGTGATAAGCATGTTAGTAAAATTGGAAACACTTTTCTAATACCTTAGCACACAAAAGATCTTTATCTAAACCCAATAACGTTACATGCACTTACGTACGTTATCGCAGATTGCTTGAAAAAAGGTACATGTCAAGAAGCAAGTGAAAAAAACTAATTTTTCTAGTGATATGTGTTTTTGTAATCTTTCAGGTTTCTTTTACATTAGAGACTTTTGGGGACGAGCTACACGAGAGAGAGAATGAAAGGTGAGCCTTAAAAAAATAGCCTAATTCCTTTTTAACAATTTAGGCCTAAATTAGAGTTTACATCTGAGAGAAACTTAGCCAGGCCTGGAAATGTTCCCTAAGATACAGAAATAAATCTTAGTGCGATCTTGTTATAGACCGAAATTGCAAAAATAGGTACCCTTATACATACAACGGCAAGTGGGGATCACAATTTCGCAGCTACTTGATCGTGCATAATCAGAGATTCTGGGAAAGGTTTTCTATTTATTATCATTTGCCATATAACATATACATAACTTTATTAAGGATGTAATCACATCAAAAAATAAAAGCAAAAAAAAAGAAATTAATAAATGGCGAGGGATCCTAACATCAAGAGGCCTTGTAAGATTAGGTTCCCTCACTAACAAAATACTTAACAGAAGAGCATTGACGAGAATATTTGCAATTTGTGGTATTCATAGAAGCAGTAATCCTCGATAATAAAGTTCTTGAGCTTTTTCATGAAGGATGCAACAGATGAAGAGGAAATACCCTCAGAAGTAAGAGAATTGAAAAACTGGTGACCTATCTAGAAAGCGGAAAATTGCCGGATGTCCATAACCAAAACAAAATTAAAAAGAAAGGGCGATTTTTATTCCCTGTTCCAGCGTCAGCTTGGCAAAGAGTCAGGACCGCACCGGAGGGCGAATCAAGTATAAGATTTGTATGGATTTTAGCACATCGTGTTTACTGCAGTATTTGGTTTATTTTGTTCAGATTTGCTAAAGATAATGAAGGCTTTGACGGCGAGGAAGAAGGTATGTCAATAAAGATGTAAGACTGATCTAGACATGAACATGATCTGAAAGGTAAAGAGTGATAAATTGAGACAAGCACGAGACAAATAAGAATTCTTCCTGTCTTGCATTTTGTGATGTTGGTGGTTGCAATCCCTCCAGGTTGAAAAGCATTTGCAGTTGCCTTAATTAACTGACGGCATTTTAGTGACAAGTAAGGACCTAACTGTGATATTTTCACTCGACCATTCAATAGGATCTTCTGACAAAAAGGAAAAGGAGCCAAGAGGACGTATTGACACGTAAGAATGGGACAAAGTATCTTTTGGAACAAAATAGAACTATCAACGTATCAACAGAAACGTGCTTACTTTTTTTGTCTCTCAAACGACTTATAGGGTCGTCATAGACAACAGAGGCTTTGAGCTTAATGATAATGGTAAGTAAAAAGATTGTAGTTTTTCTCGTCTGCCACTTTTCTTTTGGAGATCTTACCCGTATTTTACCATAAATTAATTACAATTAATAGTCAGGTTTAAAAAAAACTCGAGATTTGGGGTTTGCGTTTCTTGTATACTTTTTGGTAAAGATGCTTAGAGAACCTCGCTTACAATTCCTAATATCTATCGATCGATAGCCAACTCCCATGTGTCCAATCAGATTGCGAAAAACCCCTGAGCTACACTGACAGCATCAGTCAGAAACACGTAAACCCAGAACAAATTGTATAGTAATCAATTATATACCATGCCATAGAAAATACAGGTAATCAGAATACAGGAAAGCCGTTTTATGCTCGACGGTATTACACCCAACTATTCCATCATGCGCTCCATTCTTTATCGTTAGCCGGCTTTTGTTTCACATTTTTTGTCGGTGTGAAGCAAATTAAACCTGAAAATCCGTCAATGTTTACAGGCTTCTGCATCATGTTCTATGGCATGGCGTGAAATAGTTATGCAACACTTTCTCGTGACATACCATTGAATATCTCAAAAGCGAGAAAATACAAGTGACTCGTGGGATATTCCATGGTGTACATCTCCACAGCGCAGCGTTGCCTAACTAAAATAGAGTGTTTTCACATGACGCCACGACATCCATTTGGTGTCCCAAAACAATAAAACGGCGGCGTTGGTGGTTTCCAATAGCCTTTTTGGGAGTTGAACTCTTTTCTTACGTGAATATTTTTTTTTTGTTCCAATAAATTTTAACATGGATGCTGGCCATGTGAGTGAAAACGCTATCTATATATCGTCTAATCATGGAAATGAATTATTTTCGTTTAGATAGGGAAAGGAATGAAGAATTATTGATGAAGTTACTATCCAAGAGGAACTCTTTTGACGCTATTAAAAAGAAAATCACTCCAAAGGCTCTTACAAAGTGTTCCTCAAATTCTCTGTTGATGGGGATGAAGGTAAGTAACAGTTCAGACACGAGGATGGCTGTTTCTTTGAAATGATGATCGTTATAATAACTCAGGTTGAAAATTTTCACGCCTGTTTTTTGTAAGTAAGCTTGCGTTAGCGCCATAACCAACATAATAATGAAACATAAAATGCATCAAACTCTGTTCTCGGTGCTTTTTGCAATATACAATCAATCAATTTGAGGCTAAAAAAGAGATTCTGCATGATTGTATCCTTATGTTTTTGAGAATGACAAAATCCTACAATTATTCATTTTATCTTGGCCTCCTTTAAGTTTAATTGGAGTTTTCTGTTCAATGACATTTAGGTTAACTATCGCCTTCGTAGCCTGGCAAAAAGTAAAGGATCCGAAGGAGAGATGTTCAATAAGTTTGCTAACTCCGTGGAGGGCTTCACTACTCATCTGCTGGATCCAATGCAATCTAATCAAAATCAGCGATTCGGCTTCGGTAATTTTATTCTAGATGATATTTTGGACGACGCCATTGACTTGGAACAGAAAAAGGTAATGTTGAAAGTAAATACACCAATTATACTAGATAATCACGTGAAAGGCGACGACTTCGTGGATCATGATATCTGTCGTAAACTGTAATAAAAGTTGTAGTGAATTATGTCCCCAAGGAGAGCAGAAATTTAATGAAAAAGATAAATCGCAAATTTTAACAACACGTTGCACAAGTTTTTTGACAATTTAAGAGAAAAACTTAGATAGCAAACCTTAGGGACTGTGCAATAATTATCAGGAGGGGGGGCCTAAAACCAGAGGGGGGGCCTTAAGTTAAAATAATGGAAAGGAGGGGGGGCTCTACATTAGATTTCTCAAGTAAGTTGAGGGGGGGGGGTCTTAATTAAATTTCACAAATTCGATAATGAATAAATAAACATTTTCCAAATAGACAGATGCCACGCCTTTGACTATCCATAATGTCTAAATATTGCATCAACATAAACACATACTTTAACTTATTTAGAATGTCAACATATGATAGATTGAAACAACCGCTCATGCACAGAAGTCACAAACCACGTTGTGAGCTTTGCCAATAAAACATTTGGCATTTAAGAGGTCCCGCAGACATGCCAGGTCTGTTCTTGATTTAAACAGCGAGAGGGTTTCTAGGTCTACAGTTTCTAGCTGAGGAATGCCACATACTTCTGTTTCATAGTTGTCATCAATGGGTTCACCTCCCAAAGGCCGAAAAATTATACAGGTTCGGGTCCTACGGCTTTCTGAGGCAGCAATCCTCTTTGTGAGAAAACAGACATTTTACAAGTGAAATCTGTTATAAACTACAGTTATTTTGTCTTCTATTTTTGACACTTCCTTCTTTCAGTTTTTTACTCATCCAGTTGTTCATTCCGAGATGACTCGTAAATGGCGTGGTCGTCTTTTAATGACCATAAACACAGGAAAATGGACATGGTTCTTTCTACACATTTGGTGTCTTTTTGAAATGGTTCTCGCACCGATTACATTTCACTGTGTGTCATATTTGACGGACACTTCTGTTATTGAAGGTAAATAATCTACGTACAGATATCAAGCTTACTTTTACATTATATCTGTATGTGTACTCCTATTTAGGAAAATTTTAGGTGGCTCTGAATTCCCTTCTGATAATCTTCTAATAATTTCACCTTTGGTTTTAAAAAAAGTTAACATGTTAATGAAAATACAGTAATAAAGAATGGGAGTCTGAAGGTTCGCGTTTTTTAGCTATAGGCACTTAATATTGAAATTAAATATAATACTAACAGGTTCTGTTATGATGAAATGGTATATGAAATGAATCATATACAGTATGAACTGCGGATATGAAATCAAGTGATTTCATATTCGCAGTTCATATATGATTCATTTCATATACCATTTCATCATTGATTGATTCCTCACGGGACCATTAAAACCCACAAATGACCAGCTCCCAACGTCAGTGGCTTCATAGCTCAGTTGGTTAGAGCGTCGCACCGGAATCGCGAGGTCATGGGTTCAAACCCCGTTGAAGTCCTGAATTTTTCAGGCTTCTCTACGCAATTGCAAAAATTGCTATCATAACTGCGAAGATCATAGCTTCACTTGAGGTTCTGTTATGTCATGGAGATGACCCCAACGTGTTCGCTATTGAATTTGTATTTAATTAATGTCAATTTTGTGGCATTGGTATTCAAAGTGTAAGGGCTGGAAAGTTCTGGGAATCATTATATTTTTATTGCAAAACATAAAAAGAAGCTTCTTACAAGAACTTATATGCTTACAATACGAATAATCCCATTATTTGTATTTATTATATGACTAGCTCCGTGGGCGGGCAAGATGAACCAAATCGCGCGCTGTGATTGCCTACCCGAGAGGGCAAGTGGAGATAATTTTTTATAATAAATCCTTTATTGACCGAGCTAGCTTGTTCTTGTTTTTTTCGCGTGTTTATGGACCTCGACTTCGTCTCGGTCCATAAACACGAAAAAAAAAGAACTTGGCCAATATCCAGCCATCTTCACCTCACGCTTGGTCAATAACCCATATTTATCACATGGCCCGTACGGCCCCGCGCGCTTTCATTGCAAAACTATTGGGAAAATGCCCGTATGAAGGCCGTACGCATTAGCGCGAGCAGGGCCAGAAAAAGCCGTACGGCCCTTCTAGGAACACGTACTGTTCTGTGCTATGCAATTTTAGCGGATTCCGTACAGCCAGAAAAACAAATGCAAACAACATATTAGATAAATTTTCTGTGCATATTTTTTACTTTGTCTTAACTTCATCTTCTGAGTGCTCTTAAATAGTGTAAAGAGCCAATATGATAAAATGCTTATTGACTGAGTTTAGGTCGGGCCGGACAGGAAAATATTTGGCCCTCGGTCTTGGCGCATGGATCTCGGGCCAAATATTTTCCCGTCTGGCCCTTCCACTCAGTCAATAAGTACATACTTTTCATTCCTCTGTGATGATGGAAAAGGAGAAAAAAATAAACGAAACATAACTATTAATGACTACACAAATGGGGGTGTCAAGTTATAAATATAAAGTTCTTTTGCAAGTCCCTAAAAAGCTACATGGATTAAAAATTATTTATTTAGATGACGATTTTTTTAAAGCTTGAGTTAGAGAGATATCAGATGGAGGCTCAATAGTACTCACTAGCAGCCTAAACAAGAAAGAGACCATAGAGAGTCTTAAGATTAAGAACTGCTTTATACATGAGACTCTGTTATTCTGGGCAAAAGTTAATTTTGATAAAGAAAAAATAGGTACGCAATGCGTACGTGTGGTAGTGCAGTAACTTGACACAGGGCTTCAATCCATAACTGTCAACTGAGCTGCGTTTTGTTTTGCAGGACGTAGTAAAAAGTTACCATCAGCGAAAAACATTTTGGGAGATTCTCACTTCGTTCAATTTTTCTATGATACTTTTGGCTGCAGAAATAAATCGCAAAAGAGAAAGTGACACCGATTTCAGCGGCCGCTTGTGATGTCTCTCCTAGACGAGGTTATTTATCACCAGGTCATTCCAACGTTTTGGAAATAGAAACTGTTTATTATTATTCATCAGCGTTGCATATTTTTGTCGATTTTGAGGTTTATTTGTTGAAATTCAAGCACGCTTCCAACAGACCTTTTTATTGTCGTGATTCAGCCGGTTATTTTCCGGTGCGGCTGTTAAATGACATGAGGATTTGAAAAGGTTTTTCAGCGTTGTTTTCCTTCTCACCTAACACACAGGCGGCTTCCTCTTCTCTATTTTTCATACAGATATAATTTTTTAAAAGAAAAGTGGAGCGACAAATTGAGTGAATAAGTTACAAGAGAAGAAAGAGGCTATCAGTGAAATCAACAGACACAGACTAGCCGATATAATCATGTACATGTTTACCAATCAGCAAAATTAAAGTAGTGATGCCGAACGGTAGTAGCCAAAACGCCGGGCCAGAGCCGGGGCCGGGGCCGGGGGCGGGGCCGGGGTCGAGGTCGGGGTCGGGGTTGTCTTTCTTTGTTTCAATTTTGTCGTTATTCTCCTGTACTGGTTTTTTCGAATGACCGGCATTTATGGTGAAAAGTAGTCAAAAAAAATTAAGGAATCTACGGAAGCTATGAAAGTTCTCAATTGACATCTTAGTTTGTTTTCTAAATCGGACTTTGTTTTTTTTGTGTTTTAAAATCGAAGTTGGTTTTTGCGAGCATCAGGCTTTGTCTTTCCGAAAATCGAAATTTGTTTTTCGAAGTTAGGAGAATTTCCGAAATTGCTGAAATTGGCGTTTGTGGAATGTACGCCAACTGCCAGAGACACTGAAGACTCGCTGAGCTCCACAACAACATTGAGAACAATTTTGCGAATACAAGCAAATGAGAACGTTGCGTGACGACCATTGTGGAACTGTGGCTATGTTTTGTTTCGTTGTAATTGTATTGCGGAGGCGGTTTAACGAAGTAAACATGAAAGTGCGGTTTTAAAATGTGAAGCTCAGCGAGTCTTTAGTGTCTCTAGGAGTTAGCGTATGTTCCCCTCAAATTTCAGTCGGACATTCTCTTAATTTGGAAAAACAAACAAAGATGTCCCTTTCGTAGCTTCCGAATGCTCCTTATTTTTTTTGACTTATTTCCACCATAAATGATGGAAAGATGTCAAACATTCGAAAATAACAGTACTGGAGAATAACAACAAAAATTGATACAAAAAGATTTGGAAAAAAAGACACCCCGACCCCGACCCCGGCCCCGGCCCCGCCCCCGCGTTTTGGCTACTACCGTTGCCGAACGTACACTTACATTCGATGACTAAAAGATTTCGACATATGTGAAAACTAAGTTGCGATTTTTTAATGTTTCGTTTAATTCAGAACAGCTCATCTTTTCTATTACTGGGCAAAATTTTTGACCACAGCGCCGTGGGAATTTCAACACAAAACAAGCTGATGAAATCTACATTTTTTGCATCCTTGGAGACCCAGGGGCAGTCAGTCGGGGCAAAAGAAAGGCAATGAAAGTTTTCAAGAACGAGTGCAAGAGCTCAAACAGTTTTCATTCTCTTTTCACTAAGAAAATTCAGAAAGGAAAAAGGCGACAAGTGGGCCGCAAACAAACATCAATAATTGTTGTAATTCAAGAAAACTGTACATTAGTTTGTAATTCATGCACGCGCCGCAGGCCTATAAATCTAACACCTCTCGCTCACTCAGACAGCACCGATGACAATATGGGAGTGCACTTATACTAAGGGTGCGTTCGATTGACCGTATTCCGGAATAGGAATACATGGAATATAAGTTAGAAATCCTTCGTTTTTACGGAGATTCACATTAAAATTGTCAAACATCTGCTAAAATGCAATTTTAAACAAATTTTTATTATCCTTGCTGCTTCGAAACGCACCAAACATACCGTTTTAATCATCACTTCACGTATTCTTATCTCGGAATAGGATCAATCGAACGCGCCCCAAGTCCACTACCACAAAAATTATTGAAGAACTTTTATGAAACAACCCACTCATAAGAATTGATAGATAATTTTTTGGTTTTATCAAAATATGAATTGGCCACCGTAAAATAATTCGAATCGGTGGCCAATTCCCATTATCAACCCAGGTGATAAAACCAAATTATCTTTTAATACTCCCCACCGACGCAGCACCACAGTTTCTTTAGAAACTTACCCCCTTTATTCGTAAGAATTGTTAACTGCCCTATCTTCCAAAAAAAATGGTTTGATAGAGGCGTTAGCCTTACTTTTGCGCTTTAAAGTATTATGGTCTTCTGTCTCCTCTGAAATCTCTTTGGAATAGTATACATGCAAAAACTACTGCATTAACATTTGTAATTATGGAAGCTTTGTGGTCAGATTAACAAAAAGCCATAGTGAGAGAAAACATGTTTACACTATACTTACCGCATACACGCATCCAACCCATAATCCCCAATTACTTGACTTGTAAAAACTAAATACATTGACACTTCAATAACGCTGTTATTACCACAACTATCATTATCATTATCATTATCATTATCATTATCATTATCATTATCATTATCATCATCAACAGAAATGGCTAAAAAAATGTCACCACAATGATGCTGATTCAATTAACTGGCGGCATGCCTCCCAGCAATCCTCTAATATACTAAAAGTACGAGAATTCTTGAATTCCAATACAAATTCTTGCATGGTCAAATAGGAACTAACGGTTTCATAACAACATTGGAGTTAGAGACAACCCAAACTCCTTCTTTTGTAACGAAGAACATGAGAAATTACTTCACCTTTTTTGGTCTTGTCCGAAAGCGGTCTCTTTCCGGCGTGGTTTAACTGTAAGGCTGACTTTGCTCTACATTACTCCCGAGCATTACGCAAAAGATCTACTTGTCGCTCGCCAGATTGCTCCAAGAATCACCAGCAGATGAACTTTTGCTGTCTTCTGGCTAGAAATTAAACTAGACCCTCCGTGAGGGTACACTGGGTTGCCTGTGGTACGTGCACCGTTCCAAACAATTTTTTTCAAGTTGGGGGGTCATTAAGAAGTCATACCAGACGAGGCCCTTTGGCTCACAGGTCCTCACACGTTCGTACGACGAAACAGATCTGTCCTTGCGTAATATGTAGCTCTAACAGTGCACGATATTGTTTTGGTATTGTGTATCATTGTAGTGCCATGGTAGAAGTCTTGGGTAAATAGTCTGAGAAGACATGTGGTTACTAGCAAAGTACTGAACCCAGAAAGATTGAAGAAAATAAATGGGAAGTGAGAAACATTGGCTTCTGGGCTGACATGTTGATAAACTTCTTTTCACCACAAGTTTAAGCGTGCCCTTCACTGAACTTAATCCCTGTTCAGCGGGGTTAGTGTTTGGATGGGAGACCAAAATAATATACCCCTCGTAAAACAGAAGCATCGGACCGAAAATACTATTAACGCTAACAAATGCGAACTCAGCAAGGTACAGATCTTGTTAGCTTGCTTTATGCAAAAACAAATATTGATGCAAAAGTAAATAACTATTGATACACAGTTTTTAGAAAGAGCAGAAGGAAGTTTCCAGGACGATCGCTCGAGAATAACATATTTACGGCATGAAAACAACATTAATTTTGAACCGTGAATATAGAATATAAAAAGTTACGATCAGCGACAAACATTTTTGGGGATTTTTGCAACGTTCAATTTTGTTATTGTACGTTTTGGCTGCACAAATAAATCGCAAAATCGAAAGTGACATCGCCGGAATTCAGCGGGCGCCGTGATGAAGTTACCGCGGCATGTTTACTCGTCAAACAGTGAAGTATCTGTGTCAAATGATGGCAAGATACCGGGTTTTTGTAAGTTTCTTTTTCTGTCAAGTGTTATAAAGTTTGACAATGAAATGAGCGAAGTCAAAACAAAGATCACAATCGCCCAAGTCTTGTTTATGCAAAGTCAAAATTTACTCTCCAAGACGCGTACGACGTTATTTATTCTAACCAGGTAATTCCATCATTTTGGAAATAGCAGCTACTTTATTATTCAACTCCGTCACAATTCCTCACTGATTTTGGGGCTCATTTTGTTGAAACTCAAGCTCGCTTCCAACAGGCCTGTGAACCCTTCCTGCTTACAGAGCAATACTAAAAAACTTCTCCCATATCACAATTCAACCTTAAGCCTGAAAATTCAATACACAACATGATATTATAATTCACAAAGGCAGAAAATACCACAGAATCCTTTTCCAGCGAAAAATTTATTGAAACAAACAACATATTTGCTCTTAGAGGCGAAAACCTCTTCCTATTTCATTGCGTGCGTGAAGACAAGAAACTCGATCGTGTTAAATTACCATGTACTTCAGGTAAATACAGCTCACTTTGATTTCGGCTCGACGGGCGATAGATTGTTGTCGAAGTCCATTACTCGTCGCTTTTAAGATTCCATCGCCTGTATATCCAATTGACTTGCCATTATTGAGCTTCATAAGGGTATATTTTGTTCAAAGATCCACTAA
>OX421453.1:12225560-12228060 GCA_949126865.1 Montipora capitata
CACTTATATCCGTTTGTGTTGGCCTGTAGCTTCACTCGCGCGTGCACTCGAATGAGCGGGTGACGCATGCGTAAATGCCGATCTTGTAACCCTCTCATTTTTCCTGATTTTGCAACTTTACTCGCTTATATCTCTGCTTCCGGACAGTGAATTTTTTTCATTTTTTGCATGTTACTTTAGATTAATTTAAAACGTTTGTCCTTCAAATTTAAAGAAATTCTGTAGGTGAAAAAAAAATTAGAGACACATTTCAAAAAACTTTATTTCTCTGAAAAACTGACCAACAGATTTTGTTGAATTTTAAATATTTTAGAGATTATTTCTAACATTATCTGGTAACGCTGAATGGGAAGATTTCACCGTCCCGTTTTTTCCAAAAAGACGATATATCTTGATTTTAAGGATCAAAGAATTGCCTTATATCGTTGCCATGATAACGTTATTTTGGAGGAAAATGTGATGTGAGAAATCTATGATGGGTACTTAATACCCTCGCCAAATTTCGTCTTGATATGATTACCCTAACTGTATCTAAAAACAGAATATGTTTATTTGTTTGAAAAAAGGAGAAACTATTTCGAGCCTCCTTAAGTTGGTGAATGGGTCTGCAATGCAGCAAATATGGCTAAATGGTTGATAATTAGAAGTCAGAACATTTGTTTTGGTGTCATAATTTTTTTTTTTACTTAATTGCATCAATCCATGGAACACAGCCTAAAAACAGAGAAGACTTCTTTTGCTCCAACCACTCTCTTGCCCTCACACCCATTTCTTTAGCCCGCGTCACTCCTGCCTATTAATTTCATTACATACACATTTTGTATCGAGTTTTATAGTTACTTTTATTTACCTTATACATTCGTTAGTTTCATAGGCAGCCCAAGTTCGCGTCACTAGAGAGCGTGTAATAATTAATTACTAGTGGGAAGATGACCTTTGAGTGCAAGCGGTGTTGCGTTACAGGCAGCCGTTGAGAATTTAAACGCGTTATAAGACTTCGTATGGGAAATAAAATACCGTCGATTATGAAGCCTAAAAAACGCTCAATTTAACGTTCATTCAATAAAATGAATAAAACTGACTCACCTCTGGTGTATTCCTGTGCGTTTTGGTGCTTTTTTTACCGTTTCGGGAATTCCGTGTTTTCACTGTTCTAAGACAAGGCCAAGGCTGCACACTAAGATTTCGACCGTAGTCAGCGCAGAGGCAGTTTGCGCCTCGAAAATCCATCCCAGCCGCGATTTTTTCACGCAAAGCTAAAGCCCCATCATTTGCGAACCTCAGTGAATGTTTCGTCGTCAAAAGTCCCCACGCAATTGGCTGAAATGAGCATTTTCTGCTTCCGATTCCACGATAGCTAATGAATTTTAACAGTTTACTTTACTTTACTTTTGGTGATCTTGTGAATGGTCACGGAGCTTGGGTCCAAGGTCAAATTAACTCCACACGATGAGGTACAGTCATTTCATATACAACACTTACCCCATCCCCACAGTGTCACTCGTAAGCATGGAGTTGTTCGAGAAGCCGCTGTGGGGTTGGGGTAGGCGTTGTACATGAAATGACTGTACCTCATCGTGTGGAGTTAATTTGACCTCGGACCCAAGCTCCGTGACCATTCACAAGATCACCAACTGTTAAATTCGTCAGCTATCGTGGAATCGGAAGCAGAAAATGCTCATTTCCAGCCAAGTGCGTGGGGATTTTTGACGACGAAACATTCACTGAGGTTCGCAAATGATGGGGCTTTAGCTTTGTGTGAAAAAATCGCGGCTGGGATGGATTTTCGAGGCGCATACCACCTCTGAGCTGACTACGGTCGAAATCTTAGTGTGCAGCCTTGACTTCGTCTTAGAACAATGAAAACACGGAATTCCCGAAACGGTAAAAAAAAGCACCAAAACGCACAAGAATATACCAGAGGTGAGTCAGTTTTATTCATTTTATTGAATGAACGTTAAATTGAGCGTTTTTTAGGCTTCATAATCGACGGTATTTTATTTCCCATACAAAGTCTTATAACGCGTTTAAATTCTCAACGGCTGCCTGTAACGCAACACCGCTTGCACTCAAAGGTCATCTTCCCACTAGTAATTAATTATTACCATAGGCAGCCCAAGTTCGCGTCACTAGAGAGCGTGTAATAATTGATTACTAGTGGAAGATGACCTTTGAGTAAAAGCGGTGTTGCGTTACAGGCAGCCGTTGAGAATTTAAACGCGTTGTAAGACTTTGTATGGGAAATAAAATACCGAAGATTATGAAGCCTAAAAAACGCTCAATTTAACGTTCATTCAATAAAATGAATAAAAAATGACTTACCTCTGGTGTATTTTTGGGGCTTTTGGAGCTTATTTTACCGTTTCGGGAATACCGTGTTTTCAATGTTCTAAGACGAAGTCAAGGCTGCACACTACGATTCCGACCGTTGTCAGCTCAGAGGCGGTTTGCGACTCGAAAATCCACCCCTGCCGCGATTTTTTCACGCAAAGCTAAAGCC
>OX421453.1:12235560-12238060 GCA_949126865.1 Montipora capitata
CGTACTTGCAACTGTTACACTGGTAAGTTAAATACTTTTTCAGTTTGAAATCCACCTTAAGCGGGAGGAGAAGCTCTCGTAAGCCTATCTGACAATTATTTATTTTCAATTTTTTTTATAGGCATTTCTCAACAAGCTTACCGCGAAGCCATACGTGCAGGTGCCGACATCAGTTGGTGCTGCTTGCCATGCCAACCTGGTCCTGGCAAATTTGTTCACTAAAAACGTAGCCGTCAAAGAGACACAACAAATTGGGCATCGTTCAATTCGGGAGTGTTTTCAAGAATGCTTTTAGCTGCTGAACAAACACAAGCAACTCGTCCAAATGTTGAATGAAACAAGAATCAGAATTCCAAACAAGTCTCGAAAATAAGATTAAGATAAGTCACGGTAACTATCCAACTCAGAGATTACAAACCATACAAATGTCACTCGGCTTACTGCGAAAGGACTTCAACAAACTCGCTGTTGGTTTATAGTTTGTGGTATCCCCATGAATCAATATGGGCTCTCAGTGATCTCGAACTGATTTCTGTGAATAGACTGCTTTAAGCGGCTCAGGTCTCTGAGGTCTTCTAGCGGAATTTTTCAAAATTCACCGTCGTTCCAACTGCTCAGTCGTTCAACCTACGTTAAAACGCTTGCGAATTGCCATTAACGACAAAATATCTACTTCCTAACAAACTACGATAACGTAGTTGTAATAAGAAGCACTAAGTAAGAACAAATCCTTATGGATGACTGGGATAACAAATGATTTAACGAGGGAACAACGCACCCACAGAAAAATAGAGGTTTCATATCACACAAAACCTCAGAGCCTGCGCGCGGTGCATCTTGGTAGACAGACCATTTGTGTACAATTTTCGTAGCTTTCGTGAATAGGAGTTGTCTATTTATATTCCATATATATAGGAATTAGAAGAGGTGAGGTGAGGTGAGGAAAAGGTGAGCGAAATTAGCGGTATTTGTATATTTCTGGTGACCCATTTTAGCTCATTTTGAATCATGAGCTGACGCGAGCAACTTTTACAATTGCGTGTCAGCTGAAAACCCTTTCGAGCCTCTCGGGCCTTTGTACCGTACTCGCCCCAGCCTCCCCGAATACGCATCCAACCGTCCCAACCTACCGTAGTGTACTATCTTAAAGTCCCTAATAGGGACTTTAAGGAGACTGCAGACTGCCTACAAATAGCGCTGATAATATTTGTCTAAGCACCCATTTCCAATCGCGGTGATAAACAGTATTTAAGTCTATGAAACCATTTTAAAACCGCTAGCTTTCAATAATTGTGATTTTGGGTTAGTCTGCAGTCTGCAGTCTGCAAATGTCAGAAACCGCTCGCCCAAAGGGAAATTCGTTTTGATTCGCAAAGTTCGTAATTCAGGCTTAACCGCGTATCTTTCAATACCACCGACAAATACGATAACTCAATGCTAAGTTTTGTTTGTTATTTTTAATTTATTGTCAATGACCTCTCTGACCGAAAAGCAAAGTTAATAAAAGTTTCAGTTTTTGTGCTTACGGGCTAGCCCGTAATGTACGGGGTTGTCTGAGTGAGTGAATTCGCGTGCATGAATCACTAAACTAATTATAATGAGGTCTTTATTCAATTTTAACAATTGATGTCCATTTTACAGTTATTCTATTTGCGGCCTACTTGTTGCCTTTTCCTTTCGTTTATGAAAAGAGAAATTTTAGAGAATTTACGAAGCGTATTAGCTTCGGTGCACACCGCACACGCCGAGCCTGGATATGTTGCTTTGCGGGAGAAAAACAACTCCTGAATCGCCGACATAACTTGCTCAGCAACACTTGAACGAAATAACCAAGAATAAACGAGGCATCTGGTAAGCTTTTCTTGAGGACAATGCAGTTAATTTCTAATAACAAAGCAGCACGACACAGCAATTGAAAAATGGAAAATATCTTACTTGGAAAATTGCAATCAAATCCAGAAAGCGGGCGGCCGAAAATCGAAATCTCTGACAACAACGCAATATGACTTGAGCTAGCAACAACTTCGTACAAAAAAATGTAGCAATGGCCGCCTTTACTCGAAATACTAGTACCCAGTGTACCTTTCAGACTACTCATGCTCACAAAAATCTCTCACGTCACATTACGTCCTCAAACCCTCAAGAGAATCGCCAACTGTATGGGGATATGTACATTATATGTAAATAAGAAGATCTTTCAGATCTTAAAGCCGCGCTTTGAAAATTTATCTGTTTTCTTACCACTATAGTCGCAACGTAGTACACATTCCAAGGCAGTCTTTGTTGATTCACTGATGAGTATAGACACAAAATAACCTGATCAATCTGTAGCACAACAACTGACAACAACGACTGCTCACGAACTTATTGCACTATCACTTATAGCCGAGGTGAAATCTCCGAGGAATCTTCGATGACGCAATGGAACTGTCATCAGGATATCTATGGGTATGACCGACAGGATAATAACACTTTTAACAACTTACAGCTTTCTTTCCTA
>OX421453.1:12245560-12255560 GCA_949126865.1 Montipora capitata
ATCATTTAATTTATTATAAAATTCAGAGAAAGATTTATTCACATCAGTGTTTTTTGAGACTGCTTGGATCAAGTCAAGTTGGGAGAGGTCGTGTAGAAATTCTGTTTCAGAATAGCTTGAATAATCCCGTGCTAAATTTTTATGACAATCATGCTTGAAAATAGTTTTATCCGAGTGAAGAAAACAAAATTGTGAAAAGTGATCGGTTAGATCGGAAATTATGTTGCCACTGGTTATATAATCTTCAAGATTACTTATAAAGATATTGTCAATAAGTGAATAAGAATTATTATACACTCTTGTTGGTTTATCGATTGTTGGCATTACTAGTAAGTTAAAGCTTTGCAGAGAGAGAATAAAGTTTTGAGCATATTTACAGGAATGAAAACGGAGAAGGTTTAAATTAGTATCACCCATGAAGATAATTTTCTTCCCAGAGGCGCTAAGTTTTTCAATTGTTTCAACAAAATATCTTGAAAATGTTCTGGTGAATTGTGCTGTCTATAGACCACACCACAAATCATATTTGCTTTTTTTGGCAAATGCAACTCAACCCAGAGAGTTTCTTAATCCAGCTACGATGGCCTAAGAACAAGAGTTTATACGATAATGTGGTTTTAGTTTTAGTTCTTTTTGTGCGAATTTTAAAATACAGAAGCATTACTTATAAGACAATTTTCCTATACAGGGTATGCTATGGCTTTCCGGGGAGATTTGATTCGTTGCACAGTGGTGTTTAAAGATGAAAAGAAAATAGAGGATAAAGAAGAAGTACGCGTTCCAGTGGTGTTCACACTAAACGACAAGAGAATAACTCCCGAAGGACAAGAAGGTGAACTTTTCACTCATTACAATCCAAATGGTCGAGGTCTCTTCCCGTACATCGGTATGATGGATAAAGGATGCTCCGTTTTGGTCAAGGTAACGTTCACTCGTATTTACGTCAGTTGTTAGTTACAACACCGTGATTATGATGTTGTATTTTCGTTTCCTCAATATAAATCAACGCTTGCTGGACTATGAAATCAACCTCAGTAACTTGAAATTTGTCCAATATTATGTTTTTGTTTATACATTACCTGATGAGTGTGGTAATATTTTGGCCATACGAAACAGAGCGGTAGTAAACGATGAATGATGATGAAACGATGAACTACCTCTGATGTCTTGAAACCAGTTTATTATATATATATATATATATATATATATATATATATATATATATATATATATATATATATATATATATATATATATATATATATATTTATTTATTTATTTATTTATTTATTTATTTATGTATATTACATTTTTGTATGAAGAAGGCTATTTTTTTATCTTTGCCTCATTTTTGGGCTATTTAAGATGTTTCAAAATGACACTACCCACACCATGTTCTCTTTCAAGTATGTGGCTCACACCAAGATTATATTAATTTCATCAGCTCTTTAGCAAACGTTTAGCAGTATTTCATGTCTTTTCTTGTAAAGGTCTTTATCAATAAAACAAAATGTTTACTGTGGCCCAAGCAATGAAAGATCATAATGCCCTTCACCATAATTTGGACCTACAGAAAAACTAATTTTGCTATTTTACTCGGTAAATCAATAGCTCAGTTTTACCATATCAAACAGAAGCGACAATGCTTCATTATATTTCAAACGCCGATAATCAAGAGTAGTGATTAAATATATTTTTCACGAACTTGGACGTGTTTGAAAATGTAATGTGAGACTCTCTTGGGTGTTTGAGATCTCCTCGACTGAAACTATTAATTTGAATTCTAATTGCTCTTGAGAAGCCTAGTTAACTTAATTTTAACACTTTCCAACAGGCTTACTGGTGTGGCATCTCTCTATATAGTAAGTAAACATCAGGTTGACAGCATTCGTGTATTTTTTTCTCAGACGCGTTCGCAGCAAGAGGAAAAACATCATCAATGTTGCCAAGAAGTTAAACAAATAAAGGAATGCCTAGAAGAAAATAACAAGACACTTAAAGCTCTGTTGGCCAGGTTGAATGGTACCTGTGATACTCCGTTGTGAACCTTAGTCCCGCAGAATGCTATAGTGATTGTGATTCAGTGCCAGGATCAAGATTTAAAATAGTGAAATTATTAATCAGAACTTTATTATTACTAGCAGATTGTCTTTTTTAATTTCGTTTTATTTTGAAATATTCGCCTTTAGGCATTTTGCTGGCAATGATATTTGCGATATAAATGTCATTTGAATATTTAGTACGAGCTTACACTTCAGGGCCCGGTTGTTCAAAAGTCGATTAACGCTAACCCCAGATTTACAATTAACCAAGGAATTTATTTCTCTACTCCCAAATGCTGTTGAACGCTGATATTCGGCAAAACTTTACATCAGAAGAATTCAATCTTGAAAAACAAAAATAAGCAAATAAAACTTTCACCAGAAAGTGGAAAACATGAAACAAAAGTTTACGCTAATCCTGGATTAAGTTAATCGGCTTTCGAACAACCGAGCCCAGGAGATTTTAAGATAATAGTTATCCCGATTTAACAGCTCGAACATTAGACCTCTCGATCTGACATTTGGTTAAAAATATATTCCTGAAAGTTTTAGGCTAACTGATTTGCAACTGAATGAGCTTTGCCATTGTTTGGTTCGTTTTTTTTATAATTAGTGCGTGTTCTTATCGGTATTATTTTTACAGGAAAGAGAATTAACCAACATTGTTTGCAATGATTCGTGAATCAGCTGTAAAATACCAAGGATTCAGAGAGTGTTAAGATATCGTTCGTTTTGCTATTTGTACCTGCCTGGATCAAGCCCTCGAAGTTATTACACATTTGTCTCAAAATGCTTAACAGCGCCATCTATGTGGTATTCCATATATAAACTGTCGCTTATAAGCCTATTGCTTATACAACTTCGTTTGGGGTTTTAGATGACCTTATAAACAAAGGGGCTTATATCAAAGGGGGCTTGCAAACGAAATAAAATAAAAAAAGACCGTTCCGAAACAAGCTGTGGGTGCACAAATTTTTTTTTGGCATCTGGAGATTATTAATTCCTCAACGTTCGCTACATACAACACTTACGGGCTTACTGACGTGTTTTTGGGGTGCGTTGCTAAGGATGTAATGGTTAAGTAATTTGAGAGAATTTAGAATTATCTTGGTCAGTTTCCAACTTTTGTAAACCAATGACCCTAAATATGACGTCACCATGCCACGCCCATGGTCACGTGACCAATTAAAGAAAACTCTAAATTTGTCTACGAGCTACACAATTTGGGTATTTAATCAGTGGTTTGATAATTTGTATTCGTTTTTGCATTCCAGCCAAGCATGGTTTTCTTTTTATTTTGAAAAATGTTCCTTTTAGAGGGATAAACGATGGTGAAATACCCATAACATTTTCAGTACAGATGATTTGAAAAAATCAATGCTTGGCTATATTCTATATTTGGGGTTGAAACGTGCCATATTAAAAAAAATTAATTCCATTTAAAGACAGCCGAAAATTTAGCTTTTTCTCAAACCGGGAGTCAGTTCGTTTACGCAAGCGCAGTTGATCTGAGAACGAGCGCGAGGAAGGGCGAGGAAAAGCCTTCGATGCAAACGAATTAGGAGATTGTTAGAGCGGTTTTCAAATGAGTGTCGCAAAACCAAAACCAAAGTAATTACTTTGTCCAATCAAAAAGGACGGACAGAATCCAGTAAAACAATCAAAACTCGAAGTAATTACACGTAGCCGACGCAAAGCGCGGGAAAATGTGCACGCGCGAGCCACGATTGGTTTTGGTTTCACTTCTGATTGGTTGAAAAACTGGCGCGAGAACTTTGAACCAATCACTGAGTGAAGTAATCATAAACCAAAGTAATTCGCTAATTACTTTCGACACTCAGTTGAAAACCGCTCTATCAATTTTTTCAGGTCGGTGAGTGGGTTTTCTGGTCAGCTCACGATATGATGACGTCAGTCACCGGAAGTAACATTTCACTTCCTTAGCAACGCGCAAAAAATCCGTCTGTGGGCCCTTAAGGGTAACCAATATACTAGTATACTTACAATTCAGACCCAACCTACAATACTTACAGTAATTACAATAGTTACACTACTTACAATACTTGCGGTAATTACAAAACAATAGGCCATTTTACAGTTGTTTGCTCAGCGACCTACTGTAGGCTATGAATGGCTGCGAGGCTGCCGGTGACCTTGCATTGATACAGCCCCCACTGCTTTTATCATGCAACTTGTGTTGTTGTAATTCTAATTAGTCCGTATTAACATTACAAAAGCACGGAGGTTTGTATCAAAACAGGGTCACCGGCAGCCTCGCTTCCATTCGTAGGCCAGGTAACTTAGCTACAACTGTAAAATGGTCTATTCACTACTTACAATGTTTACGGTGCTTACAATGCGATATACAGTGTATCTAGACCCTGAACTGACATACTGTGATAAATAGTATAACTGATTTCTACAGGATATATTCTATTTAGTTTAAAGGAGCACAGTCACGGTAGTTTGAGTTATTTTGACCATTGACAAAATTACCTTTAAATTGAAGAAAACCTGAAAGTAATACTTTACAAAGATAGAGAAACACCAAAGAGATAGTTATAAACCATAAAGGAACAAAGATGGTTAAGGATGGAGAAGGTTGTCACGGATTTCAAACAACGAAATTGAAAAATTTAGGTTAAACGTTTTAAACCGTTTAAACGTGACTGTGCTCCTTTAAATAATAACCAAGATGAAATTTGGTGAGGAGTTTCGTTAGATCGCAGAAAGTAAAGGATAATTTGAGCTACGCGAAACCTTCTATTTTTCAACATAAAATTTAGTTTCCGGACAAAACATTCCAATTAATTACATTCACGTAAGTTCTTTGTCTGGAAAAGAAGGTAGATTTTGCCGTAGAGGAGGCAGTAGCTCTTTTGCGTTTAATTTGATTGAAGTGTTTTCCTTTCTACTAAACCAGCACTTTTTGGAGAAAGTCGACTGCAGTACGTGACAACCTTAGAAAGGGTGAATTGAAGGGACATCATCCCCGGAGTAATGGCAACTCTTGTTGTCTTCAATTCCGTATAAATGTAATTCCTTTTTTTTGGTGACAATATGGTGGTTAAGTTTATAAAAAAAATACTTTAATTTATATTTCTTCCTGATTGACTTTGTCCGCTTAAAAATTGTGCTCCAAGAGAGAGTGAACTGAGGAAGGTGGAGTTGACGGACTAGTTGCGAAAGGTTCCTTCGGGTTCAAAAAGAGCCAGTAGTAATCTTTAAGGTACTGGCAAACGAGGACAAAAAATCCGGAACAATGTGTCCTCGTTTGCAAAGGCCTTTACATCAGGATGCACATGTTGATCGAAATAGGTTTTTCATTTACTGGTATTACGAACAAATGTCACCAAAAATCGAGAAAAATTTAAATTTGGCAGCAAGAAGTACAAAAATCCTTTGTTTTTCTTTTTTTGTCAACAAATAGACCTTACCTTTACCGTATGAAATGTGATGTAGTTTTTTTTTAGCTCGAAGTGCTTTAAATTTGAGAAAATCGAGAAAAACGATTTTCGCCCCAACGGTCGGAAAAATGGTCGGTCCCAAAGACCAAACAATTAGAAATCCAAACTTTTCTTTCGCGTGTAAAGGAGAACCAAAACTTATCGATACTGTTTCTTCAAAGAAATAGTATTCAGCTATCAGAAACAGGTTATAACCAGACTTGCAGGGGACCATTCTAGGAAAAAACACAAATGATGAAGAAAAGTCCCTTTGTTTACTCTTTTTTTGATATTTTTCGACATGTGCCATAGCTCCAAGTTCCTTGAATCGTCGCCATTAGAGAACTTTTCTGTTGTTGTAAAGCATTTATTAAAATCAGCTTGGGTTATTCTTTGAGTGGTCTTTGAAGCCCGGCTGAAAAACTCCGATTTTACCTAAAACATCATGGAAAGTAAAGATTGGGCTGCTGCCTGTTGCTCTGAGGGCAAGAGCTAGGGTATAGGAGTTTAAAGCCCTTTTACTATTAGTTTTTGTACTAACACTTTCACGTTGTTTTAAAAAAATGTATCAAAATCAGCTTGGGTTATTCTTCAATGGGTTTTTCAGGCGCCGCGGAAATAACCAGATTTAAACAAAAACATCCGCAAAATGGACAGTCGATAAAACCAACAATCTCGGACAAAAACGCATATCTTAAGGAAAAAGCCAGACCAACTCATTATTCATGTTGGGACAAACAGCCTTCGTGATAGTGAGAGTCCATCTGCCTGTTCTGACGAAATTGTTAACCTTGTGGGTTCGATTAAAAGAGATGCAACAGATACAGATGTGGTTCTGTAGATCACGGGTATTTATGCTCAAAACCACTCTTTTTGGCCTCTAATACCCCATCAGATCATGAAGGTGACGTGACTGGATGGGTGATAAGGAGAGTACCCCCTCAAGGGTCTCTTTTTTCAAAACCAAGGCTAACGGTTTGAGTATAATTTTTAAATAAATAGAAGACCACACACCGTTCATGATAAGATCAACGTTTTAATGAAATCCTGTCAATAAAAGTCGATTACAATTTGAATTTTTGTTTGGCTTGCATGATCCTCTTGACGATGGCTTCGGTCCAGGTTTTCTTGCCTGGTAGGTTACTGATAACGTCACCATTTTGGCATCCGCTTTCCACTTGTATTGTATATTCTTAGCCTTGGAATAATCCATGTCATGCTGTTTGGGGAATTGAATTTACTCTTTGAAAGCTCTGACGATCTTTCAAAATGGAGGCAAATTTTTTAGACTACAGTCTTTCCGCCAGTCAGATTACAAACATGTGCTTAGCCTGAGTACCAGGGGAGGGGCTGATATTTAGGTTAACATGTGCTAAATTGAAAGGAGTCAATAGGTGCGGTTACACTCACCATGGTAAATGCCATTTCCCATGGTAAATTATCCCGCGGTGCCTCACACTTGAGTTTTAGTATACCGCGTTAACTAGGGGTCACACGTTACGAAGATTACCGAGGTAAAACGAAATTTCACCCAATTCATTGGCGTTAAATTTAATCGCAATTTCATCAGCATAGCGATTGGCTCTTGTACCTCGGGCATCAAAACACCCTTCTAACTTCCCACGTTAAATGTCATGGGCGCTTTCACTGATCTTTTTGACGTATCCATGGATATTTAACACGGAAAATTTACCTCGGGAAGCGTCGGCCACACTACTAAATACATTTTCCCGTGGTAAAAAGGCAATTTACCACGGTAAAAGTGCCCCGTGTAACCGCACCTAATGTAGTCGAATGGTGAAACAACCTGCCTTTATGACCAAGGTTTCTGAACACATTTATTTGCGTCTACAAGTTTAGCAAATGGTACAATTATAAGAAAATATGCAAATCAATTTATTGTTGAATGCTGCTTCTTAGTCCAAACTCATGGCCTCATCTTCATCCTTGTCTTTGTCCCCGGTCCCTTGGTCTTCCTCAGCGGCTGTTGTAGGCCGTGAGGTTTCATCTGAGGTACTGGTGCTGTCAGCAGTGCTGGGACGAGAGGACTCTTGGACAGCTCGTACAAATTCAACCATATCTGAAAGACATTCACTTGTTTCATTAACTGATTGGTTAGCCTTCACTTCCTCCACTCCCACAATTGTGAAGAGCAAATGTAGAATTATTCTGAAAATTCCAATTTGTTTAGGACTGATTTTAAAGAGAATTAGGTGGTGGGGAAATGCATTTTCTTTAAAAACTATCCTTTCTGAACATTTCACTCTTAGGGGATCAAGAACATCGTTTTATATTCCCAGGACTAAGAGAGATAAAAAACAACTGGGTTGTATGAACAGACATGAAAACTAAAGTTGATTTCAATAATACCCTTGAGCTGATAATGATCTTCATTCTCAATACTTATATACCTGATAATGTAATTAAATTGCGGGGTGAATTTACATAATGATCACTCCTGTTAGCGTTAATTAAACCTATAACCTTCCATGTATCATCTTGCTAAACTTCACTGCTTAGCAGATGTCTTTTTAGCTTCCCTCTTTAGACTTGTAAAAACCATTTTCATCAAAAACGAGAAAAAAGAAACAAATTTGTATGATTCTTCTTTGATTCCAAACCAACTGCCTCCACATACCTCCTCGGCTAGCTGCCCCCATAACATCCTCATTAAAGCCAAACTGTCCCATCAATGGTGCTAGCTGCCCTGACTGGAACGCAGAACTAAACATTCCAACAGCCTGGAGAGAAGATAAAAGCTCTGTAATGCTGACTATTTTTCTCTAGTATTATATTTTAGCCTCACAAGTAAACTTTTCAATTCAGATCATGCGACTTTTTAAGTGTCGTTGAACGAATAAAGACAACAACAGTTCTGATCAACGTATCACAAATAGTTGCGTTACTTTGAAGCTACGCATATTCGCGAGAATTATTATTATCGCGGTTCTCCAGCAGCTTATTTTCTGTCCTTGCGGTGTCAACCTTCCCATTATTGCTAGAAGTGTTGTTAAAAGACTTCAGTTTGACAACAGTGTTTTGCGAATTTCGTATCGCGGTGGCCCGCGAAAGTGCAAGACTTGATCACCTCCTGTTGCTTGAGTTGTTCGATTGACAAACAATGGTTGCAAGCCAAAACTCAAAACTCGTTCGAAAGGCGAGCAATATTTTTGCTTTCTCTCGTGAATGACCAGAGCCGTTCTCACGGGTACCTGATATTTTCGAACGACTGCTTGAGGAAAGCGAACGACTTCCAATTCCTTAACTTGTGAGAACGACTTTCCTTTCCGTTCTCACGGCGACGTCACGGCTACTTCACGGCTTCACGCCTTAGAACGACTAGTCGTTAGGAACGTTTTCGCGTGAGAGGTCACATTTATTCCTTTACTTTTTTCCTTCCTATCACTGTTTAAATTTAAGAAAACTCCCCAGAGAATAGTCACAGTTCTTTAGCTACACAAGCCTATTTACAGACATACACTGCTAAGAAATAGGTAGTGAATAGACTTACTATACAAGTGACGTGAATTATGTGAGTGACATGCTATCAGAAACCACAAGACATTCGTTCTTGCTGGTTTGTGGCCTGAAAAGTTCTGATAAAACAGGAACGAAAACTGTACGAAGAGTATCTGCGCTGTGTATTCCCATTGAAAAGCAGTATGCTTGACTCTAAAACAATACTATTTTGTACTTCGCAAATTGTACCACACTAACCTGCTGAAACTGTGGTGAGCGCAGGGTAGTAGCCAGCTCCGTAGGATTCTGCGACAGCTCATCACCAGCTGGAAGAAAAGGTGCAAGCTGTTCACGGAACTCAGGATCTGTCAGCAAAGGCATCAGGGAGTCAGGGGTAAGAACAGTGGACAAGTCCACCGCTGAAAAAAAATGTGGAGGAAAATAAAATATAATCACATAAAATGAAAAGATACAAACTTGTACCAAAAGTTAGTTTTCATTTGCAGCATTTCTGTGTCAACCAATGAAAGCTGAAGCATGCAAAAGCACTGATTTTTGGGTTTCTTCCTTGCATGCCGAGCTTATCACTGACACCTTCAAAGTACCTTTAAGTGCTGTTTAATAAATGAGCTGGAGTATTTTTATCAGGTTCTAAACCATGAGGCGAAGCAAAGTGGTTCTGGCTTCTTAAAATGAGGTTGAATGCAATTTTTGTGTAGAGTGTTAAGCAGTTTTCCCCCCTCCTTCCTCCCTCTACTTTCCACTGTTTATCATGATGGGTGGGCTATCTTCTATCTTGCGTGGGGGCTCATGGCTGCGTTGTCAGCTTTTGCCAGCCATGGGTGCAGTCTCCATCTTGGAGCTGGCTACCAATAGTGGAAACCCAAGGATGTCTCAGGAACCCAACTTCCACTAAGCAACGAAGTTGTCAAGATGGCAGTTTTAAAAAATGGCTTTTCGGGCGAAAAAGTGCACTTAGAACACACTAAGGATGACGTTACTTGTAGCCCTTCAATTGTGTATAGAGCAGAAATACGGGTAATACCACAGTAC
>OX421453.1:12258060-12270560 GCA_949126865.1 Montipora capitata
CTATCTCGACTTGGCCGAAACCAGAAGAGCATCAAGAGGATAGGCTACCTGTAGCCATGCTTGCAGCCTCTGGTTCATTAAAAAATTACTAGATTGGTTGATTTCTACTGTTATTACTCACGTAGGCGAAGCTGCAGCAGGTGGTGTGACAGAACTTCCTGCACTGGACAAACTGCTGTGACCGCCCAGAGCTCCACCATAACCACTTAATAACTGTAACAACTGCTGCTGATCCAGATTACCCAGGAGGCCTTGCAATTGCCCATCACCTAATGATTAAACATACTTGTATCAGTGCTTGGAATTAAAAAAAATTCCAGGTTGTCCGTGTTTCAAAAGCCAGGCAATTAAACCTACATGTATAAATTTGGTTGCCCTGATGAATACATGTACCTGGTTGCCCATTGGGAAACCCCATACGTTTAAATGCATGCCGTGTTGAGATGCAATCGCATGGTGTTGGAGCTTGAGTATCCTATACATTTTTTTTATAAGAACGTCTAATTTTGGAGCTGAGGCTGAATGTTCTTATACATTTTTGCGATGTGAGGCTGAAAACATTCTTAAGATGCTCTTAAATTTACATCAGCCTTTGTTTCACCCTGATGACTTCAATTGATGGTGTTGAAGTTATTTTGGTAGATTATAAATAAGAACTGCTCACTATGACAAACTGAGATGTATATCATGCAATAAGAAAACGATTGTTATGTTATACAAAAGAATAATATTAATTTGCATTTATTAATAATATTTTATGCTTTCATTTCAAATACAGATGAGCAAAATAAATTTGGGTAAAATTTCAGCCTCAACGTTCTTACAAAAGGGTTCTTATAAAAAAAGAGTGTAGTTCTAAGTGTACGCCTGTAGTTTTTTGTGGAAGTCTGGGTTTAAGTTATTTCCATTGCCATTTACATTACAGTACACACAAATTTGTAAAAGCCACAGATATTCAAAACATGGGAAAATGCTCATCTGCAGCACATTAATTCTTCACCACAAATTGCTTGTAATCTTGCAATCTGATTGGCTAATTTGCTATCGTCTATAAGAGCCTAGACAACGCTGTGTCAATTTGTCAGGCAATGTAATAGCCAATCTAGAATGCTCATTTTGGGAAAAACACCAATCATATTGCGAGAAAGTTATAGACAACGCTTTCTCTTTCATTGGCGTTGAATATTGTGGTAAAAAACTGTGCCTCATGAGTCCACAACATTTTAACCACTGTGATGACCAATATCGTTGTTGGCAAGAGCACAGACAACGCTGAACCACTTTCAATTTGTTAAATTGTTGAATTTGCACTACTATAATCAGACATTGACATCAGAGTCGGGTACTGCTTATGTATTACAGTTTCTTTTTTTGGCTGGGTTGTTTTTTTCTTCGCGCAACTAACCTTTTCATAAATTTACCAAAAATTAGTCGCCCGCCAAACTTTCTGGTCGTCTTGGACCACCGGACGACTGCTAATTTCGAGCATTACTGTATTAGAACAAGTGGGTGTAGTGTTCTAGCAAGGGTGTTTCACCTGCAATTTCTACAGAGGTATAGCCTTCTCTTGTATTTTTCCAAGTACGAAATGCTTTATGCTATTCACCTCTTAATTTTTTGTTATACATTTAGTTGCATTTTAACGCAGCTGCTAAGAGATCTACAGGACTCCTCTTATGCCATTGGCCATCAACCCTTTCACTCCCAAGACTGATTGATAAATGTTCTCCTTGAAAGCTTGATACATTGTAATGCAAACTGATGACGAGTTGCCTTGAGAAGGAAAAAAGGAGCCCCATTTTCCAATGGTTACATGTACATAAATTAAATAAATATTATTATTGTAAGAACTGACTAATAGTCTGCTCATGACACCAAGGATCAAGAAAAGTTCATGACTAAACCTCAACGAAAACACCGACACGACAGAAGCTGAAGGCCTCACAAACAGTTGCATTTTGCGATAAGATACAAAAATTTAGTCACAATTTTAGTCGCAAATTTGCGACTTCTCCAGATATTTTAGTCGCAAATGCGACTGCATTGGTCGCAATTTCAAGCCCTGACAAAGAGTCAGAAAGTTACCTGAGCTTAACTGCTGAATACCCCGCCACTTATTTGCATAAGAATGACATCTATGGTAATGTATAGTCACTTGATATTCAAAGAGTGTTGCCAAGTGCTAACAAAGGTGGCAGGGTATTCAGCAGTTACTGCTTTACTAGACAGTACTAAAATTCCAATAAGAAAGAATCTGCAAAAAAAGCTTCCCATATGAATCCACACAATCCCTTTATAATTCATTCAAGTTTTTTAAGTGTACATGTATGCCTGGCTAATACATGAAGCTTGATTATCAAACCTACCAAGTTGCTCAGTTAGACCAGCTAAGGCAGAGGGAAGTCCGCTTCCTCCACCTCCTGAGCCAGGGGTGGGGGGGTTGTTAAGTAGGTTGTTTACTTTTGTTGTGTACTCTTCGTCCTTGTCGGTCTTGGGTTCTTGCATCCAGAAAAAGAATTTGCGAGTAGATGACTTGAATTTTAGAATGAACACCCTTCCAGTTGTGCATTGCTTTACACGCTTGTACTCAATGTCATCAGGGAAGATAATCAAATCCTGATGGAAAAATTTACAACCAACATTACAAACACCAGCAATACAGTCAAAGTTTGGTTACCTAGGCGGCAGCCATAAAAAAAGAGAAGAGAGACTGAATAATAAACTCCAGGACCCAGTTGTTCAAGGCCCAATAATTAAAGGGGCAGTGTCACGCTATTTTAGACAAACTTCAAAACACTAAAAGCCGTCTTTGCATCAATAAAGACCTAAAAATAATGCTGTAGTTCTGTTGCCAATAACCATTCAAGTGCACTGAAGCTATTCTTTGTTGTTTGCACCCAAGGATGGAGAGGATGGAAATGTATTACAGCTTGAAAAAACTGGCCGGAGACAATGTCTTCAAAAAAAGGAGCCAAAAATTTTATAAATGCGATTTAATACATGTAGCTCTTTGTGCCATAAACTCATCCCATATCTTCCCAGTGGGTTGTCAGGAATGTTTTACATGTGAGCTAAAGTACTAATTTACAGTAGATTTTTACTCAGTTTTGACCTAAAAACAGCAAATTGCCCCTTTAAGCTACAGTAATCCTGGATTACCTGAAACCAATTTTCTGCCCAAAAAAGATTTCCACAAGATTTTTAGCCTTCAGTTTTGAAATAGACTTTGCTTTCATTCAGAATAAAATTAGGATGTTAAGGCACTGTTAACGAACGAAATACAAACCTTGGTTGGTATTTAATCACAGAGTTAATAGGCTTTTGAACAACTGGACTCAAATTGGAAAAACATGGAACAAAAATTCAAGTGCACAACTTAGACAATCTTGAACAACTCAACATTCAGTTTATCATGACTTAGCCATGCACATTGCCTTCATTAAAATAATGATGGAAGACAATCTCCACAGGAGCACAGTCTTTAGCAGGAAAGCTCTTAATAGCTAGAAATATATACACTTTAAATTGGGATTAGCAATGGATTATCAACAATATTTTCCTCACACAAGAACCCTTCAAGTGAGGATTACCCATAGTTGCACATCACAAAATTCACCAGATTCTTTGTGCCCTCAAATGGAAAAGCCTCGCTGACAGACGTGAAAAATGCAATAATTATTGAAATCTTTTATGTTCAAAACAGTAAATAACCTTGTACCCAAATACCTGACTGAAAAATCCACCATTGTAAATACAATTCACAGACATAATCTTTGGGGCACCCAACATAACCTGTTTATTACACAGCCAAATACTGAGGCCCTCAAAAAAAAGGGCGTAGTTACATGGAACAGTCTGCAAGCCAAGGCTAAGCAGGCCACTACTTTAAATAGTTTTTATTCTGCTACTGCAAATCAGAAATTACTTAGCACTAAGTTTAGGCTTTAGGGTATTACATTTATTAGTGTTAATGCACAGGCCTCTTTACAACACCACTTCTTAGTGATAAGGATCCCGTGGTTAAATTAAGTTTTTTATTATCATTATTACTCTCACTGGCAAAGACACAGTATCGTAATTTCCTTCTCTTTTCGAATAGAGTGTGAACTTCAAAGAACTATATATAATACAAAATTAATTAACTTTTGAAAGCTAAGTTTATTAGCTTGAGTTATTTTTGGCTTGATTTCTATGCTCGCCATAAATATATAACCTTTCCACTCCCAAGTCCGCCAATTATAGAGTTACCTTAGGATAATTATAACTAACTCCTGACGATTTTCTTTGACGATAGGGGCAATTTTGGGAGTGAAGAAGTAGCTTCAAACTCAGCCTCCATAGATTGAGGCATAAAAAATTAATGGCACTCAGTTTATTCGTTCCACAAACTTTCTGACCGTTGGATCGACGAAAAGCCAAACAATGAAACCAAATCAAGCGAATAAATAGCAATATAAGCAAGGGCCGTGGAAATACCATTAACTTTCGACTTTCGCTCGTTCACACAGTCTGCACTTCATCAGTGTGTTCAGCGCCAGTTTTCTTTTCACGAAGAAAGTTAGGTAAATAGGCAAAAAAGCCTTATAGATTAAAAAAAACGAACAAGATGCATGTAAGGACAAATCAAGTAACTACACAGACTAAAACTTTGTCAATAGACCAAGACAAAAACCCAGCTTACGTCCTCGACTGTGCCCGTGCCGCGATCCTTCCAACAGAAGTGCATCAGGGAGTCCTCACTCTGATAAATATAGACCATTCCCTTTCTTTTATCGGGTGTGACAGTTGTTCCCTTTAGAGACATCTTTCCAGCTCGAAATTCGACGAGGTTTTTAGACGACGACCTTCCGGCATGACCGAACAAACCTTGGCTCGCCATTTTGAAATCAAATGTGGAATGAGTCAGCTTCAGTCGAAAAAGGACTGGAGCCTTGTTTTCTTGGGGAGCCTGTGGCAAGGAGACACAGCGTCCAAAATGGCGACCGTTAACGGCGTTGAAAATAAGCAAAAATCCCTCGTTTGGAGTCGCGATCAAGACTTGCAACTCTATGCCAAGGTAGAGGAGCACATAAATAGTTTTGAGAAGAAAAAACATGTATATATCAAAGATATATCATGGAGTGAAATTGCATTCAATGGTTACAGTGAACACGAGGTACAAAAGCGTTGGAACACCTTGACATCTAAAATCCGAAAAGTTAGAACAGCAAAAGAAGTTTTGGAAGATGCAAAGGCCCAGGGTAAGGAAGACAGATCAATAAGAAAAAGAAAAAGGGAAGATTCCAACCAACCGAAAATGCCAAAAACGGCTTATTTGTTGTTTTGTGAATACAAACGGCCGCTCTTAGCTGCAAAATATTCTTCTCTTGGAAGCAAGGAGATGATGGTGAAGATGGGGAAAAAATGGCAAAAGCTTTCGGATGAGAAAAAGGCAAAATACAGGGAAATGTACCGAGTAAGTCGACAACAATACGAGCGCGATCTGGCACATTATTACCTGGAACAAAATCCAGAAGCGATGCCACCAAAGACAGCCTTTGACTTATGGTCAGAGAGGAAAGCATCAGAGCTGAAACAGTCTCGTCCTGACATCTCGGAAAGGAAACTTAATAAGAAGTTGGCGAAGTACTGGGAGAGGCTGGAAGATAAAGAACAGTGGGAAAACAAAGCTAAAAAGGAGTTCGAGAATTTTGTAACAAAAATGAAGAAGAAAAGTCAAGGGTCTTAGGTTAAGCTGTCAGTTATGAGGTATTGATGTACAAAAGAATTGCGGTCCTTTTGCCTGAAGGCCTATTCATCCGAACTGAAACGCGTTTGTCCAAAATGAAAGCCCATTTGCCTGAACTGAAAAGGTGTTCACCTGGCCCCAGTTGTTCAAAAGGTGGATAATGCTATCCACGGGATAATTCACTATGCACTGAATAGTGCAATCGGTTTCGTTATGACTTACACACTGGATAGAGATTTATCTGGTGGATAGCACTATCCATCGTTTGAACAACTGGGGCCTGGACTATTCTTTAAGATGATTTGGAAGGTAATCAGTATATACCTGTATATTTAACAACTATTCACCAAAGCACAGGTCTTGGCTCAGTAAATATCCATCATTAGTATATACTAAAACAGTGGATAGCATTGAACGCGGGCGCTGATTGGCTTGTCAAACTCCGAATATCCTGTGCTATTTACCTCCGAGCAACTCGGGAAAAAATGGCGTCCCGATTTGCATCTGTGACAAGTGAAGAAAACATGCAAATTAATTTTTTGTGCTGTATATTATCTCACTGTTTTAGTATATAATAATACAACTATTCACCTCAGTGTCGGTGGCTAGCGTTGGATATAGCCACCTCCACTTGCTCTTGTTGATCTTGTAATACTTTTTTCCATATTTTTTCATTCTGGGCTGGGTTGGCTATTCTAGTTTTGGGTGTAAATACCTTGTAGGGGACTTAGTGTCCTACTCAAACAGTCCTTCTCAGGACTACACTCACCCGGACGATCGTACTTTACTTTATGTCCTATTGTATTCAACACCCACCATAGGGATGAAACTCAGAGTAGCAAATAAATGTTTTTGACCTAGTTCAAGTCTACATCTAGTTCAAGTCTAAGTCTAGGGCGCCAGCACCCTAAACAAAAGGAACGAACTGTCAAGTGCGTGCCGGCATACAACCAAGTACTTGATAAAACATGCTTGAACGATCAGCCTCGTAGACTTGAACCTGGTCAAAAACGTTTATTTTTGCTACTCTGAGTTTCATGCTTCTTTCCTGATGACCAGCAGGTAATAGAGAGATTAAGCATGACGTTTATGGCAAATGGGAAACGGCAGGCTCCTGCTTATCATAGAAGCTTGAAAATTCTCTCGTTTTAACTTCTCTGGTTCCTTTGAGAAGTTGCTTCATATCTGCAGCTAACAGGACAGAAATGACCTAATATCAAGCGGGGTTCTTACATTTTTGGCAAAGCCCTACTTTCACTCCAACAATTGGCGTAAAGGTCATGCTTAACCTCTCTATTAAATGGTATTAAGTACTTTCCTCTCCAAAGTCTCTTTACAATGACCAGATAGCTCTGATTTTCCATCAGAAAAGAAAAGGCAGATAGTCAAGATCATCAGAACTTAATACCTAGTATGTTTTATTATAATGATGATGTTTATCATGCATGAGGTATACCTGCAAGACATGGTTGCCATGGATATCATTAAAGTGGTACAGACTATGATCAAAAAATCATTTCCTTTTTTTCTTCAGATTTTGAAAGGGTGTTTGCTTAACACCTAACTGGCAAAATTTTGAGCTTTGAGTTTTATCCAAAGGCTGTTTATTTTGAGTGTAAGTTTTGGATTTCACGGTCCGCCATTACTCGCGTTCAAAACTGGCCGATTGGACCTCAGAGGGTTGGATCTAGAGAAAATGACGTCATTTACTCACTAGCTTAAAATTTCAGCGTGAAAACGCAATTTATTACATATGCAAAACACGGGTTTAAAAGTCTGAAAGCCCGAAACTCCCGTGCTGCATATTAATTCGGCCGCGTACACACGCATTGCATTCTTAAACTAGTGAGTCGTTGACGTCATTTTCTCCTCGACCCAGCTCTCTCAAGATTTTAAAATTAGTAATGGCGGACCAATAAATAAGAAAATTCCAGTTAAAATAAACAGGTGTCTTTTTAAAATCAGAACTTAAAACTTGGGTCAGTTAGTGTTTAGTTAAATTAATTAACATAGTTTTGAAATCCAAAGAAAAAAAGGATTTGTTTTTTTGGTCGTAGTACCACTTTAATTTGTGCCTTGCATACACTACTGATGTCAAGTTTGAATAATGCCAATTCCACATGTATATTTTTTGAGCTACATGTACGTGTACTTATTTTACTTTAATGGTTTTTGTTTTCATATTAGTTTTGGTCAAAACTTGAGTATCTCCCAAAGGAGAGAACATTTTAAAAAGGAAACATCATTCCTTACTCCCTCCAAATAACCAAAAATGTTTGTCACTTTAAAGGCAGTTGAACTCTTTGAAAAAAGACAGCAAAGACTGCAAATGCATGAATCATGTCTTCATTGTCTTAAATATTCAACAACCACATATCTTGTGCAAATCATATATGTCCTGAAATGCATATTATTATACATTGGTTTCACCATCTCGATTTTTCTTGGCTATAAGCATGCAGCTAATTCTTGCTTTCTCTGTTTCTCTTACGTCATATCTACAGACAATAGGTTTTGTATATGTAGAATTGACGTCATACCTACAGACAATAGTTTTATGCGTGCAGAAGTGACGTCACCTAATACACTAACCAGTAGTTTGATCAGTTTTGTCGTGGCAGAGCTCAGCTCAGGAATATGCATAATAAAACAATTATTGGATTCGTTTTTCACATGATAGCGAGAATTATCATGGCCTCAGTTTGTCTTATCCAACATTATTAATTATCGCTATCATGCGAAAAACGAATCCAATAATTGTTAAATGTTATACTTAGGCCCTGTTTACAAGGAGGTAGAGTAATGCTACTACTAGGGTTACCCTAGCAGGAGGATCAAAGATAGCCTGGGTTTACAAGCAAATTTTCACAGGTAGGGTTACCCTACCACCCGGGACAACTTTGCGTGCTTGGTAACCGCCAGCATTGCAAACACAATGAAAACCACTAAAAAGTCGTCCTGTGTAGGCGAGTTGTCCCTAGCAGAGTGTTTACAAGGCAGCTAGGGCTAGGGTAACCCTAGCACTCAGATAGGGTTACCATAGTGCCGGTGGCTCAGTTGGTTGAGCATCAGGCTGTCACGCGGGAGGCAGTGAGTTCAACTCCGGCTGGACCAACACTCAGGGTCTTTAAATAACTGAGGAGAAAGTGTTCTCTCTCTAGTCTTCTCGGATTAGGACGATAAACCGTAGACCCCGTCTCACAACCCTTCAATGCTCATAATCCTGTGGGACGTAAAAGAACCTACACACTTGTCGCAAAGAGTAGGGCTTGTAGTTCCCGGTGTTGTGGTCTGTCTTCTGTGCTATATCATGGTTGGGAGGGTAAAAGGGCACACTTAATTTGGAGCCTCGCTCTGTTGTGCGACCCCCACCACAGCCTGTTTCTCTGTTGTGGTGAAAGTGATTAAATAAATAAATAAATAAGGGTAACCCTAGCTGCCTTGTAAACACGTCGATGAAAAAAAGAAGAAATGTATGAGTGCTAGGGTAACCCTCTTGCTAGGGTAACCCTAGCACTAAGGTTACCCTACCTGCTTGTAAACAGGGCCTTAGGATGCATGCTGATTTGGGTAAGTGTCGCAAAGTGTCCCCTTTTTCCCAACTCCAGCATCAGTTGTGTCTTGGAATACAGATGGTACACATCACAAACTATCCCCTTAAACATTGCCACTGAAGTAAAAATACATGTAAAAACTTGCATTGACATTAAATGAAAAATAATGTTGGAAATAGGAAATGTAACTTGTAAATGCTTAGACTTGTTTCAACATTAGATTTGCATCTAATTACCAGTATATGCATTTTGGGATATAGTGATGCAATTTGGAATGAACAAGGAACCCTGTAATGGCCATGAATGAGAAAAGCAAGATCCACGAGTTCAGATGCATACAAGAAGATGCATATACTGGAAAATGGTGGTCTATTTTGTGTGTGTAAGTGTTTCCTTATTGACTTTGGTGTTTTATATAGACATTCAATTTAGGTAAATTAGGTTCTGTTTGCTTGGTTGTAAGTTGTTTCTTAGCTTTAAATGCTTTGCTCCTATATTGGACTCAATACATCCCAAACACTAAAGAAGTCATGTCAATGATTATTATAAACACTGCCTGAGTGTGTAGATTAGAGTCAAACCAGGTCTAGTGTACCCACATGGATTTTTTAGTGAATGGCGTATATCAAACTTGAAGACATTAATCTTCTGGAACCCTTGCTTGTCAACAGAGCCAAGAATAGCAGCCTTTGGCTGGTTTCAAACCGAGCAGTCCACAGATCATGGACTTGCAGCCCTTTGGGCCAGTCTCGGGAATTCAAAACAATAGTATTTACCAGTGGTTTCTATCATCCGGTCTGTACATACAGTAATTATTGAAGTTCAATTTTCTCTCAAATAATGTGAGTTGAGGTTCACGGGGAAACCGGAAGTTTGTCAAGTGCAACTATCAAAGTTGTAGTCTGAAAAGTTCATTCTTGACTTTGGAGGCAAATATTCATATCAAAAATCTTATTTCAAAGTTTAAAAATTCCTAGGCAATTGATGAAGACTGTGACATAGTTGAAAGCTTTGCTCTCGGAATTTTGTAAAATTGTGAGATAAGATATTTGATGTTAGCTATCATTTAAGTTGGATTAACATAGTTAAGGTGGCATTTATTTTGTGTTGCTCCTTTGAACAGTGATGTGGCTGTTTTTTATCCTAAAACACGATTATTTAAATCTTGTTAAAATGAAAGAATGCTAATGAATGTGAACGAAAAGACAATTGTTACCACTTGTACTACACCTGATGAAGACACTAGGCAGCAGTGTCAAAACAATGGGTCTTAACTGTTAAGTTTGTGAGTTAAATTGTGAAACTTCAAGCCAGATTAATGTTAAACCTTGTCAGTTTGAACCTGTCAGAGGTTATGCTTGGTTATGATTGAAAGAATTACCGCCTCTTGAAATGAGAATGTTTTTGAAAACAACCTTTATGAACAAACAGTAACATTCATTTACAGTGTTCATCATAATGATTAAGTTTCTATTTTTGTAACATCACTGATTGAGACAGAAGCAAATGATCTTGAAGCGTGTAACTTGCAACTCTTTTCCGTGGAACAAAGCTGGGGATTTTAGGACACCAATTTATGCCCAAATATGGACAAAAATAAGATCAAAGCAGCCTTCACAGGGAAATGCACCACAAGCTACGTTACATCCAAAGAAGGAAATTTCTCAACGCAAAAACCCCCAGCTCTGAACCAGATTTAAACACTTCAAAGTCATGAGTTTCTGTTTACAATAATAATATTATTAATCATACTGAGGAGAAGTTAGTCTGTGTAGCTGGTAGAATATTTTCTCGTGGGATTATTTAAACACACGCAGGGGTGACTGGCTCCAAAGCAGCGATTAATGTTGTTATTTTAGTAAATTTTATTACATTTGAGATGCCCCTTTGGCCCCCTGAGTCTCTCTCTTTCCAGAGATTTGGCATTTTTCTGTTACAGTAATGTTTCCGGTTTTGTTTGCATTGACTTTTTGTGATGGGGTGCGTCTTTAGGGACTTGTCATTTTTCTCTTATTTTTTTCTTGTTTGTTTGCATTCGTTTGATGTTTTTGCAATTTGGTGCATTTATGGACAAAAGTGGAGCAATTGTTTTAGCTTTGTTGCTAACATCTTCCTCTTGCAATAGAGATTGTTGTTCCTAACCATCAATGCCATCAGCATTTCATTCTTTTACGGTATTTAAAGATTTCTTTCCTAGGATTTCTCAACAATCATTCATGAGGGAGATAGTCTAAAGATATCTCCTGTCACTACACCAGTACGCATTGAATGAGTAGGGAAAGATATTTTATAGCAAAATTAAAGGTTTAATTTTTATAAAAATAAAATAGTACTTGAGTAGGAGCTCTTATCGGAGAAACATTTGGAGAATAAAGTGTAGCAATATGATACTTTGATTGTCATATGTATTTAATTTTCCAGAACCAAGACAGGCTAAGGATGTAACATTGTTTTAATAGGAGGCATAGCATTACTCTGCCATCAGTGTCCTCTCATTTCTCTCACAACTGGATAAGAGAAGAGAATGATATCATATCAAACATATGTCACACAAAAAGATGTAATTTCGTGACACCCAAAATGCCCAAAAAGAAGAATGAAATATTGCAATAACCACTTAAGACTGTTGACCAACATAAGAGAAACACAGCAGAAGGAAAGAGAAGCATGGATGGACACAAACAAACAAGATAGAAACGGATTGCGTCTTGAAATAAAGGCGGCCAGACGTGACATATAGACCTTATTCATAAATGGCGGTCAATTTATAATTCTTTTGTCCAAGTGCAAATTAGCCTACCAAGCCTCGATACCATACAGTGAATTGAAAAGTTTTCTTGCTCTAAAATGAGGCTTGGTAGGCTAATTTGCACTTGGACAAAAGAATTATAAATGTGACCGCCTTTTATGAATAAGGTCTATAGCCTGTTTTAAATTAATTCTCTCACTATTAGGCCTGCAAATTGGTGCAAAACAGGATCTTGCTCAATAGCGATATTCATGCACTGTTTACAAACAATTCTCAGGTTATTTAAATTTTGCCAAACACAGAACAAAAGAACATTTTTTTCGACAGCCAATAGATATCTGGTTGGCGCATTCATGACAATAGGTGACGTAACGGTGAGTATCGCTATGGCTCCATCACACTTGCTCTCGTCTGTCTGGGAGGAATACACACAAACAAAAAACGCCTCATATGCGGTCCCCTTAACAAA
>OX421453.1:12273060-12293060 GCA_949126865.1 Montipora capitata
GAAGGGATTATTAATGAGGGATGCGCGGACGGGAGCGGGTAATGATGGGAAGGTGAAAAGATATCCCCAGTTGACTCTCGCTCCCTTCAGAGACCGAGAGCCGACTGGGGACGAGTCAGCTTCGGCTTCGCCTCATGGGCTATTGACCCGTAGCCCTTGCGGGCTACGGGTCTAATTGTTAATTATAGATAAAATCGTTTTTAAGCAAATTGCTTCGCCTCATTAGTTGCGGTACGTTTAATGTTAAGTTCTTTTGAATGGGTTAGTGTTTTCATGCTAAATTAAGCGATATTAAAAAAAGTTATTGGTTTCACTTTTCTTGGTAGTTTCCACGCAACATTGGCAATCGACTCTGATGAGAAACGAGCTCCTAAGGTCGTTTGCTCTTTAGTATAGTTGCGATCAGAGTGTGTCTTCTCCTAACGACATGAATTTAATTTTGGAACAGGTGTTGGGCCAACAAGTTTATAAAAGATCGTTTTAGTATAGTTATAAAAAAACTTTAGTATCTTATCAGTCGGAAATCTCTTCAGCACATGGTCGGATTCTAATTTACGTTCTCCAAGAACGATCCTTTTACAGATTTCTTCATGATGCCATGAGTGCCTGCAATATCTTTCCAAAATGGATTGAAAGTAATCAGTCGGCACAATCCCTTAGTTGTTATGTCCGAACTGTCAGGATGGCCGAGCGGTCCAAGGCGCCAGACTCAAGGTTACATACCTTTCCATCATTAGAATGGGATCAAGGAGCCTTCTGGTCTCCACTTGGAGGCGTGGGTTCGAATCCCACTCCTGGCAGTTCATTTTGTATCATATTTACAGTAATTGACGATTAGGTCTTTGTACCAGCCGGTGGAAGGCAGAGAGAAAAAGCAAACTCAGGAAAGCGTGTAAAAGTTCTCTAGGACGACGCTTTTCCAAAACGACCATCTAGTACATTCTGGAAAGTGAGATACATATATTGCTCTTTTACGAACCAACAGTTCTTAGTCCTTCATATACCATTTGTCAAAGAACTTCCAAAATCTGGTCTCTGCTCAATGGAATATGACTGAAGAGTTCTGAGATTGGATGGAAACGTGTGATGGTCAGGAGGTCAAGTTGCCAGGATGGCCGAGTGGTCAAAGGCGCCAGACTTAAGCCAGTATCAAAGGGATTCAGTGCCTTGAACTGTTTGGGTATTCTGGTCTCCTGTTGGAGGCGTGGGTTCGAATCCCACTCCTGGCAGCTGTTGAGTTTTTGTCTCCGTTCACGCGACCAAAACAGGATCTCCAATGCAATGCATCATCCCTCGAAAAGCACATTTTGTTCCTTCGGATCCTTCCAATAACTTCCGTAATCATCCCGATGAGTATAGATCAGAGAAGAACAGTTCTTTGTGACCTATCATTGCACTTCCTCATTGAAAAGTAAACGGTTGTTGCTGGTCGATCTGGCTTGCAGGTTGATTGGTCAGGAGAAACCCATCCGAAGTAAATTGTTCTAATTTATACAGTTTTGTGTAATCTCGCGTGCAAAATGATCGCTTCCTTCATTCCAATGGTATCGTACGATATTGCAAGGAAGTTGTCAATAATGAGAGCCCACCCTGTTTTGAGTTGTGTCGAATTTGAGAGCGGAAGCACTTGACAGTACAACGGGACCAAGGTAATGAAAGATCCTTTTAGTATAAATATATAAGAAAATATCTTATCAGTCGGAAATCTCTTCAGCACATGGTCGGATTCTAATTTACGTTCTCCAAGAACGATCCTTTTACAGATTTCTTCATGATGCCATGAGTGCCTGCAATATCTTTCCAAAATGGATTGAAAGTAATCAGTCGGCACAATATGTCCGAACTGTCAGGATGGCCGAGCGGTCCAAGGCGCCAGACTCAAGGTTACATACCTTTCCATCATTAGAATGGGATCAAGGAGGCTTCTGGTCTCCACTTGGAGGCGTGGGTTCGAATCCCACTCCTGACAGTTCATTTTGTATCATATTCACAGTAATTGACGATTAGGACTTTGTACCAGCCGGTGGAAAGCAGAGAGAAAAAGCAAACTCAGGAAAGCGTGTAAAAGTTCTCTAGGACGACGCTTTTCCAAAACGACCATCTAGTACATTCTGGAAAGTGAGATATATATATTGCTCTTTTACGAACCAACAGTTCTTAGTCATTCATATACCATTTGTCAAAGAACTTCCAAAATCTGGTCTCTGCTCAATGGAATATGACTGAAGAGTTCTGAGACTGGATGGAAACGTGTGATGGTCAGGAGGTCAAGTTGCCAGGATGGCCGAGTGGTCAAAGGCGCCAGACTTAAGCCAGTATCAAAGGGATTCAGTGCCTTGAACTGTTTGGGTATTCTGGTCTCCTGTTGGAGGCGTGGGTTCGAATCCCATTCCTGGCAGCTGTTGAGTTTTTGTCTCCGTTCACGCGACCAAAACAGGATCTCCAATGCAATGCATCATCCCTCGAAAAGCACATTTTGTTCCTTCGGATCCTTCCAATAACTTCCGTAATCATCCCGATGAGTATAGATCAGAGAAGAACAGTTCTTTGTGACCTATCATTGCACTTCCTCATTGAAAAGTAAACGGTTGTTGCTGGTCGATGTGGCTTGCAGGTTGAATGGTCAGGAGAAACCCATCCGAAGTAAATTGTTCTAATTTATACAGTTTTGTGTAATCTCGCGTGCAAAATGATCGCTTCCTTCATTCCAATGGTATCGTACGATATTGCAAGGAAGTTGTCAATAATGAGAGCCCACCCTGTTTTGAGTTGTGTCGAATTTGAGAGCGGAAGCACTTGACAGTACAACGGGACCAAGGTAATGAAAGATCCTTTTAGTATAAATATATAAAAAAATATCTTATCAGTCGGAAATCTCTTCAGCACATGGTCGGATTCTAATTTAAGTTCTCCAAGAACGATCCTTTTACAGATTTCTTCATGATGCCATGAGTGCCTGCAATATCTTTCCAAAATGGATTGAAAGTAATCAGTCGGCATAATATGTCCGAACTGTCAGGATGGCCGAGCGGTCCAAGGCGCCAGACTCAAGGTTACATACCTTTCCATCATTAGAATGGGATCAAGGAGGCTTCTGGTCTCCACTTGGAGGCGTGGGTTCGAATCCCACTCCTGACAGTTCATTTTGTATCATATTCACAGTAATTGACGATTAGGACTTTGTACCAGCCGGTGGAAAGCAGAGAGAAAAAGCAAACTCAGGAAAGCGTGTAAAAGTTCTCTAGGACGACGCTTTTCCAAAACGACCATCTAGTACATTCTGGAAAGTGAGATATATATATTGCTCTTTTACGAACCAACAGTTCTTAGTCATTCATATACCATTTGTCAAAGAACTTCCAAAATCTGGTCTCTGCTCAATGGAATATGACTGAAGAGTTCTGAGACTGGATGGAAACGTGTGATGGTCAGGAGGTCAAGTTGCCAGGATGGCCGAGTGGTCAAAGGCGCCAGACTTAAGCCAGTATCAAAGGGATTCAGTGCCTTGAACTGTTTGGGTATTCTGGTCTCCTGTTGGAGGCGTGGGTTCGAATCCCATTCCTGGCAGCTGTTGAGTTTTTGTCTCCGTTCACGCGACCAAAACAGGATCTCCAATGCAATGCATCATCCCTCGAAAAGCACATTTTGTTCCTTCGGATCCTTCCAATAACTTCCGTAATCATCCCGATGAGTATAGATCAGAGAAGAACAGTTCTTTGTGACCTATCATTGCACTTCCTCATTGAAAAGTAAACGGTTGTTGCTGGTCGATGTGGCTTGCAGGTTGAATGGTCAGGAGAAACCCATCCGAAGTAAATTGTTCTAATTTATACAGTTTTGTGTAATCTCGCGTGCAAAATGATCGCTTCCTTCATTCCAATGGTATCGTACGATATTGCAAGGAAGTTGTCAATAATGAGAGCCCACCCTGTTTTGAGTTGTGTCGAATTTGAGAGCGGAAGCACTTGACAGTACAACGGGACCAAGGTAATGAAAGATCCTTTTAGTATAAATATATAAAAAAATATCTTATCAGTCGGAAATCTCTTCAGCACATGGTCGGATTCTAATTTACGTTCTCCAAGAACGATCCTTTTACAGATTTCTTCATGATGCCATGAGTGCCTGCAATATCTTTCCAAAATGGATTGAAAGTAATCAGTCGGGACAATATGTCCGAACTGTCAGGATGGCCGAGCGGTCCAAGGCGCCAGACTCAAGGTTACATACCTTTCCATCATTAGAATGGGATCAAGGAGGCTTCTGGTCTCCACTTGGAGGCGTGGGTTCGAATCCCACTCCTGACAGTTCATTTTGTATCATATTCACAGTAATTGACGATTAGGTCTTTGTACCAGCCGGTGGAAGGCACAGAGAAACAGCAAACTCAGGAAAGCGTGTAAAAGTTCTCTAGGACGACGCTTTTCCAAAACGACCATCTAGTACATTCTGGAAAGTGAGATATATATATTGCTCTTTTACGAACCAACAGTTCTTAGTCATTCATATACCATTTGTCAAAGAACTTCCAAAATCTGGTCTCTGCTCAATGGAATATGACTGAAGAGTTCTGAGACTGGATGGAAACGTGTGATGGTCAGGAGGTCAAGTTGCCAGGATGGCCGAGTGGTCAAAGGCGCCAGACTTAAGCCAGTATCAAAGGGATTCAGTGCCTTGAACTGTTTGGGTATTCTGGTCTCCTGTTGGAGGCGTGGGTTCGAATCCCATTCCTGGCAGCTGTTGAGTTTTTGTCTCCGTTCACGCGACCAAAACAGGATCTCCAATGCAATGCATCATCCCTCGAAAAGCACATTTTGTTCCTTCGGATCCTTCCAATAACTTCCGTAATCATCCCGATGAGTATAGATCAGAGAAGAACAGTTCTTTGTGACCTATCATTGCACTTCCTCATTGAAAAGTAAACGGTTGTTGCTGGTCGATCTGGCTTGCAGGTTGATTGGTCAGGAGAAACCCATCCGAAGTAAATTGTTCTAATTTATACAGTTTTGTGTAATCTCGCGTGCAAAATGATCGCTTCCTTCATTCCAATGGTATCGTACGATACTGCAAGGAAGTTGTCAATAATGAGAGCCCACCCTGTTTTGAGTTGTGTCGAATTTGAGAGCGGAAGAACTTGACAGTACAACGGGACCAAGGTAATGAAAGATCCTTTTAGTATAGATATAAAAAAAATTAATATCTTATCAGTCGGAAATCTCTTCAGCACATGGTCGGATTCTAATTTACGTTCTCCAAGAACGATCCTTTTACAGATTTCTTCATGATGCCATGAGTGCCTGCAATATCTTTCCAAAATGGATTGAAAGTAATCAGTCGGCACAATGCCTTAGTTGTTATGTCCGAACTGTCAGGATGGCCGAGCGGTCCAAGGCGCCAGACTCAAGGTTACATACCTTTCCATCATTAGAATGGGATCATGGAGCCTTCTGGTCTCCACTTGGAGGCGTGGGTTCGAATCCCACTCCTGACAGTTCATTTTGTATCATATTCACAGTAATTGACGATTAGGTCTTTGTACCAGCCGGTGGAAGGCACAGAGAAACAGCAAACTCAGGAAAGCGTGTAAAAGTTCTCTAGGACGACGCTTTTCCAAAACGACCATCTAGTATATTCTGGAAAGTGAGATACATATATTGCTCTTTTACGAACCAACAGTTCTTAGTCATTCATATACCATTTGTCAAAGAACTTCCAAAATCTGGTCTCTGCTCAATGGAATATGACTGAAGAGTTCTGAGACTGGATGGAAACGTGTGATGGTCAGGAGGTCAAGTTGCCAGGATGGCCGAGTGGTCAAAGGCGCCAGACTTAAGCCAGTATCAAAGGGATTCAGTGCCTTGAACTGTTTGGGTATTCTGGTCTCCTGTTGGAGGCGTGGGTTCGAATCCCACTCCTGGCAGCTGTTGAGTTTTTGTCTCCGTTCACGCGACCAAAACAGGATCTCCAATGCAATGCATCATGCCCCGAAAAGCACATTTTGTTCCTTCGGATCCGTCCAATAACTTCCGTAATCATCCCGATGAGTACAGATCAGAGAAGAACAGTTCTTTGTGACCTATCATTGCACTTCCTCATTGAAAAGTAAACGGTTGTTGCTGGTCGATCTGGCTTGCAGGTTGATTGGTCAGGAGAAACCCATCCGAAGTAAATTGTTCTAATTTATACAGTTTTGTGTAATCTCGCGTGCAAAATGATGGCTTCCTTCATTCCAGTGGTATCGTACGATATTGCAAGGAAGTTGTCAATAATGAGAGCACACCCTGTTTTGAGTTGTGTCGAATTTGAGAGCGGAAGAACTTGACAGTACAACGGGACCAAGGTAATAAAAGATCCTTTTAGTATAGATATAAAAAAATTAATATCTTATCAGTCGGAAATCTCTTCAGCACATGGTCGGATTCTAATTTACGTTCTCCAAGAACGATCCTTTTACAGATTTCTTCATGATGCCATGAGTGCCTGCAATATCTTTCCAAAATGGATTGAAAGTAATCAGTCGGCACAATGCCTTAGTTGTTATATCCGAACTGTCAGGATGGCCGAGCGGTCCAAGGCGCCAGACTCAAGGTTACATACCTTTCCATCATTAGAATGGGATCATGGAGCCTTCTGGTCTCTACTTGGAGGCGTGGGTTCGAATCCCACTCCTGACAGTTCATTTTGTATCATATTCACAGTAATTGACGATTAGGTCTTTGTACCAGCCGGTGGAAGGCACAGAGAAACAGCAAACTCAGGAAAGCGTGTAAAAGTTCTCTAGGACGACGCTTTTCCAAAACGACCATCTAGTATATTCTGGAAAGTGAGATACATATATTGCTCTTTTACGAACCAACAGTTCTTAGTCATTCATATACCATTTGTCAAAGAACTTCCAAAATCTGGTCTCTGCTCAATGGAATATGACTGAAGAGTTCTGAGACTGGATGGAAACGTGTGATGGTCAGGAGGTCAAGTTGCCAGGATGGCCGAGTGGTCAAAGGCGCCAGACTTAAGCCAGTATCAAAGGGATTCAGTGCCTTGAACTGTTTGGGTATTCTGGTCTCCTGTTGGAGGCGTGGGTTCGAATCCCACTCCTGGCAGCTGTTGAGTTTTTGTCTCCGTTCACGCGACCAAAACAGGATCTCCAATGCAATGCATCATGCCCCGAAAAGCACATTTTGTTCCTTCGGATCCTTCCAATAACTTCCGTAATCATCCCGATGAGTATAGATCAGAGAAGAACAGTTCTTTGTGACCTATCATTGCACTTCCTCATTGAAAAGTAAACGGTTGTTGCTGGTCGATCTGGCTTGCAGGTTGATTGGTCAGGAGAAACCCATCCGAAGTAAATTGTTCTAATTTATACAGTTTTGTGTAATCTCGCGTGCAAAATGATCGCTTCCTTCATTCCAGTGGTATCGTACGATACTGCAAGGAAGTTGTCAATAATGAGAGCACACCCTGTTTTGAGTTGTGTCGAATTTGAGAGCGGAAGAACTTGACAGTACAACGGGACCAAGGTAATGAAAGATCCTTTTAGTATAGATATAAAAAAAAATAATATCTTATCAGTCGGAAATCTCTTCAGCACATGGTCGGATTCTAATTTACGTTCTCCAAGAACGATCCTTTTACAGATTTCTTCATGATGCCATGAGTGCCTGCAATATCTTTCCAAAATGGATTGAAAGTAATCAGTCGGCACAATCCCTTAGTTGTTATGTCCGAACTGTCAGGATGGCCGAGCGGTCCAAGGCGCCAGACTCAAGGTTACATACCTTTCCATCATTAGAATGGGATCAAGGAGCCTTCTGGTCTCCACTTGGAGGCGTGGGTTCGAATCCCACTCCTGACAGTTCATTTTGTATCATATTCACAGTAATTGACGATTAGGTCTTTGTACCAGCCGGTGGAAGGCACAGAGAAACAGCAAACTCAGGAAAGCGTGTAAAAGTTCTCTAGGACGACGCTTTTCCAAAACGACCATCTAGTATATTCTGGAAAGTGAGATACATATATTGCTCTTTTACGAACCAACAGTTCTTAGTCATTCATATACCATTTGTCAAAGAACTTCCAAAATCTGGTCTCTGCTCAATGGAATATGACTGAAGAGTTCTGAGACTGGATGGAAACGTGTGATGGTCAGGAGGTCAAGTTGCCAGGATGGCCGAGTGGTCAAAGGCGCCAGACTTAAGCCAGTATCAAAGGGATTCAGTGCCTTGAACTGTTTGGGTATTCTGGTCTCCTGTTGGAGGCGTGGGTTCGAATCCCACTCCTGGCAGCTGTTGAGTTTTTGTCTCCGTTCACGCGACCAAAACAGGATCTCCAATGCAATGCATCATGCCCCGAAAAGCACATTTTGTTCCTTCGGATCCTTCCAATAACTTCCGTAATCATCCCGATGAGTATAGATCAGAGAAGAACAGTTCTTTGTGACCTATCATTGCACTTCCTCATTGAAAAGTAAACGGTTGTTGCTGGTCGATCTGGCTTGCAGGTTGATTGGTCAGGAGAAACCCATCCGAAGTAAATTGTTCTAATTTATACAGTTTTGTGTAATCTCGCGTGCAAAATGATCGCTTCCTTCATTCCAGTGGTATCGTACGATACTGCAAGGAAGTTGTCAATAATGAGAGCACACCCTGTTTTGAGTTGTGTCGAATTTGAGAGCGGAAGAACTTGACAGTACAACGGGACCAAGGTAATGAAAGATCCTTTTAGTATAGATATAAAAAAAAATAATATCTTATCAGTCGGAAATCTCTTCAGCACATGGTCGGATTCTAATTTACGTTCTCCAAGAACGATCCTTTTACAGATTTCTTCATGATGCCATGAGTGCCTGCAATATCTTTCCAAAATGGATTGAAAGTAATCAGTCGGCACAATCCCTTAGTTGTTATGTCCGAACTGTCAGGATGGCCGAGCGGTCCAAGGCGCCAGACTCAAGGTTACATACCTTTCCATCATTAGAATGGGATCAAGGAGCCTTCTGGTCTCCACTTGGAGGCGTGGGTTCGAATCCCACTCCTGACAGTTCATTTTGTATCATATTCACAGTAATTGACGATTAGGTCTTTGTACCAGCCGGTGGAAGGCACAGAGAAACAGCAAACTCAGGAAAGCGTGTAAAAGTTCTCTAGGACGACGCTTTTCCAAAACGACCATCTAGTATATTCTGGAAAGTGAGATACATATATTGCTCTTTTACGAACCAACAGTTCTTAGTCATTCATATACCATTTGTCAAAGAACTTCCAAAATCTGGTCTCTGCTCAATGGAATATGACTGAAGAGTTCTGAGACTGGATGGAAACGTGTGATGGTCAGGAGGTCAAGTTGCCAGGATGGCCGAGTGGTCAAAGGCGCCAGACTTAAGCCAGTATCAAAGGGATTCAGTGCCTTGAACTGTTTGGGTATTCTGGTCTCCTGTTGGAGGCGTGGGTTCGAATCCCACTCCTGGCAGCTGTTGAGTTTTTGTCTCCGTTCACGCGACCAAAACAGGATCTCCAATGCAATGCATCATGCCCCGAAAAGCACATTTTGTTCCTTCGGATCCTTCCAATATTTTCCGTAATCATCCCGATGAGTATAGATCAGAGAAGAACAGTTCTTTGTGACCTATCATTGCACTTCCTCATTGAAAAGTAAACGGTTGTTGCTGGTCGATCTGGCTTGCAGGTTGATTGGTCAGGAGAAACCCATCCGAAGTAAATTGTTCTAATTTATACAGTTTTGTGTAATCTCGCGTGCAAAATGATCGCTTGCTTCATTCCAGTGGTATCGTACGATACTGCAAGGAAGTTGTCAATAATGAGAGCACACCCTGTTTTGAGTTGTGTCGAATTTGAGAGCGGAAGAACTTGACAGTACAACGGGACCAAGGTAATGAAAGATCCTTTTAGTATAGATATAAAAAAAATTAATATCTTATCAGTCGGAAATCTCTTCAGCGCATGGTCGGATTCTAATTTACGTTCTCCAAGAACGATCCTTTTACAGATTTCTTCATGATGCCATGAGTGCCTGCAATATCTTTCCAAAATGGATTGAAAGTAATCAGTCGGCACAATCCCTTAGTTGTTATGTCCGAACTGTCAGGATGGCCGAGCGGTCCAAGGCGCCAGACTCAAGGTTACATACCTTTCCATCATTAGAATGGGATCAAGGAGCCTTCTGGTCTCCACTTGGAGGCGTGGGTTCGAATCCCACTCCTGACAGTTCATTTTGTATCATATTCACAGTAATTGACGATTAGGTCTTTGTACCAGCCGGTGGAAGGCACAGAGAAACAGCAAACTCAGGAAAGCGTGTAAAAGTTCTCTAGGACGACGCTTTTCCAAAACGACCATCTAGTATATTCTGGAAAGTGAGATACATATATTGCTCTTTTACGAACCAACAGTTCTTAGTCCTTCATATACCATTTGTCAAAGAACTTCCAAAATCTGGTCTCTGCTCAATGGAATATGACTGAAGAGTTCTGAGACTGGATGGAAACGTGTGATGGTCAGGAGGTCAAGTTGCCAGGATGGCCGAGTGGTCAAAGGCGCCAGACTTAAGCCAGTATCAAAGGGATTCAGTGCCTTGAACTGTTTGGGTATTCTGGTCTCCTGTTGGAGGCGTGGGTTCGAATCCCACTCCTGGCAGCTGTTGAGTTTTTGTCTCCGTTCACGCGACCAAAACAGGATCTCCAATGCAATGCATCATGCCCCGAAAAGCACATTTTGTTCCTTCGGATCCTTCCAATAACTTCCGTAATCATCCCGATGAGTATAGATCAGAGAAGAACAGTTCTTTGTGACCTATCATTGCACTTCCTCATTGAAAAGTAAACGGTTGTTGCTGGTCGATCTGGCTTGCAGGTTGATTGGTCAGGAGAAACCCATCCGAAGTAAATTGTTCTAATTTATACAGTTTTGTGTAATCTCGCGTGCAAAATGATCGCTTGCTTCATTCCAGTGGTATCGTACGATACTGCAAGGAAGTTGTCAATAATGAGAGCACACCCTGTTTTGAGTTGTGTCGAATTTGAGAGCGGAAGAACTTGACAGTACAACGGGACCAAGGTAATGAAAGATCCTTTTAGTATAGATATAAAAAAAATTAATATCTTATCAGTCGGAAATCTCTTCAGCACATGGTCGGATTCTAATTTACGTTCTCCAAGAACGATCCTTTTACAGATTTCTTCATGATGCCATGAGTGCCTGCAATATCTTTCCAAAATGGATTGAAAGTAATCAGTCGGCACAATCCCTTAGTTGTTATGTCCGAACTGTCAGGATGGCCGAGCGGTCCAAGGCGCCAGACTCAAGGTTACATACCTTTCCATCATTAGAATGGGATCAAGGAGCCTTCTGGTCTCCACTTGGAGGCGTGGGTTCGAATCCCACTCCTGACAGTTCATTTTGTATCATATTCACAGTAATTGACGATTAGGTCTTTGTACCAGCCGGTGGAAGGCACAGAGAAACAGCAAACTCAGGAAAGCGTGTAAAAGTTCTCTAGGACGACGCTTTTCCAAAACGACCATCTAGTATATTCTGGAAAGTGAGATACATATATTGCTCTTTTACGAACCAACAGTTCTTAGTCATTCATATACCATTTGTCAAAGAACTTCCAAAATCTGGTCTCTGCTCAATGGAATATGACTGAAGAGTTCTGAGACTGGATGGAAACGTGTGATGGTCAGGAGGTCAAGTTGCCAGGATGGCCGAGTGGTCAAAGGCGCCAGACTTAAGCCAGTATCAAAGGGATTCAGTGCCTTGAACTGTTTGGGTATTCTGGTCTCCTGTTGGAGGCGTGGGTTCGAATCCCACTCCTGGCAGCTGTTGAGTTTTTGTCTCCGTTCACGCGACCAAAACAGGATCTCCAATGCAATGCATCATGCCCCGAAAAGCACATTTTGTTCCTTCGGATCCTTCCAATAACTTCCGTAATCATCCCGATGAGTATAGATCAGAGAAGAACAGTTCTTTGTGACCTATCATTGCACTTCCTCATTGAAAAGTAAACGGTTGTTGCTGGTCGATCTGGCTTGCAGGTTGATTGGTCAGGAGAAACCCATCCGAAGTAAATTGTTCTAATTTATACAGTTTTGTGTAATCTCGCGTGCAAAATGATCGCTTCCTTCATTCCAGTGGTATCGTACGATACTGCAAGGAAGTTGTCAATAATGAGAGCACACCCTGTTTTGAGTTGTGTCGAATTTGAGAGCGGAAGAACTTGACAGTACAACGGGACCAAGGTAATGAAAGATCCTTTTAGTATAGATATAAAAAAAAATAATATCTTATCAGTCGGAAATCTCTTCAGCACATGGTCGGATTCTAATTTACGTTCTCCAAGAACGATCCTTTTACAGATTTCTTCATGATGCCATGAGTGCCTGCAATATCTTTCCAAAATGGATTGAAAGTAATCAGTCGGCACAATCCCTTAGTTGTTATGTCCGAACTGTCAGGATGGCCGAGCGGTCCAAGGCGCCAGACTCAAGGTTACATACCTTTCCATCATTAGAATGGGATCAAGGAGCCTTCTGGTCTCCACTTGGAGGCGTGGGTTCGAATCCCACTCCTGACAGTTCATTTTGTATCATATTCACAGTAATTGACGATTAGGACTTTGTACCAGCCTGTGGAAGGCAGAGAGAAAAAGCAAACTCAAGAAAGCGTGTAAAAGTTCTCTAGGACGACGCTTTTCCAAAACGACCATCTAGTATATTCTGGAAAGTGAGATACATATATTGCTCTTTTACGAACCAACAGTTCTTAGTCATTCATATACCATTTGTCAAAGAACTTCCAAAATCTGGTCTCTGCTCAATGGAATATGACTGAAGAGTTCTGAGACTGGATGGAAACGTGTGATGGTCAGGAGGTCAAGTTGCCAGGATGGCCGAGTGGTCAAAGGCGCCAGACTTAAGCCAGTATCAAAGGGATTCAGTGCCTTGAACTGTTTGGGTATTCTGGTCTCCTGTTGGAGGCGTGGGTTCGAATCCCACTCCTGGCAGCTGTTGAGTTTTTGTCTCCGTTCACGCGACCAAAACAGGATCTCCAATGCAATGCATCATGCCCCGAAAAGCACATTTTGTTCCTTCGGATCCTTCCAATAACTTCCGTAATCATCCCGATGAGTATAGATCAGAGAAGAACAGTTCTTTGTGACCTATCATTGCACTTCCTCATTGAAAAGTAAACGGTTGTTGCTGGTCGATCTGGCTTGCAGGTTGATTGGTCAGGAGAAACCCATCCGAAGTAAATTGTTCTAATTTATACAGTTTTGTGTAATCTCGCGTGCAAAATGATCGCTTCCTTCATTCCAGTGGTATCGTACGATACTGCAAGGAAGTTGTCAATAATGAGAGCACACCCTGTTTTGAGTTGTGTCGAATTTGAGAGCGGAAGAACTTGACAGTACAACGGGACCAAGGTAATGAAAGATCCTTTTAGTATAGATATAAAAAAAAATAATATCTTATCAGTCGGAAATCTCTTCAGCACATGGTCGGATTCTAATTTACGTTCTCCAAGAACGATCCTTTTACAGATTTCTTCATGATGCCATGAGTGCCTGCAATATCTTTCCAAAATGGATTGAAAGTAATCAGTCGGCACAATCCCTTAGTTGTTATGTCCGAACTGTCAGGATGGCCGACCGGTCCAAGGCTCCAGACTCAAGGTTACATACCTTTCCATCATTACAATGGGATCAAGTAGGCTTCTGGTCTCCACTTGGAGGCGTGGGTTCGAATCCCACTCCTGACAGTTCATTTTGTATCATATTCACAGTAATTGACGATTAGGACTTTGTACCAGCCTGTGGAAGGCAGAGAGAAAAAGCAAACTCAAGAAAGCGTGTAAAAGTTCTCTAGGACGACGCTTTTCCAAAACGACCATCTAGTACATTCTGGAAAGTGAGATACATATATTGCTCTTTTACGAACCAACAGTTCTTAGTCCTTCATATACCATTTGTCAAAGAACTTCCAAAATCTGGTCTCTGCTCAATGGAATATGACTGAAGAGTTCTGAGACTGGATGGAAACGTGTGATAGTCAGGAGGTCAAGTTGCCAGGATGGCCGAGTGGTCAAAGGCGCCAGACTTAAGCCAGTATCAAAGGGATTCAGTGCCTTGAACTGTTTGGGTATTCTGGTCTCCTGTTGGAGGCGTGGGTTCGAATCCCACTCCTGGCAGCTGTTGAGTTTTTGTCTCCGTTCACGCGACCAAAACAGGATCTCCAATGCAATGCATCATGCCCCGAAAAGCACATTTTGTTCCTTCGGATCCGTCCAATAACTTCCGTAATCATCCCGATGAGTACAGATCAGAGAAGAACAGTTCTTTGTGACCTATCATTGCACTTCCTCATTGAAAAGTAAACGGCTGTTGCTGGTCGATCTGGCTTGCAGGTTGATTGGTCAGGAGAAACCCATCCGAAGTAAATTGTTCTAATTTATACAGTTTTGTGTAATCTCGCGTGCAAAATGATGGCTTCCTTCATTCCAATGGTATGGTACGATATTGCAAGGAAGTTGTCAATAATGAGAGCACACCCTGTTTTGAGTTGTGTCGAATTTGAGAGCGGAAGAACTTGACAGTACAACGGGACCAAGGTAATGAAAGATCCTTTTAGTATAGATATAAAAAAATTAATATCTTATCAGTCGGAAATCTCTTCAGCACATGGTCGGATTCTAATTTACGTTCTCCAAGAACGATCCTTTTACAGATTTCTTCATGATGCCATGAGTGCCTGCAATATCTTTCCAAAATGGATTGAAAGTAATCAGTCGACACAATGCCTTAGTTGTTATGTCCGAACTGTCAGGATGGCCGAGCGGTCCAAGGCGCCAGACTCAAGGTTACATACCTTTCCATCATTAGAATGGGATCAAGGAGCCTTCTGGTCTCCACTTGGAGGCGTGGGTTCGAATCCCACTCCTGACAGTTCATTTTGTATCATATTCACAGTAATTGACGATTAGGTCTTTGTACCAGCCGGTGGAAGGCAGAGAGAAAAAGCAAACTCAGGAAAGCGTGTAAAAGTTCTCTAGGACGACGCTTTTCCAAAACGACCATCTAGTATATTCTGGAAAGTGAGATACATATATTGCTCTTTTACGAACCAACAGTTCTTAGTCATTCATATACCATTTGTCAAAGAACTTCCAAAATCTGGTCTCTGCTCAATGGAATATGACTGAAGAGTTCTGAGACTGGATGGAAACGTGTGATGGTCAGGAGGTCAAGTTGCCAGGATGGCCGAGTGGTCAAAGGCGCCAGACTTAAGCCAGTATCAAAGGGATTCAGTGCCTTGAACTGTTTGGGTATTCTGGTCTCCTGTTGGAGGCGTGGGTTCGAATCCCACTCCTGGCAGCTGTTGAGTTTTTGTCTCCGTTCACGCGACCAAAACAGGATCTCCAATGCAATGCATCATGCCCCGAAAAGCACATTTTGTTCCTTCGGATCCTTCCAATAACTTCCGTAATCATCCCGATGAGTATAGATCAGAGAAGAACAGTTCTTTGTGACCTATCATTGCACTTCCTCATTGAAAAGTAAACGGTTGTTGCTGGTCGATCTGGCTTGCAGGTTGATTGGTCAGGAGAAACCCATCCGAAGTAAATTGTTCTAATTTATACAGTTTTGTGTAATCTCGCGTGCTAAATGATCGCTTCCTTCATTCCAGTGGTATCGTACGATACTGCAAGGAAGTTGTCAATAATGAGAGCACACCCTGTTTTGAGTTGTGTCGAATTTGAGAGCGGAAGAACTTGACAGTACAACGGGACCAAGGTAATGAAAGATCCTTTTAGTATAGATATAAAAAAAAATAATATCTTATCAGTCGGAAATCTCTTCAGCACATGGTCGGATTCTAATTTACGTTCTCCAAGAACGATCCTTTTACAGATTTCTTCATGATGCCATGAGTGCCTGCAATATCTTTCCAAAATGGATTGAAAGTAATCAGTCGGCACAATCCCTTAGTTGTTATGTCCGAACTGTCAGGATGGCCGAGCGGTCCAAGGCGCCAGACTCAAGGTTACATACCTTTCCATCATTACAATGGGATCAAGTAGGCTTCTGGTCTCCACTTGGAGGCGTGGGTTCGAATCCCACTCCTGACAGTTCATTTTGTATCATATTCACAGTAATTGACGATTAGGTCTTTGTACCAGCCGGTGGAAGGCACAGAGAAAAAGCAAACTCAGGAAAGCGTGTAAAAGTTCTCTAGGACGACGCTTTTCCAAAACGACCATCTAGTACATTCTGGAAAGTGAGATACATATATTGCTCTTTTACGAACCAACAGTTCTTAGTCATTCATATACCATTTGTCAAAGAACTTCCAAAATCTGGTCTCTGCTCAATGGAATATGACTGAAGAGTTCTGAGACTGGATGGAAACGTGTGATGGTCAGGAGGTCAAGTTGCCAGGATGGCCGAGTGGTCAAAGGCGCCAGACTTAAGCCAGTATCAAAGGGATTCAGTGCCTTGAACTGTTTGGGTATTCTGGTCTCCTGTTGGAGGCGTGGGTTCGAATCCCACTCCTGGCAGCTCCTTTTGTATCCTATTCATTGTAATTGACGATTGAGGACTTTGTACGAGCCGCTGGAAGGCAGAGGGAAAGTGCGAACCTCAGGAAAGCGTGTAAAAGTTCTCGAGGACGACGCTTTTTCAAAACGACCATCTATTACATTCCGGAAAGGGAGATACATATATTTGGAGTATATTGCTCTTTTACCACCCTACAGTTCTTAGTCCTTCATATATTATTTGTCAAAGAACTTCCAAAATCTGGTCTCTGGTCAATGGAATATGACTGAGTTTTGTGTTCTGACTGAAGAGTTGTGAGAGTGGATGGAAACGTATGATGCCCAGGAGGTCAAGTTGCCAGACTTAAGTCAGTACCAAAGGGATTGCATGCGTTGAACTGTTTGGGTCTTCTGGTCTCTTGTTTGAGGCTTGGGTTTGAATCCTAATACTGGCAGATGTTTATTTTTTGTCTCCGTTCTCGCGACCAAAACAGGGTCTCAAATCCAATACAATGTCGCCCGAAAACCACATTTTGTTCCTTCGGATCCTTCCAATAACTTCCGTGATCATCCCGATAAATATAGATTAGAGAATAACAGTTCTTTTTCACCTCTGCATGATTGCACTTGCCCATCAAAACGTAAACGGTTGTTGCTGGCCGATCTGGCTTGGAGGTTGATTGGTCTGGGTTAGGGCTGGGGTTAAGTTACACAGTAATCTCACGTGCAAAATGCTCGTTTCCTTCAATCCAATGGTATTGTACGATATTGTAAGGAAGCTCTCATTAGTGAGAGCACACCCTGTTTTGACCTGTGTTGAATTTGAGTGCGGAAGATCCTAACAGTACGATGGGACCAAGGTAATTAAAGATCGTTTTAGTCAGTAGAAATTAAAAACTCTTGTTAGTCGAAAATCTCTTCACCAGATGTTCGGATTCTAAGTTACGGTCTTGAAGACCGATCCTTATACAGAGTTCTTCATTATGCCATGGCTGCCTGCAATATCTTTTCATCATTAATTGAAAGTAATCAGTCTATGTAATCTGTAATCACTTAGCTCTAATTTCCAAACTGTCAGGATGGCCGAGCGGTCCAAGGCGCCAGACTCAAGGTTACATACCTTTCCATCATTAGAATGGGATCGTGGAGCCTTCTGGTCTCCACTCGGAGGCGTGGGTTCGAATCCCACTCCTGACAGCTCCTTTTCCTCTGTGCCTGGGGAGTGGGGAATTTGACCTTTGCCTGCGCGGGGTGGGGAAAATTGAACCGGAAGTGTTAGGTTTCATGATTTTTTTTTTCGGTTGCAGAAGTCGCTAACATCTGTAAAACACGTGTTTGGACGACGTGTAAGAGTTTAAAGGAAGAGATATAGCATTTGTGAACAATTGGCTTACAACTGAAAAGGTCTTCAAAAGGTCTTTATTAAAGACGTCAGGAACCGACGATTGTTCTTTAGTAGGGTATGTCAGACAAATCCGACGATAGGGTAGGGCATTTTAACACCATCTTGGCCTGAGGGGGCGGGAATTTGATTGATCCAATCTTTAAAAGTTCAAATACCCGGGCTTTGTTCCGGGGGGGGGGGGGGGGGATGTTGAAGTTTCCAGTTGATCGGTGCATTAGTCATTCTTAAACCAATTTGTCAAAGAACTACCAAAATATATAGTCTCTGCTCAATGGAATACGACTGAAAAGTTGGTTATGTATCACTGGCTGGATAGAAACGCGTGATGTTGAGGAAGCTTGAGGAGGTCAAGATGCCAGGATGGCCGAGTGGTCAAAGACGCCAGACTTAAGCCAATATCAAAGGGATTCCGAGCGTTGAACTGTTTGGGTGTTCTGGTCTCATGTTGGAGGCGTGGGGTTCGAATCCCACTCCTGGCAGATGATAAGTTATTTTTCTCTCCGTTGTCGGGACCAAAACAGGGAAATGTAATGCAATATCCCCCGAAAACAACGTGCCTTCGGATTCTTCCAAGAATTTCTGTGATCACCCCGATGAGTATAGATCAGAGAAGAACAGTTCTTTCTCACCAATATGATTGCACTTCCTCATCGCAAAGTAAACAGTTGTTGCTGATTGGTCAGCAGAAACCCATTCCGCTGAATTGTTTCTAATTTATTCAATTTTGTGTAATCTCTCGCGTAAAATGCTCGCTTCGTTCAATCCAAGGTACTGTAGGATATTGTAGGGGAGCGCCCTTTGTCGCATTTGGGGCGGAAGCTCCTGACAGTACGATGGTAATTAACCCATTGCCCTCGATTCCTCGGTTATGGATCGAGGTATGACCACTTCCAGTCTTTCAAAGCGAGTTAAAAAGTGAATGTTCAATAAAAAGCCGTTACACGCACTTTAAGGGAAAACACTCCACTACAGCTGACTGAAAGCAAAATAGGTCAATTTTATTGAAGGACATGTGTTTTGCCTTTGATAAGGCCGTCGCAATTACGTTCTTTTCACATAGTGCCACCTATCAACTGCAGAAGAGAAAAAGAAATGAAACATCATCAGAGATAACAAGAAACATTGTGTTAAGCTCCAAAAATATGGAATAACGTGCTTTGCAACTTTTCTGTCATGCATTCCAGTCCAATTTAAGCCCAGATGAGCGAACCACAAGGATGAAAGGACTCTTCGTTATGGCAGCAACGTCGGGGCTATGTCACGTTATTTTAAATTCACACACTGGTCAATACTAATATGGAGATCATGCAAATTCTATTTCCAAGCTTAAACGTCCCTAAAAAGTCGGCCAGTACTAGTTTTGAAGATTATGTTCTGTTAAAGGGGCTATGTCGCGTTATTTTGAGGTGTTTAGGGGAAATCTTTAGTTAATCACGAGTTTAGAACTAAAAAATGGTAGTGTGGAATTCCTTTTCTGATAAAATTATCGTCACAAACAAGATGATTCTGAGCAAAACGACCCTTATCCAGGCGATTTGCCATAAACATGAAAAACGTCGGGCCGACTTTCTTCAAGTGAAACTTAAGGAAGCCATGCACATTAAATGAGAAAGGCCCGACCTGAACTAACAAGACTCATTTTAATTTTACACTTTCACTGTAAGCACCTTCACCTTCGATTATTTTGGGTCAGATGCCCGCGCATTTTGTGTTATTGTTAATATCAAATTTCATGTGTCGTAATAAAATCTAACGAACACTTCAAAAGTTACTGATTGCGACTTATGATGATGATGATGATGGCTGAATCGTCGAAACATGTTGGACAGATTTAAAGAAAGTCGTTTTGTTTTTGAAGATTTCAACGTCATTTTTCTACATCCTCTCTTGTATTAGTGGTGGATCTGTATGCAATATGGGAAGCCAATTGTAGCAATATTCAATAAATGGATATTTCCATTCAAAGAGTCTATTTTAGTTCAATTCACCGCATAAATTTATGTTCAATATACTTTTTTTTGGTTCAACTTCCGATCTTGCAT
>OX421453.1:12295560-12318060 GCA_949126865.1 Montipora capitata
CTATACTGCTAACAAAATTTAACCACATTTCAAGTTACGTTTATTTGCGCATAACAGTGAAAGTCGTCTACATATGGCTTGATTCAGTTTTCTCGCTTCAATATAATGAATAATATTTTGGACCAGTTGATTGAGATTTCCGTATGAAGCGAATGTCACCAAGATCAATATTCATATACCTGAAGACCAGGGGCAACCAACGTCAACAAATCTTCTCAGTGCAGAGAACCAACAAACACAACCCACATAAGATAAGTTAAATTTTCAACAAAAAAGCCCTCATCCAGCTTATCTTCAAACTATTAATTTGATATAAAATCTTACTGTTTTGCTCCCATCCAAAGCAATCTTACATAGTTTCTCTGTACTTACATGTTTAACAATGGACGCTGCCTCGTCTTTAGTTATCCTGTATGGTGAATTCTCAACTGTGACATTTTTGCTGAAAAGAAAACAATAAAGAAAACTAACAATGCCATTCTTATAATGACTTTATTTTATTGCACTTGGAAAAGAACAATTACATTCAATTTGCTCATAGTGTCCCTTTTCATATCAATAATTTCATCTTCTCCTCGCACCAAACTCCACCAATGCACAGTCCAAGAAAAACCGAACTGATCTTTGCAATTTTTTGTGACCACAACTTGCTAAACTCACAGCAAATGCAAAGTAAGGGTACCTCTCTTAAAGATGATCCAAAAAAGGATCATTGATACAAAGGTCACCAAAGAATCCTTTCCCAGAGCGGATTCATCCTTTCCTTTGATGCCGTCCGTGATCCAAGTGATCTTGGATCAATGACACACACCCTAATGATAGTCTTTACTTTTCCACTATTACACCATTTTACAATAATTATTTGGTCAAGAGAACGCGTAAAATATGAGACGATAATACACTGTAGTGTCCCATTTTGACGGGTTTAGAACAGAGCAAATACGGAGGGGAAGGGAGCTTTTCAACAAAAGATTATTGTTTTCGACATGATGCAAGGACTGAGAATTCAGCTTGTCATCACTTGTCACAAATTCATTTTGCTTATCCAATCAAATAAAGGACATTCGCATGGTTTCACCTGTGTTCTTTTCGTCATTCACACACAACTTATTATGCAACCAATACAATTCTCAGTCTGTGCAGGATGAAGCCAAAATACTAGAAAATTGCATTATAGAGGAATAATAAATGCCTCATTGAAAGGTTTCACATACAATACGTGCGGAAAGTTTGCTCATTACTCGTATTTTTCTAAGCCCCAAAGTATCTGCGCGTGTTATATGTTTAACCATTCAATAAGGTGGATGTATTCTGAACTGTGAAGATGACGAGGACAACGAAAAGAAATTTTCTCACCATGCCATCCCACTTTCATTTTCGACTTTTTTCATTAACAGTTTGCTCCAGCATTCATGGGTTTCATTGATAATCTTCATAGCAAATTCCTAGCAGTCACACAACACACAAATATCAATGAATTACTTATAGTTCAACTATGAGACAAGAGTCTTGCAGCATGCTGTTGCAGGGCAGTACGCAGCTATTACAACGTCTCCTGGGATTCACTCAGAAAACAATGGACCAAAACAACCAATCAATGATGGATCCTAACCCTAAAAACAACAGGGCAGCACCCTAATGGGATCCAATGAAATTAGAGGTTGTAAAGAACTCCGTCGCAAGAACATCAGTCTTTGCTTTCAATATTTGTTGACATGTTTTCCCTAACAGGCAAATGTGGTTTTCACAGAGCCTACAACTTGACTGTTTTGTAGTAATAACACTCAACAAGGATGCAACCAGGGCCCGGTTGTTCAAAAGCCGATTAACACTAATCCCAGATTAAAAATTAACCAAGGAGTTTATTTCTCTACTCCCAAATGCTGTTCAACGCTGATATTCGACAAAACTTTACATTAGAAGAAGTCAATCTTGAAAAACAAAAATAAGCAAAAAAACTTTCACCAAAAAGTTGAAAACATGAAACAAATGTTCACGCTAATCCTGGATTAAGTTAATTGGCTTTCGAACAACCGGGCCCAGGCCAACTACTAAAAGAACCAATTAAGTTTATTAAAATATATATATAATAAAAAAAAGGCAAAAACATGTTACAGAAGAATAACTTAACCCTTTACTTCCTGAGAGCAAGACTTAATAGATTTTGCTCTGTCTAATGCCAAACGATTCTACATGTCAATGGGGGCTGCTTTAGGTCGGAGTGAATGGGTTATATTAACCCCTGGGTTGTCCCCTTTAACCCTTTAAGGTGGCTCAAACCAGTTTCAACACTTTTAAGAGACCTTAATTGTTATTAGAAGAATAGACACTACAACACTTTATCACGTAACAGCAATGTTATAGTACCATGTGAAACAATTATTATTGCTGAAAGAGATGCAGTCGTTTTTGTGACGTAAAACGTTACCATGGTAGCTGGAAAGCCTTGCAAAAACACCCTATTTTTTGGCTTTAGTTGCTCATATCTGAAAAACAAAGTAGGTGTTTTGGCAGGGCTTTCCTGTTGCCACGGTAACGTTTTACGTCACAAAAATGACCGAATCGTTTTCAGCAATAATGTGTGTTTGACATGGTACCATGACATTGCTGTTAATTGATAAGTGTTGTAGTGTCAATCCCTCTGCAAAAGAACGTTTCTTTCAAGTGTTGAAACTGGTTTGAGCCACCTTAACTCCAAGTGGGCACTTATACACATGTAGATTTTACTCTGTCTAACGCCAGACGATTTTGCTGGTCAATGGGGGCCCTCTCAGGCCTTAAAGGATTAAATAGAAAGAAACAGAAGAGGTAGAGACATCTTTTACTTTGTTTTTAGCTTCATCGTTGAAAGCAAACTGGTTTTCTTTACTTCCCGCTGGAATTTTATAGATCTTGAACCATTCAATGGTAGCCTGCATTAAAACAGTAACAAAAAATTATTACCAATTTCAAGACACTTATAATCCTACCCTATTGACACTATCCTTGTCAACTCAAACTACAGTAAACACCCGCATATAAGAACACTGATTTCAGGTTTCAGGCTGATCGTGTTCTTATTTAAAGGGTGCTTTGTAAGAAATCAGCCTGAAAGTGTTCTTAAAATGTTCTTACAATATTATTGGTTTCACAAATACTTCAAATTGTACATTACTAGAGGTTTAATTGACATACAACCCTTTTTAAAATAGATTTCAAAGTTTGTAATGGTCCTAAACACCATATTACTTTGATCACTCACTGTACTGTACTTTTTCCTTATTCTAATACCCTTTCCCTTTATATTAAGAACATGTTTTATTTATCAGGTTGAATTTGTTCTTATTTATGTGGTGCTTTATTGGCCAAATTTCAGCCTGATGTTCTTAATCCACTTGTTCTTATAATATTATGCGGGTGTTTACTGTATTTGAAGTATAAATATCAGATTCTGAGTGTCTAAATTAGCATAAAAACAAAAGCCAGAAAATGACATCATAGATACTTAGAAACATCAGCTTTAACACAATTTTTTGCATGCTCATTCAACAGCAAATCCTTTATGATCAAAAGAATGAACATAATATATGAAGAAATTTAATTAGAATAATTATATACTAGAGAAAATCTATTGATAAGAAATCAATAATACTGATGATGAATTTTTTTTACCTTCAGTAGTCCTGGCATATATTTTTCAATGTCTTCAACATCTTTGGAAAATTTGAAAGGGAAAAAAAAATATACACATACTATGATACCTCTGCTATGTGGGTATAACCTTACACTTAAAATTGTTTGCTTCTTTTTGCATCAATGACAGCACATAAATTTTCAACCTCTCAAGGCTGTGCTCTAACATTTGGTTTCAGGTGAGTGAGAAAAATTACCAGGTTGCCCGGCCAGGCACTCTGGGGTATTGTATTTTGAGCACATAAGCAGGCTAAAAATTTTAATATGCTGGTGGTTACATTTTGCAAAACCTCTTGGAAGGGCGTTCGACATGATTTCACGTGTAATATAATCTGTGACTTTGACTTTTACGTCAACTGTTGCTGAGTTGGAAACTGATTTGCTTTAATTTTCAAGTGTCCAAGTGTTCAGAATTTAGTGAAAAATGTAATAAAACAATAATAATTCCATTCGCACTTGTTGGATATGAGCCTAGTTGTAGCCAACTCAGTGCCAAATGCCTCGTTGGCTATTTACTATCTCATATCCAACGTGCGCTAATGAAATAATAATTTAATAATACCCTAATTATGTCAAGAAAAAATGTCATTATAAACTGGAATTTTTATTAACAGGATGACAAATAATAATAATTTCTTCACAAGCTACTGAAATGGTGTATTTTGCCCCATGATATCTGGAAAATATGGTGGAAAAGACTCCAGGTTACAAAAATACTAATTATTCATCAATATCTTACGAACAAGCAAAAGGTAAATTTACTAGCCCTTGCGACATCGTGTTAAAAGCTAAAATTATCATTCTTTGAATCCATAGGGACCAGAAGATAATGATAAACATGTAGGTTGAAACCAAGAACTATTTAACAATTAGACCCATAACCCGAAAGGGCTACGGGTCTACAGTATTTACCCGTGTATAAGTCGACCCCCCATTTTTGATGGCAAAAAAACGCAATTTCTTAATTTCTTTGTTAAATGTTCATGGGACACTAATCCTTCGATTTTTGGAAATGTGGATACACAAAAAAAATCAGGGCCTCAAGCGCTTAATAGTTTTGTTGTTCAACAGCTGTTGTATATGTGGGCATTTTGTCCTTGAGTTTCGAAAAAGTTCTCAGAAAATCTAACATGTAAACTTCAACTCTACACCTATTTCGTTGTTCAAGGATAGAGGGCTTTAGGGGATAAGCACAATGCAACATCACAGAAGCAGGAGTCAATCTTTGAAAATAACTTGCAAACGATGCGAAAATGTGCAAGGTTTAATTGGTCCTTGACTGATAATTTCTCAAATGACAAACAAAACAAAATTCATAAACCAAACAATACGAAGTTTGCAAAAGCATTTAAATCTGCCAAGTTTGTATAAAGAATAAAAAACATTCATTACCAACCAGCATTTTCAAGCAGCATGAGTGACACTGCTTGCACGCAAACACGAGGTATTGTGCCAGGTTACTAAGCTGTTGAACGATTGTGTTTTATTCGAAGAAACAGAAATGACTTTTAGAGCTTTCCGCCTTTGGAAAACGAAAATTTCCAGTGTCTATTTCATATTTGTGATTGTGAGTATCTTCACCATTTAGAGTTGGACAAATCCTTTTTCATTTCAACTGCAATTGCTTACATTCGTTTTGAAGTCTTTTGTCATTCATTTTGAAGTCTTTTACGTCGGCTTTTGCCCACTGCCTTCGTTATGCCCAAGACAACGTTAACATTATTATGTTAATTTTGAATAATTACTTAGCTGGAACTTGGCTCAAAATCTTTGACCCGTGTATAAGTCGAGGGCGATTTTTGGAGCTTCTTTTGAGGCCATAAAAGGTCAACTTATACACGGATAAATACCGTAATTGTTTTAGTATCACCCAACTAGTTGGACAGAAAAGGCAATAATAAAGTTAACAAATGCAAATTGAAGAAATATTTATTTGGGAATAAAACGAAAGAAAGCGCCACGCTTTTCGGCTACTCAAGGACTATTACTAATAGTCATCTAGTAGCGTAGCCAATTAATTAACATACTGGGTTTGCATTAGTCCACTAGTTGGGTGATACTAATATCTATTAGTTTCCTGTTTCATTTATCTTACAGTATATGCATACAACCCTTATCACTCTTGCACCTCACCATTCAGGTCTTTTGCCAAAGGATCATTCACATCGATGCAGAGGATTTTCCAGTCTGTTTCCCCCTCATCAATTAGAGCAACAGTTCCTAGAATTTTCACTTGTTTAACCTCTCCTCTACTTGCAACCTGAAATTATGACAACTAGTAGTTATCTCGGATTATTGAAGTGCGTTCAACAGTCACTTAGCCTGTGTTTCCGTAGGGTTCTAAAGCTAAAAAGCTAATAATGTGACAAAAAGAGCCTGTCATCAGATCGAAATCAATATATGTGTACCAGGATCCATGTGAGGGTGCCCCTGCAAACAACACAAGAATCCTTGGGGTGGCTATTTTGGTGTCTTTTACAGAGAAAAGTTTGATTCTTTTTGGCAAGACCATGCACACAATCACCCAATCTGAACAAACTTAGGACGCATTCCCCTTCAAACAAACGCAATAAATGGCTGTCTTTTCAGGTGGTCTTAGTAGGGCTTTCAACTAGACATGGACTACCGTAGAGTTCCAACAGTAGCGACCCTAGTTACTTTTGGAATTAGCAGCCTTTGGGGGTCGCTACTTTTGGGGGGGTCGTTACTTTTGGGGAACAAAAATCGTTTACAAATAGAGCTGGCACAAGCTTTTTTTTTAAATTTAATTATTTGCATTCCACATGTATAGATTGTGTTTCATAAAAAGAAGATAACAATGATAAATACAGCAAAAAACTATATAGAAAACTATATAGCCTGTGTACAGCTGCCCACTCTCCCCAAAAAAAAATCGGAGAGGAGTGTCTGTGATCTACCGTTAGTATTTGTGTTCCGGAATAACTTTGCATACATTATTAAGTGATCTATGCTGACCAAAATTTGCGTCGCTCATATTTCTTTGGAGCTAGATTCTCAAAATGGTGGTCAGTGAGGTACATTGTAGATTTCAAACGTGCATTGAAGAGCATCTCCGATAGTTTTAATACCTTGGCATTATAGGATAGAAGCACTCTTTAAAGGAAAGGATGTATTTGCAAGTCTTCCAACAGGGTACGGCTCTGATCTTCAGAGCAGCACAGATCGTTGCCGATGAGCTGTTATTTTCCTCGATATGTCCACATCTCAAATCTTCCAGGGATTGTTCTTGAGAGTGGCTAGGCTGCTCCGAGCAAGGCTTTGGGATTATATTGAATGGTAAGGGATAGCGGGAGACGTTTTCGAGTGGACAATCTTTTGAATAGAGCTATATATATATATTCACCTCGTGAAGATTCATCAGGAGCGCTTTCATTTCTTTAGCGCTGACAACAATTCCTACAAATGTATCTAGAATCGATTACTTTACACTCCATAGATAACAACTCCGCTCGTGCTTTAAAAGAAAAACCTCTTTGACCATCAAAAAGATTTTTATTTGTATTTTTTACCGTGAGCAAAGTACACACAAACTCATCGTAAAATTTATCAGGGTGGTTCTCACGATGTTGATGTGGAGAAATAAAAATAAAAGCCAATCAAAACTCGTTGTTTCAATGATGTAATGATCAATGGGTAATAACCAATCAAATCATTTTCCACACATTCCAGGAAAATCACATGGTATTGAACACAATTATCAATGGTACATCACAGATGCTCCTCTCCAATTTTTTTTTGCGGAGAGTGGGCGGCTGTACACAGGCTAAAAACTACATAGAGTTTTCAATTTCAATTTGAAGAAATGTTCCTGTTGTTAATACGAAATTATACTGGTTTATGGTAGTTCTTACATCCAGCTACATCAGTGGCATAAAGCTTCTCCTTGTTGTATTACTAAATTTAAGTGCTTTATCGTGAACAATTTGTGACACTGCACAAACATATTATTGTACATTAAATCTTAGTCTTGCTACTTTCAGGGGGGGGGGGGGTCGTTACTATTGGATCTTTGCGGTAAAATGATAACAGGTAGTCACATAGCTAATGAATAAAATGAATGTATCTTTGAAGTGTGGGTTAGAGACGAAAGAAGGTTGAAGTGATCCTTGCGCGTACTTATCTTTTCTTTCTTCTTGGCAATTAGTTCGCTTTGGAGTCACCTGAATTTTTCAGGTGCCTATATTATTGCTTAAATTGTCCAGATAAATATTGCGATGATCACTTCAATCTTCTTTCGCATACAGCTAATGTTACTCACTGCCGTTTTGACGTGAGGCCCAACGGGAATAAAAACCCCCCAAAAAATAGGAGAACACAGTCAGTTCCTTGAGTTGTAATTTGTATCTCAATTTGCTTGGTCATGCCTAGAGTGGGGAACCCACCAATTCAAGTTACAATGTACGTCATTGTCTCTCACCATGGTACCAATTTCACAAGCATCTATTGGATCATTATCGCCCATGCATCCTGTGTCCTTATCCTTGTGATTTGGGTCTTCCCAGGTCTGAAAGAAAGTGCAATAATAATAATAATAATAATAATAATAATAATAATAATAATAATAATAATAATAATAATAATAATAACAATAATAATAATAATAATAATAAATAATAATAATAATAATAATGATAATAATATTAAATAATAATAAATAATAATGTGCAAAAAAAAAAAAATTATGATTATGATTATTATGATCTTTAGAGTTACAATCCTGGAGAAAATCGTTAGGACATTTTTAACGTTCTTGTCCACATCCAAAAAACTTTAAGCATTGAGTTCCAGAGTAGTTCTTTACTGAAGGGAGAAATAGAGGAAGGGAAACTGCCTGCTTTTAGTTTTGGTGTTTCATACCTGAGGAAGTGCTCCATAATTCCAGATGTAGCCATGATATGGAAAGCAGTTATGAACAAATCGTAGCTTGCCTTTCTTGCAGTCTTGCTTAATGGGATTCAATGCCTCCTTCACAGCTATCTATGAGAAACGTGATTAGATGAAGCTAGGATGGCCACCAATGTGGTCCAGAGTCATAAGTCTGATTACAATGTAACTCCTGGTAATGAACCTTAAAGGGAAATGGAAAAATCTTTGCATTATCAGGAGTTGGAAATATTCAGAATAAAGAACTAATGCCTGGAATTATTTATTGTTTCCATTAATTTATTAAGTTTACCGTCACCATATAGGTCATGGTCACAGACATGGAGAGGGTGCTGTCAGTGACAATACAAAATAATGAATACCGTAAATTATTGCCGGTTTTCACTGTCACATCATCATGAAAACCATTCAACAACTAAAGTCAAGACTCAAAGAGGAGATGAATACATTCATGACAAACAGTCTCGCAAAGGTTCAGGTCTGCATGTGCAATGTTTTGTGTGGGAGAAATTCAAAGAAATGTTTTACTCAAATTTATAAGGCTTTTTATGGAGACGCCATTCAACCTTGCTTTATCACAAGGCGAAAAACCCTATCAAACTGAAAATTTGTGAAAAGATAAGTCTTCAGCTGTTCAAATAACTAAACTAAAATAAAATCTCAAAAGGATTGATAATTCCTTATTTTTTAATTTTGATGACGTCACCTGAAAACCAAGAATTGTCACATTGTATTCAGAACTCAATTATTGGTATCCTTTTGTGAAACAAAACTGACCAGAGATGCAGGAGATTTTGTACAATCTTTCCTGTGCTCTTTTGGCAATTTAATTTGTGTTATGGAAAGATGGAAAAGACAAAATTAATGTAACACATCCGCTTCTCAAAAGATACTTTACTTTATTATATAGATACTGAATAAAGTGATGAAATACTACACAAATCATAGGATTTTCCTTTTCTAAAAAATCAAATCTTCACTGCATGCAGTGAATTTTATTATTTTATCTTTCACAGTTGTGAGGATATAGGTGTCACCATGGTACAACTGTAACTAATACAATTACCCAATAATGAGCAAGCCTCTCCTTCCTTGTACGATACTTTCATGCTGTACCACAATTTTTCTCTACAGCTACCACATTTTTATGACCACGATTTGTTTTTCCTAACTTTCATATTTTGTTTCATGTTACACAGTACACATGTTTTAAAATTAGTGGTTGATTCATGACCACTTTTTCTCCATTTCGAAAATGAATAAAACAAGTTGTTTTCAATCTGGACAGTTCATCAGTATAATTACAACTAGTCGTTCTCAATGAGAAGGGAAATGCTCGAGTAGGAGGAGACCTGATCAATACAGGCAGCCCCAACGAGGGGAGATTTTGTAAGACCAAACGCCTTGCAGTAGTCCATGGTGATGCATGGTAGCCATTGACATAACATGCAACTGCCTTCGTTCCAAACTCGACCGACAATGCGAAGAATCTGAAGCGAACTGTTTCTCAAACCAGAGAACAACACATTTTGAAAGCTCTGACAACTTTCAATAATATATCTAAGTCGATTCATAATGATACTTACCGTGAAAACAACAGGAAAATCCTGAGGAAAATCGGCCACTACACAAATCCGCCACAACTCGAAGAAACTAATATTATGGTTTTTTCTGTCATGTGATTAGCCGAGCATTCGTTCGGTGGCGCTCGGTGTCCGGCGGCAATCCGAAGACTGTAACTCGATGGCCTGAAGAAATGCCGAGTGTACCTCAGAACCAATCCGCAATGCATAGCATTTATAATCGGGTGAACTCAGGCATGCAATCTAAAGATTCATTGCGCGATAGCCCTGCGATAGTGTTGCTCAAGCGAGCGAAACATTATGTGGCCACTTGGGTATAGGAATTTTGTCTTTTTTGTGTGGATAGTATCTCACACTTGTTTGCCGCACTCACTCGCGAGAGATACTATCACTTCAGCACTCAAAGATAAAATTTGTGTCCCAGCGCAGTCATGTACAGTAATATCATCTATTTCTAAACTGTTTTGATTTGACAAACAATGATAGAGTGATCAGAATAAAAACAGGGAGAGGAAACTGGAAAATTAATTGCTTTAATCTACAGTAGCTGGACATTCAAAATATAGAGAATATTAGCTATAGCAGGGCTTCAAATAACGGCCAGTCAAAAAACGATGTCCGCTCAAAAATAGCTTTTGTCTGGTCAACTCCTTGAAAGGCCGGACATTTTGTCAGGTTGTTTACTCTTCAACGGAAAATTAAATTTGAAGCTAGTAGTTCTAAATTAGGTTGTACATTATTCAATGACATGTTCATGAAACAAAGAAAAGAAAAGAAAAGAACTGAAGAAAGCAAAAGAAAGATATGAACATACGACCTTTGACTACAATAAAATTTCCGCTTTGACACCATCAGTCATGAAATTAGCAAATTAGCAGGTCTTCCAGCGTAGCATGTTTTATCGGTGTCTATGCTAATAATTCTTATGCATGGAATTTGCTGCAAACTAATGTTGCGAACTAATGTGAGACGCGAAACAAAATGCCTCTTAAAAGTGTCAGTACAAAGGTCTGTGCTACTCTCTAATAAAAATTCAAACGTGTATGTTTGGCCTTTATTACAGGGAGAATCTGCTCAATTGTAACCTTCGGCTTCATAACTTTAGAGTGCTTTTAAATTAAAACGTAAAAGCAATAGGTAGCGATAGTGGGAAGCACAAGTGTAATATTACAAGTATTTTTTCGATTTTACTAAACCTTGTGGCTGTGCAATGCGTTCCACCCCTCTTGTACGGATTGTGAGGTTGCTTCTACAATAAAATCTCACTAACTGTATTTGCTTGACATTTAAGCATCATGCTGAGGGGGGAGAAGCACTTTTTAAGAGTTATGAAGTAATGCATGTTTCTCCGGACAAAACCGGGTCTTTTCCGAGCAAAAACAGATTTGACTGGACATCTTGACTGGTGCCAGCAGGGAAATTATTTCAAGCCCTGTATGGAGGGTAAAATGACAGCACAAAAGGAGGCCACAAGTATGCTGGAAAAGCAAAATTTTTAAATTACTGATTTACACCTAAAGTTTGATTTGCAGGTCAAAAAGGCCTATAGAAACATGTTTAGCTACCCTAAAAGAGTTCAAACATTAAAGAATGACATACCTCCATTTTAGCATTGGTCCACCTTGGGACTTCAACAACCATGTTACAAACTGTTTTCTGAAAGAAGGACACAAGAGTTCTCATATAAAAAATTATGGGCACATACACACAACAATGATGTCGCCCAATAATTAATAATATTCTAATAATAATAATGATAATACTTGTTGCATGTATATACCTAGACTTTCACTCAACAAAATGAGCACTGTGATTGGTTGTTTCTTTGTCAAGTGGCCCCGATCAAATTCAAATGTATCCTGACCAGAATACAATTCTGCAGTTGTTGCCCGCTCCATTGTTTTGCTGAGATTGCTGAAGGAAAAGTCTAAATATATAACAAAGCACTTAATGTCTGGTCCCTTGGGAAACTAGTTAGTTTTGTTTTCCCTCCAGTCCTGATGTTTCCCTCGACTTTGTCTCGGGAAACATGAGGACTCTCGGGAAAACAAAACTAACTGTTTCCCTAGGCTTGTATATTGTATACTTGTGCCCAACACGGCAGCCATAATCCAGCTTGTTTAAAGTGCACATCTTTGATATTGGACATCCATGTTATGGTCAATTGACACCTGTCAAAATTGACACCTGTCAAAACAAGGTATCCACTGACAAGTATCACATGACCATATTGTGGGCTCAAGTTTACAGCTGACAGGGTAGTGGTTTTCAATTGGAAAGCAGGCTCAAGCCAGGTTAACTTATTGCAAGAAAAAGAACCTGGGAGCTCCGCTTTTAGGCTTAATGAATTATATAATTAATATATTTTTTTTAGGCTTGCCTTAATTAATCTATATATATTTCAACCGTCTATCCCAAAATCCTCTTCCTTGCAAAATTCAAATGTATGCTAGAAGACCAAAATTTGAAACCACTCATGACTATCAATAATGGTGAAAAACTTGAAAAAAATATACATGAGCCTTGGTTGACTTCAAATCTAAAGATCCATAAAAATATCTAACGACTGGTTCCCACACCCTGGGGACAAAAAAAAGACAGGACATGTGTCACTCACATTCATCACTCATGTGTCATGTGTCACTCATGTGTCACTCACAGATCAGTTTCACATCAGATCACGTAAATATTTGCATTTTTGCTGCCTTTTTCTCAATTATACAGCAGAGTTTCAACTGCTGAACATACAGTGTAGGCATATTTTACACTTGTCACAGACAAACATTGCCACGAGAAGGAGTTTTCAGAGTTCAGAAAAACTCGTGGGAAGAACATCTGGGAATAGCCGAAAATGAAGACTACTGACCACATATTACAAATCCCCAGCGTCTGGCCCCTGGGTGCAATCTTCCATGAATAACATGACATTTTCCCCCACCTCCTTGGGGGGAAATATATAGCAAATCTCAACAAATGCCCTAAGTCCGCTTGGGTTCACCAGGGGTGGACCCCTGGGGAAAGCTGCTACTCACCTGATCATTAGCAAATAGTGGAATATCATGAAAGGGAGAGACTGCTTGGCCATTTCCATCACCTAACAGGTGTAAAAAGACACAAAAATAAGAAATGCAAAGAGATAATGAGGCATCATGCTCAGAGCCAGGGTGCAGGGTTGAGACCTATCTAGAGCGCTTTCCTTTTGTATGGTTAATCAAATGGAACAGACTTTTCCACTGAAAAGTTTTTGGAAAACCTTCAGAGGTATTCTTCTTTTTTTGTTTTTGCCGAAATGATTGGAAATATTGAACCATCTCCTGTGTCCCACTAGTATCATGAGCCTTGATGAATTAAAGGTGTGGTTTTCAGCCGTGAAAATGTGTTATTGTAATGTAATCTTAAGGACGGTGCCTACTAATAATATTCAAAGGTATTTTTGCCTTGGTTCATGATTATGCAGGAAATGTAGATCTTGACAAGTGTCATTGAAATCCAAAAAGAAAATTGGGGGTAACCACGCATTTTTTTCAAGATAATTCATGAATAATATTTGTAAAAAGCTTTAAAATACAAAGCAATGTATGGCATTCTTTCTCAAATTGAAGCTTAATTATCTCTCAAAATGCATGGTTACCCCCAATTTTCTTTTTGGATACCAAGACTACTTACTAAGATCTACTTTCTCCGGATAGTTTTAAACTGCGCAAAAATATCCCTGATCCCTGTATTAGTGAGCATCACCGATAGGAAACTCGAGTATCTAGAGATGCGCAGAACGTATGCGCAATAACAATAGTAGGCACCGTCCTTAAAGAAAGAAAGTGACTGTGTGAAAAAGGATCACGCTCATCCCATTCTGGTTTGATTGAGAGAAATAATATATTCTCCTGTTCCTTTTAACAGAAAATTCTCCCCAGCTTTATCCATTCTAATGGAAAGCACCCCTACTCTCTAGAGTTGACCAAATGTACGTGGCTAAAGAGAGGTATTATTAAAAGCCAGGATAGAGGCTGGGTGAGAGTCAATAATGCACCCCAGGCACTGATGTTCAGGCAAAGAAGCTAAATTTCATGTCACAGGCTTTTCTCAGCATCCACTGTGGCGTGTTGATGAGTAAAAAATTGGTCCTGAACAGATTTATAAGCAAATGGATCTCGCAACACCACTTAACGACAAATTTCTTTACGGCCTGTTCAGTGGAGGAGCACAGTCCTTGAAACTGTTAAAACTTTTTAGCTACGCATTTTGATCGATGTTTTGGTCGTCAATTCAAATGGGAGAGGATCACTAAGTGCGAACACTCTGGTTAAATACTGAACAATTCCATATTCATTGCCAAAACTGTCAGGTTAACTTGATCATAGAAAAACAGTCTGGACTTCGTACTGTAATATGCATAGAATATTAATTAAACAATCAAACGTCAAAGAGATATTCAATAATAGATTTTCGACATCAAAATCTTTTGTATGATTGTTTTGTATATCAAATGTGAAGGGAAGGATATAAAGTTAAATCGTCTGTAATTCTTGATGGGTATGGAGCCATGGCTAATTGATTGCGAACACTCGATATGCGTGATCAAAGAAAAGTACGATCTGCGATACTTACAAAAATACATTCTGAAGTCAAGAGTGTTGGAAGCTCCACTTTCGCAGATAGAATAAGCCATGGTTCTTTTCAACAAGGAGTTCGTGAACAAAGTTTTTGGCCAAAGAATTTGTGAAGAACACAGTGCACTACTACGAGTAAACGTGGCTAATTGAGGAAAGAAAACCCCCAATAGGCGAGCCATTTGTATCCAAAGGCACGTGTGTAACACCCTTACCTATTGGTTCCTTAGGATATAAAAGCTGTTGTAATTGGTCAATTCCGCTCTTCCAATTTCTGAGAAAACCGCGAAATGCGCGTGATAACACGAAAACTTTTTCACTGAAATTACGGAAATTGAAAAAAAATATTAATTCAATCTGGGAAAATTTTTTTCTGAACTGAAAAAGGCTTTCCTTGTCTTTCATCAAGGAAAGCGTCAATTTTTGAAAGATGGATCTCAGGTGTGACCCACAATGCGTGACAAGGGAGGTTATTTGGCGTGACAACGAGTTTCCCCGTTTCCCGTTGTCGTGTTCCCTTGGAAACAAGAACCTTCGCGCCGGTAGGAAATTCTGACAATAATGATTATAAATTTCACTAAAAAAGTAGAAAGCTTATTACAAAAAAACTAAATCTTTTGCTCTTACATACAGAATAGCCCCGTATAGAGGAGTCGTAATAAAGTCTATGTCTATGTCTATGTCATACAGTTTTTGAAAAACCCAGACCAGACGGCTAACAATAGAAAATAGATGGGATGAAGAGGTCCCCCCACGTAAAATTTAACAAAGCCACCAAATGGTTCCAGGTAATAAGCATAATTTTTACCCATTAAAAATTAATGACTACGAAGAAACAAATGGCAATAAATTCACTTGATTGTATGATTAATACCCATGAATGGAGATGTTAATAAAGTACTGTGTATGCTAAAACAATTTATTTATAGTGGCTCCTCCACATAGTTAAAATTGATAGGATTGCTCTGCACCCGGATAGAATTGGGGTTTTGAAACATTGATTGCTTAGAAGAGGGAAGATGGGAGAAGTGAAAAAGATTACAAATAGGTAATTCTATGCCTGCAGTGTAGTGAGTGCAAATGACCTTCTTTATGTGTGACAACAAAGTTGCCTTGCTGAATTTTAGGGTCAGTATGCAGCTATTACAATGGCCCTCGGGATTGGCTCAGAAAACAATAGACCAAAACAAACAGCCAATCAAAGATGGACCCTAACCCTAAAATCAATAGAGCTGCGTCCTAAAGGGATCCAATGAAATTAGAGGTTGTAAATAGCTGCGCCCTATCTCGAATTTTACATACCGGTAATCCTTACCTAGCACCCACCACTTTGGTTGAGATTTCTCTTCTTGAACAATTCAAGCCCTGCAAAGAGGTACACTGAGGTTGTGCCTGCTAGAAATGCACCTGTCTTGCAGGAATATTTGAATGGACCCCAACCTCTTTTCTCCTGCATCCAGTGTCCTCATTTTTTTCCTGGTCTGGCCTTCACTTCCCCCTACCCCTCCCTTCAATACTAAGACCTCCCTTGCTTGTTGTTTCCCATCCTGATTCCTTCCTACAATCCTGGCCAAAACGTTTGGGGACACACCCCTTTTCCATTGTAACTTTGGAGTACAATTTGCAAGTCACCTGTAATTTCTACTCTCAAAAACAATGTTAAGTCCATGCCCTAAACAAGACCTTAAAAAGTGTTTGCCTCCAGGCACCCAACATTGTCCAGGGGGGAGGAGGCAGTAAAGGAACAATTATTTTAGTGAACAAAAGTCAAAGTATCCCAAACGTTTTGACCAGGATTGTAGATACTGGGTCTAAAATTTTATCAAATCGTAGGGGCCCATCCCGTAACCATGTGTTTTAAAATTAAAGTTTATTTTTCCGCACAAAGGTGTACTCTTGAAACTGTGTTCCAGTTTCATCCCCATCACTTCCACCGCCATTGCAACCTTCTAAGTGAAAACCATGCCCGTACAAGAGATCGAAGGCGTCCGCCTTAGTTAATTCGGCTCCCCCGGGCCTCCATGGGACCCGGTAATCTCTCACGTACCCCCGCGCGGGGAGTAATGTTAACACGAATTCCGATGGCTTGATGTACTCTTTAAACACTTCTTTAACAAGCTCTTGTCGACCGCTTAACAACAGCTGGTTTCGATACCGGTCTACAGACAAGATAATTACACCTTGACCTTCGCTTAGCTGTAGATTCTTTCGACGATCCTCGCGGAATATTTGGAGAGCTTCTATAAGATCACCTACTTGATAGAAGTCCGCCTCAGCGCTTAGCTGATCAAATTCATCGAAAGACTGAGGAAGACACAATTCTGAAGTACGGAGAAAGTTCAGGACATGCCTAAAGAGAGCTCCGTCTCGATCGATGAAATAATTCCCTCGGGTATCCTTTGCAATCCGTTGTCTTCCACTGAACATCGCTCCAAGCATGGAATGTGGATCACGTGTAACAGTATCTAAAGTTGTCGTGTAAACAAATCCGCCAACGTTTAGATTTAAAATAGGTGGAAAACTTTCCTCCGAAGCCATAGTTTTTATCAAGTATGCGACAAAAATTTGATGAGCTTGATGAATGAATAATTTTTTTTGTGTCAAATCACGTGGCCAATTTAGCCACCCGAGGGTATGGGGGAAGTGTTAAAAGGTATTCTATATTATTTTTATGAACTAAGCAAAGAATTGTTGGGTTTTCAAATGAACTTTTAAGTAATAGATTCGTAATTCCCTATCTAAAAACGTTTCTTATTACAAGCATGGAGATTTTCGGAAAAAATCCATGATAAATAATTTGATTATTAACCCTCCCCAACAAAGGGGAAAGGAGCAAAGGCCGAGCCAAGGATAGTATTTAATTCTTCTGAAAATTGGGGGCGTTATGAAGGCGTGAACCATGAACTCAAACGCTCGTTCAGTCTCGTTTGTCGAGAATTTACAGCTGGAAATTTCGGACAGCTTGTTTAACGAATCACTCTTGCTCGCCGATGTGGACAATGATGGAGATCTCGAGCTAGTCGTTGGTCAAATTAATGGCGACCTGGTAATATTCAAAGGTAGCGGCCAAAAACCATGGAGAATCTCTCAAAATCTCGGCATGATAACTTGTGTTGGTGCGGGAGATTTGGACAACAAGGGTCAAAATTTGCTTTTCTGTATAACTGCAGAAGGATGGTGCCACATTTTTAACGTAAGTATTTCATTTTATGGTGATGTTCGACTGTTTACAAACATATTGGCTTTTCATATTTAAATGAACAAACCACCGCTAAAGCCTGACTAACAGGGGCACCCAACGAGAATATAGTTCAAAACCACTTAAACATAGCATTGTTAAACGTTTTTTGGTATTTAACGGTAGATATGGGCATATTTTTATCCCCTAAAAATTTTTCATCTGTTCGGATTTCCTAGCTGAAAGTCTAGTGATCCGAAAATTATAGGGATCAAAACTTACCTTTTCGAAAATTTCAGCCAGAAAAAAGGCTCCCGAAAATTCTAGGTGACCTTTTTAGGGTAAAAATCCGTTAAAAATAAGCAATTATACCAGTTTTTAGATGTTCGAAAATCCTAGGACAAGTAGGCAAGCAAGAAATTTTACAGCAAATGTTCCGAAAATTCTAGATCTGAAAGCGTCATCCGAACAGATATTTACCGAAAATTGACGTTGGGTGCCCCTGGACTAAGTCATGTGTAACAGAAATGCAAATGACATTGAATTGCTTTGGCAAGTGCGCACTCAGCTCATTGAAAAAGAGCACATAATGTATAAAAACAGAAATCTTCCACAATCCTGCACTTCAAAAACAAGCTCAAAACCAAAAAAGTAGAGATTGACCACACTTATAGGGGCTTTTCAGGGGCAACGAAACACAATCATTCAACAACAACTGTTAACAATCCCAACTGACGGCTAGCTAGTTGGCTATTTACAAGTGCAGCTGAGAAGTTGAATCAGAGACTACCCGGAACAAATTCAACCATTGGTCAGAACGTGTCTTGAATCGAGGATCCCCTGATCTCAAGGCAAGTGCCCTAACCACTGGGCTGCACTACCTCCTTCATCCACATTTGCCAATGGACTCCATCTTGGTTCCAGATTTGATTCTGGTATTTTAATACCTTGCGTTCATATTGCACCAGTGTACTTGCGTAGGAAATGCTAATGAATTGTGCAATAGTATGATTGCCTACTAGCATCAAGCAAAAAAAGTTTTTCCCATTTTTGTTGTTGGTAATTGCATGCCATTTGCATAAGTGCTTTCCATTTTTTTCTTGCACTGACTGTTTAGATCCTTTTTTCTTCTAGATTACTGGAGATCCTGCAGAGGACAGTTTAATGGAGCCAATTTCCTCTCAGCTCCTTCCATCAAACTGCAAAGTTGTTTTATTGGCAGATGTGGACGGAGATAGGAAGCTGAAGTTGGTGACAGGACATGCAGATAGGGTTGTCCATGTCTATAAATTGGAGGCAGATGATGAGCAAGTGACGTTTCAAGATCAAGGTTAGTGAGTAAGCGCTGTTTTATGTTATAGATGGTGGTTCTAGGCAAGAGGTAATGGTTTTTGGCATGCATCAGGCTTTTTATTACTTCTATTATTGCTCTTCCTGCTCATATAACAAATTTAGCTTATCCTATGACGCTTTTTAAAGAAAGCGCTGTAACATAATTTCAGATGCAAGGACTGAAATTCTCCTTATTTTGATAGTTATTTTTAAATAATAATAATATTATTGTTTGATTCAAATTCTATAGTAGCAGCATAGCTTTGTAATTTTGCAATAATGAAATAATTATTACTGTCAACCATAATTATTAAATAGTAATGATAATGCAATTCTACAGTGCCCTATTGAAAACCACCTTGATATAGGCCATCTCTATAAATAGAGTTAACTGAATAGAGTGTAATTTGAAGTTGCTAGATTTCAATCCCATATGAACCATGTGAGTGCTAGCCCTACTGATGGAAATGGGCCCACACAAGGACAGAGAAAAACTCTGACCAGGGTGGGAATTGAACCCACGACCTTCGGGTTAGATCTCTGCCGCTCTACCGACTGAGCTACAAGGTCAGACGGGAGCAGGCCGTGGGAACTGAAGATGTACTTGTACATGTTCATTGCCGTCGGTGACTTTAACATCTTCAGTTCCCACGGCCTGCTCCGGTGTGACCTTGTAGCTCAGTCGGTAGAGCAGCGGAGATCTAACCCGAAGGTCGTGGGTTCAATTCCCACCCTGGTCAGAGTTTTTCTCTGTCCTTGTATGGGCCCATTTCCATCAGTAGGGCTAACGCTCACATGGTTCATATGGGATTGAAATCTAGCACTTCACATTACACTCTACTCAGTTATATAACTCTGTTTTAAATATAAGTGCTACACGGCCAACGTTTGTATAAATGTAACCTTTCCATCTCTATAAATAAACATCTATCACCATTTTGTAACCCTTGGCCACCATTGTTATTAAAAATATTTAAAACTGTGCAGATGAATTCGAAGTTGTGGGAGATTATTATTTCTATAATATAAGTGCAATAATTAAATAATGCACACATTTTGATTGGTTCTCACCTATGATCTATTAGAGGGCAGATGCATGTCATCATCAAAATCTTTTAAATACTTCTTATTATATACAACAAATAGATTCCATGTTGCTGTGCATCTGTTCTTACCACATTTTAATGTCATCTGTGATTTGTTGCTGAACAGATGCAGGGCAACATGGAATGTATTGTTAATGGTTGACTTAAATATTTTCAGGAATAAGCTAAGAGGGACACTTTTAGACAAATTTAAGACTGGAGAGTTAAATATACTATAGGGAATAATTATTAAATTAATAATAAATAATAATTTTCAGAGAAACCTTTAAGGGGGTGGTAGGTTATCAACATTCGAAATGTTCTGCAATTTTTAAATATGCTTTTGTCTTTTTTTTTGTTGCTTTATTACGTGTTTGAATTTATTTTTGCAATTGACACTGAAAAGCCCCTGCGGGGAAGTGGTCAATAAAGCATGCATGTATGTGTGTAATAGGTCACAGAAGATGTCAAAATATGGTAAGAACATCAATAACACACTGAGCCATGATTGCCCAGTGTGCCACTTTTTTTTTCTTACCACATTTTGACGTCATAGATCTGTGATTTGTTGCTGAACAGATGCAACATGGAATGTATTTGCTAATCATTGCCTTCCTGGCTCAAAACCAGCTGGAAGTCCTTATTATTGGTGCTGATCAAGAGAACCTGGGCACTGCTTCTAGAGTTACCATGTCATCGATCCAGAACCCTTACTTTCAGATTTCCCCTACATAGCTCACAGATTCACGATGTGGCGACGTCCAGATTTTAGCAGGATATTCCTATTCCTACAACTGCAATCTGGATTCCAAAGCCCCAGATAGCAGATTCTATATACAAGAATTTTCTGCATTCTGAATTCCAGATTAAGTACCTTAAATGGGGTGACTCCTTTGTCTGATGTGTCTGGTTATGATTGTTGTGCAGAAAACAATGTAAACAAGATGAGAAGTGCACAAGAGTCTTCATCGAGCTCCAAAGCAAACAAACAGAATGTAACAAAAGAATTCACTAAAGAAAATCAGTCAGAATTGAAAACACCTAAGAAAAAGGAAAGGAAAACCTCAAAACAGGAAGAAATAAAAGAAGGCCCACTAGTGAGCGAGATCACAAGTGAAAGAGAAGGATCGCTTCATCAGGCGACAATTTCCAAGAAGTTTAGCTTGCGATTTGTTCAACTCAACAGTTGGACGCTGTCATACCAGATTAACTCTCTTGTGGTGTTTGATGTCATGAATTTGAGATATCTCTTGGCGTCACAGCCAGGGGGAACTTATGCTATTCTGATGACATCTTCTCTAAACAAACGAGAGATGTCAGGAGAGCAGGTAAGGGAGTGTACCAGTAATTTGGGAAAATTCTTAAAGTTCTTCTATGATTCAAAAAAAGGAAAAAAATCACTTCCTTTTTTTCTTCAGATTGTGAAAGAGTGTTTGCTTAACACCTGACTGTCAAAATTTTGAGCTTTGATTTTTATCCAAAGGCTGTTTACTTTGGGTATAAGTTTATTTCATGATCCGCTATCACTCAAGTGTGACTGATTGGACCTCAGAGGGTTGGGCTAGGGAAAAGGGACGTCATTTACTGAGTATCACCAGCTTAAATTTGCCCATGTAAATGCAGCTTCTTCTATATGCAAAACACGTGTTCAAGAATCTGAAAGCCCGAAACGCCCGTGCTGTATATTAATTGAGCCGCGTACACACCCATTGCATTCTTAAACTAGTGAGTCTTTGACGTCATTTTCTGTTCGATCCAGTTCTCTCAAAATTTTAAAGTTCGTAATGGCGGGCCATAAAATTGGAACATTCCATTTAAAAATAAGCAGGTGTCTTTTTTTAAATGAAGGCTTTAAAACTTGGGTCACTTAGTGTTTAGTTAGCATAGTTTTGAAATCCATAGAAAGAGGAGAATTGATTTTTTGGTCATAGTAGCACTTTAACTAATCGGCCAAAGCAAAGAGACAAACAAACAACCAGTTTAATGCTTATCATCCTTCCTGGCAGTCTTCGGGTAGTTTATAGAGATGGGCTGACTATAGTTGTTCAAAGGCTGATTAAGCTTATCCTGGATTGCAGGAAAGTTAAATTGCAGTCTATTTTTCTGAACAGAAAAAGTTTCTCAAGATAATTATT
>OX421453.1:12328060-12335560 GCA_949126865.1 Montipora capitata
TTCGTCTTTGGATAGCTTTAGAGAATCAGTTTTATCATTTGGTATACACCTAGTTGTATCCAAAACTGATAAGATAAAGAAACTCAGGAGCAAGCAGAAGGACGTGTACACCGCCATCTTGGATTCAGCTTGATTGTTTTAAGAACATCAAATTTACGCGGGGCAACTATCAGCCGATAGTTCCTCGACAGAAACACTCTATTGTTTAAATAGTCGGAATTTTTTAGCCAATCAAAAAGCTAGAAATGCAATAGTCGGAGCTGAAAATTTACTAAACGACGATATCCCGGAAAGACGAGAAAAACTTTTCTCCAGCCTGAGGCTTTTTCAACAAGGCTCCTGGTTACACAGAGGAGAGCAGAGAGGAGAAGAAAGTAGGAGAGTCGAGTCGAGCATCTTTAGGTCAATTTAAAAGTTGCGCTATCGTCGTATCCAATTCAATTTTATTGCATCCTACCTCGATAAACGTCGCGCCAAATTCACTATCATAACTGAAGGATTTAGCATTGTGTTGGCTGCATTTACAGCGAGGGGCAAATGTGAGGCTGAAATTAATCAAAGAAACTTGTTTCATGTAAGCTCATTTCTTGTCTATAATATCTACAGATATTGGGCAACTTCCCGAAAGAAAGAGAGACAATTTAGAATAACAAGAGTTTTCAAGCTTTCATAAGAAACAGTTTTACATCCCAGATGCGCAGGGCGCCGGTCCCAGAGTTTACCCGGTCTTATTCGAGGAGACCTGGGGCCGGTTGCTCGGAGCTTGGTTTCGTCAACCGTTGGTTAAGGGGGGTGGCTCTTAACTACCAAACCGTTGCTATGGACCCCTTCAAATAGTCATTTCACGAGTCCCTTTAACTCTACAGTTATCCTTTTTTGCCAAGTGTGTTCTATTTAACATTTCATTGTCTGGTTCGACTCACAACCATATTTGGTAAAACACGTGACCAAAACAGAAAACGCCTAAAAACTCAGCGAGTTAACAATGCTTTTCACACATTTTTAACGCAACAGTATGGGAGCATTCTAACACAAAGTCTGTAGCATGGATTTAAAAAAAAATTCCCAAAACAGTTATGACGTCATAAGGCTCCTTTAATACACTTTTCAAAATATCAGTTCATTTTTTGTCCAAATAGAAATCCCATACTACAGTTTACGAAAAACGCTGGGACGGTTCCCATCCGGTGAAAAAACCGCCTCTTCCTTTCGTTTTCTGAGAGTTTTCACATGTTTTTCACTGAAACGCACTGTAGAGGACTGGAACTAGTTGCGCATGCGCTTTGTGATGGAAGCGATGCAAGATGTATATTGAAGAAGTTACTTTAAAGAACCATCCATATGAATCCTTTTTGAAGGGCTCTCGACTAAAAAGCTTCCTTACGGTAACCATTGTCTTTCTGTAGTTAAGTGCCACGCCCCTTAAGAGGTATCAAAACCGGTAGGTTTTCATGGTATTTAACGCCGGTTAGCGCTAACCATGCTTCGAGCAACTCGGGCCAGAAATTGTATTTATTTTGCATATTATAGGAGCATTGTGTAGGGAGCTAACGCAAGGCCACCGACAACGACGACGACGAAGAGAGCGCCACAAAAGCAAGACCGGCTGTGCACGCCCCGCATGTTCGTTTCACCTTTTGATACATTTCTTTGCCGTCCTCGTCCTAACAACGACGTGATTATCTCCCTTTAGTATAAACACACAGGTGATTATACAAAATCGCGCGCTCTCATTGGCTCGCTATCTCGGATTATCAGCCGATCACCTCGACGGACAAAATGGCTGCCAGTGGTCGTTTTGCCACTGTAAGTGAAGATGATTTCGTGTTGAAATGTTTTTTTTTTTTCTCTTTTTTGAAATAATCACCTGTGTATTTATACTAAAACAATTATTCGCCTCAGGCTCTGTGATTATCGGTGATTATTCACCTCGACTTCGTCTCGGTGAATATTCACCGATAATCACTTCGCCTTCGGCGAATAATTGTTAAATGTTTGAGATTATTTGGAGGACACGAGCTCATGAAAACAAATTTTCAAATTTCCTCTCCAAGTATCCACACCGGTACCGTTCATAACAATTCTAATCCTGGAATGATTCCGCACACTTGCATGCCGAACGACTTGGAGTAATCGCGAAATTATTACAATAACGGAAAAAATACTTATAGGGCCTGGCCAAACGAGAAATGTTTGGCGTTTAAACAACATCAAACATTGTTTAGTGACCAACCATTTTACCGTTTGGCCACCTTGTTGGGTGCTGTTTGATCGTGTTTGATAAAATTTGAAGGCCATCACACATTCCATCAAACAACTCGATTAAAACATTTCTTTTGTTCTCGTGTTTGATGGGCGAAGTTTTGTTCGTTGTTTGGCGCGCGCATGCGTACCACGCTTGCTCAGTCGCTTGTATCCACGTGTTTTTTACGTATTTGTGACCCATAGTTCTTTGCTTGTGGAGTTCAGTTGATCTGAGTTAGATCGAACGCGGTTTTAACCGTTTGGCCACTGACTTCAACATCAGCTTGTTTGGTCACCAAACATTGTTTTGATGTTGTTTCAACGCCAAACATTTCCCGTTTGTCCAGGCCCTGGGAAAACGTTCTCGTAGCCGCCGTCGTCATCCTCGGCTTCTTGCATTAAGCACCAGCGCGCCTCCAACTGGGATAACTTAGTAAAAACGCGAAATATTCTATTTTCCAGACATCAAGTTCTCCGTCATCAGCCATTTTCAACCAGTTACCAGTCCTCCGAGCACGAAACAAAGGCATCCCAACCAACCTTGTAACCCTTAAATGCCACGAAAGCGACAGCGCCGCGACAAACGCGTCTCTCTCAGCCGGTCAACGCCAGAAGTACCTTGCACTTTGTACACAAGACGGTCACCTGATATTCATGAATGACAATAAGCAACATTGGCTAGTACGTGTGGAGCCGGGAAATTACGGCATCTTTGCGATGTCTAAACTTGATATTACACAGGATGGAGATGAAAAAATTGCTTTATGTTCCTGGAATGGAAACACCTACATCATCGATCATCGGAAGAATATGGTGCAGTTTAAGTTTAATGAAAACGTCTTGGCTTTCTGCGCTGGCATGTACGCGTTTTCGCCAGGAAAAAATCTTCCCGCTTTGGTTTATGTGACTTCGTCAAATCGCATCGTTATTTACCACAACGCGCGGTTGTCATCAATGGTTCCTTCTCAACTCGGTAGCTTAATTAAACGTAAAACTTCGCATGGTGTAGAAACCAGAGTTCCTCTCAGGTCCGCTGTGGCTGAGCATTAGTCATTTCGCCCCGATTGAAGTATCGCTACCAGTTATATCGCCGCAAAGTATTTTCCGTTCTTCGAGGGTGACATTAGGGAGCTTAAGTACGCGCCTTTTTGAGACGCGGACGGCAACCCGAAGAGAATATTTCGCGTGCCAGGACGGTTGTGTCTCCCAGAGTGTCTTAACCGGAAGTGAGTTGTTTTCCCTTTTAACTTGTCTTCACACAACCACATTTACATCGCCAAGTATCTTTTCTCCATAAGAGACGATTAGTGTAAAAACCTGGGAGACACCACTGTCCTGGACGCAAAATGCTCCTTTCCGGTTGCCGTCCGCGTCTCAAAAACGTGCGTGCTTAAGCTCCCTAATATCGTAGCTTGATAACATTAGTTTCTGGTGAAAAGTTGGTTGATGAGAAGTCCTCTCGGTGGCGAGATGACCAAGAAACGTTTCAAGCAATGCATGAGGGACAAACACAAAATAGCGTAATGCATATGTGCGATTCTGAAATTGGCTTATATCGCGTGTCATAACCAGACAAGCTCTTGGATAACGGAAAGCAACGAAAACAAACCATAAGCTAAGACACAAAGAAAAACTTACGTTTTTACACTGATAAACCCTTGGAATGTAAAAAATCACGGAAAGTCGGAAAGTACTTGAAATCATCACAGCTAATAATGATCACTGAAAGTGGCTTTGTTTCCTTTTAGAAGAGGCCTCTTTTCTCTTTCATTTGCTTGGCTGAAGGACAAAGAGAAAGGAGACTTCTTCTGTTGGTCAATAGTAGCCTTGACTCAACTGCCGTTCGTGATTCTTGACGGCGCTTTGCAAAGCGCATGCTCCCTGTTATGATTGCTGACCGTAACTTGAGAACGCTATGGCCAGGCACCGAACTACATTCGGGACATGTTTATCCTGCGTAGCAACGGTTACAGCCTACGGGGCCATCTTAAGGTTGTTATTCCAAGACCACCCTCATCTTATATACCAGACAAAATAAGGATGTCAGAATCCCTTTCTACATCTCGGAAGAACTTACAAAACATACAGTTGTCTTCATAGTATGACTGCAACTGTATGTTTTGTAAATAGACAGTCTAATTACCAATATTTTCTTTTATTAAATTATTAATTATTGTAATAGGTTATTATTCACTTCAGTTGATTTAATTTTTATTTTTCACTCTTTACTTGTACATGTAAGATTATCTAAATTATCACATTGTAATTTTTATGCCACATTTGCATTTAAACGAGCTATCGCTCATATGCGATATGTGGTTAAAAAAAATTACTTATTTATGCTTAAAGAAACGATGTCATACAATAAACAACTTACTAACCTCACTTGCTCGGGACTCTACTGGGGAATATTGGCCCTCCCCGACTGGCAAATTTCTTTTGCGCTTTAACAGCAGCGGTTTGAAATACAGCTCTGATGCGGTTCATTTACATAACCTTCCCAACTACTTTTGTCTATGATTGTAGCAAATCCAATTGGTCGGAAGCAAACGGGTCGAGTTACTCGAAGAATTGTTAGCGCGAACTATTGGATAAGTGCTATCTAAAACTCGAGGTGGTCATGGTATTTGACAACGATAAATTATTTCTTTGTACCTCGAGTAAATAAAAAGAGTTTTTACATGTTACATTTTAATAGAAAAGTAGGCACCCAAAAAAACAAAGAGTCGAACCTTCTCGTGAGCGCGAATTTGCCTGAGCTCGGGACCTTCACGTGACCTAACGCGGGTTAGCAGCTAGGGCTAGTTGCCATGGTTTTCAAAGCCTAGGGCCTGTTTCTCGAAAAGTCTATCTTTTAACATGTTTTATAGGTAACAAAAAGAAAACTGGCTGTGAAGTTTGACGACTTAAATCCTCTCCGTTCTTGAGACACAAAGGGAATTGTGACACCCGAAAATGCCCAGTAAAGTTTTTCGGGACTTTCGAGAAACGGGCCCTTGGTGAAGATGAATTCGAGACCACCCTGTCAATCGCCAACCTCGCTCCCAGGGTCTCTCTTCTCTGCCACGACAATGGAGGCAGAGAAGAGAGACCCTGGGAACGAGGTTGGTCAATCACCAAAGAGGGATCAAAGCCACCGGCAGCAAAGCCAACGCCCTAACCAGACTAACCAGGGAACCACACCCCTCTGTTTGTGGAGAAATAAAAGGAACATCCGCCCAACGCTTTCCCCCTTCAAGAATCTCCTTTCCACACGTTCGTTTTTTTTTTTGTTTTAAATAATCCACTCTTGCAACTTCAGGGTTGAATTTTTTCAATTTCAGTTTTCTTTGTACTTTTTTGTCATAAGACAGCTTTTGACGTTCCTAGTGCGAAGAAAATGACATTTCTTTCGAGAATCTTGAACTGTATATCTCTTCTCTTGTGCTTTATCGAGTTTCCATCTCGTTGGGTTATGGTGAGCTGCATGAGTCAAAAAAAAATGTTTTAATCCAGGAGGATTTTACGTCAAAAAATAAAGTACTTAAATAACTACTGGCTCTCCGAAGAACGTTAACACGTCGTTGTTTAGCACACGATATCAAGGAAATGTGACACAAACGTGCAGGGTTGCTGTTAGTGATTAAGGGCACTTTTCACGAGAAAACTAAACTAAACTAAACTAAACTAATCGTCGTCGTCGTTCCATTAGGGAGCTTACGACGACGCCGACGGCAACGACGACGCTACAAAACAATAGGTTTAGTCAGCAAAAACAATGGCTCTGCACGCTCTGCACGTGCGTTTTACATTTTGGTACATTTCTTTGCCGTCATCTCCTAAATGACGACCTGAAATGACCAAATTCAAGGTTCTGTGGAGGACGTTAGCACATGACGATGAATTTTCAGTTCTCTCTCTACGCTTCCAACTCACTCATACCAGTTTAATTCCTCGACAGTTACTACACATTTTTAACGCGGAACTACATGAAATAGTTTCGTAGTGATATGAATAACGCGAACTCGTATTTTCAAATGACGTCCTCGTAGCCGTCGTCGTCCTCGTTTCGTAAGCTCCCTATTACGTTCTCCGAAAAACGTTAACACGTCGTTGTTTGGCAGAGGATATCAAGGAAATGTACCAAAATGTGACACACACTTGCAGGGCTGCTGTTAGTGTTCGTCGCGTATCGGGTTTTGGGGATTGAGACTTACCTGACCATGCACGTCTTTGCAGTAGCCACTACTGAGACCCCTCACATGAAGTTCCACATGAGCTCTATAGCACAGCTGTCTCCACAGCAACAGGGACTCCTCGTCATCGACATCACCGTCATGATGCACTAAGGTCACCAAACAGCCATCCACCTTTACAAACAAAATCATATTTATTTATTTATAAAATAACTAAGATAGTATGCGCACTTTTCGACTGGTCAATAGCTGTGTTTAGGTGAAAGTATGTAAACACGGTGGTGATATCACACGAATTTGGATTGGTTGTGTGTTGTCAGACGCGCGTTTTGATTGGCTGGTAGGAAATATGAGCGTGTATCAAGAAAATCTGTTTCAATCAAGAAGTAAACAAAAAAAACCCGCATTTCCCTTCATTTGTCGAATTACTTTTGAGAAATATTTTACAAAAACAATAGAGGACTTTTTCCGTGTTAACATGGCCTCATCAAAACACTCGGCGAGTTGGGAAAATTCTCGACAGTTATGCATTCTCGTCACCAGAGCCTCGGATCAACCCAAGGCGCTGGGAAACTCTATGCAGGAGAACATGCGCCGCAGGGTTCTTACAGCCAAAAATTGGTTGCAGGTACCGGAGCAGGGATTACGTAAAACAAAAGATAGAAAACAAAACAACTCCAAATAAAGACTACGCCCGAGACCAAAAATACAATGTTTTCCGGTACCCGCAGAAAGACCTTAAGACCTTCAAAAGCGAGAACAATGTTGTCCCAATCGATGTTGAATTAATAGATACTCGAGGGTTCCGAATTGGATTTCCCTAAAGGTCTATAGCTAAAGGCTAAAGGCAATTTCAAGAACTTTTATAAACGGTAAGTCGTACCTATTAATTCCAAATTGTATAGTCAAGATCGTGCGGTTTCCTTCGGTTAAAGCTAGACTTATTTGTTTTCCCGTTTTCTTTACATACCAGCGCTGGAGAGAAGCACATCAAAGTCGAGCAGTAATGAGTAAAATCAGCTATCTCTTGCACACGAACGCCAATGGATATAAGAGCTGTTAAATCATCAATTAGCAAAAG
>OX421453.1:12340560-12345560 GCA_949126865.1 Montipora capitata
AACTTTTCACTCATGCAGTCAGAACTGACAAAAAGGTTGCCCATGGGTGGGAATTTGATATTCAGTATAGGTGCCTGAGGGTGGGGGATTTGACTCTGGCTTCCATGAAAATGTCAAATTCCCCTGGCCCTTCGTCAGAGCGAATCCATTCGCTCTGACGAAGGGCTAACGCTTGAAACGTCAGCTTTTAGAATCTCTGTACGGTGGCCAATTTACATTATCAACTCCGTTGATAAAACCAAATTTTTGTATACTACTTCCCCACCGACGCAGCACCACAGTTTCTTTAGAAACTACCCCTTGATTTATTTTTGCACAGCTGTATGAATATGAGGGAAAAGCAGATTTTAACAAGTGTTATTGAAACCCAAAAAGAATCGTTGTTGTCATCGCCATCGTCATCGTTATCCTCATTGTCGCTGTGATCCTCATCCTAATCAACGTCGTCTTCATCATCATCATCATCATTTCAATCAGCATTACCCGCCCAGAAACACGTTCTGTATTCTTTGCGAACTCTTTAATATCGCAAAGGATTAGGAACATCTTAAGGACGGTGCCTACTAATTCGCAGGTATTTTTGCGCGGTTTACTGAATATGCGGGAAAAGCAGATCATAACAAGTGTTACTGAAACCCATGGCAAAAAGAAAATTGGGGGTAACCACGCATTTTTCAAAGATAATGAATCAACAATATTTGTAACAAGCTTTAAAATACAAAGCAATGTAATGGCGCTCCTTTCCACATTAAAGAGGTTCTGCCAGAGTAAATTCCGACAAGCGACATGGCCTAAAAAGTAGCGACAGCAGTTAAAGTGAAATCGCGACAAACGACATCCTTTCTTTAAATTTCCGACAAGCGACACGGGATCCCCCAAAGAGCACTTGCTAAGTTCGACTTCCTTCACATAGTTTTAAGCAGCACAAAAATATCCCTGCATTAGAAAGCGCTACCGGTAGGAAACCCGAGTATCTGGAGATGCACACTGATGCGCAGAACGTATGAGCAAATTATATAACAATAGAAGGCAACCGTCCTTAATAAGAGAAAGAAAAACGAGACATTTCAAAAGAGCCATGTAGGATCACTTATTTACTAGCAAATTATTATCATCAAAAAATAACGATACAAATACCTTGGGAGGAGACTTTTCGCTAAAATTCATCAAAGAGTTGAACTCGGCGAACATTGCAAATGGCTGAATCTATGGATAAATAAACGTCAAGCGGTGTATGGTCAAAATTTAGACCAAGGAAGACTGGGTCAAGTCCTAATCAAAACAAAGATGTCCAAGAGGTTCGAATCATGGCTGCAAGATCTGTGCGACGTCTTTAAAACTTTAACAGATCTTCAAAAAAATACTGTGATTGAGAATATCATAGACATAAGCGAACCAGAGCAGCTACGTTTTTTGTCCACAAAACTAGAGATACTGGTGAAAAGAGACTACTTCAAATGTTTACCCCTGGAACTCAGTTATCACGTGTTGAAATGGTTAGACCCCGTCTCCTTATGTAGGTGCTGCCTTGTAAGTAAAGTTTGGAACAATGTTATTTTGAGCTGTGATGATGTTTGGCAAAACGCATGCAGAGATCTTGGTATGGACATCAAGGAGGTGTTGAACGGGGACGCAATTTCAAAAATTTCAGGGATCGTGCCAACGTTTCCTCTGGGGCGAAGATCGTGGAAACAAATGTACATTTCACACGTTAAAAGGATGAAAAGGCTTATGTGTGAAGACGCTTTAGAAAGAAAACAGTTATATGGTCACACAGCGCGTGTTTTTGCTCTTTATTATCGAGGAAATTATCTTGTAACTGGTGAGATTTGAGTTTACAGCGCTGTAATCTGCTTACAACAACAACAACAACAACAACAACAACAACAGCAACAACACTTTATTAACAGATTACCATTTACATGGAGTCATTTCCGCCCGCAAATAGCAGGTGCTAGTTGAGGCGGGCGGAGATACAAGGGTACAGCAGTCAGTTATAGATTAAAAGAAACCTTAAACGTAAATAGGATACACATGATCAGCCACTTATAACAGTTATCGGTAAATAAAACTGGGAACAAAATAAAGCTGGTTATACTATCTAAATTAAACTGTGTATTTCGCTATTTTATGAAGCAGAATGGGCGCTTCATCATACACTCAATGAATTCTGGTCAAAATTACTGACTATTGGTCATGTCACAGGAAATCATGCTTATGGGTCGCTAAGGGGATTTTTTTTAATTTCCATGTTTCTGACCATACTTTTGATACAAAGGAAGAATTAAGTTTAACTTTTCCTTCCTATTTTTTTTTCGAGAGGCATCAGGTTGTTAACGTGAGGAAAAGTCCTAGGCAGTGAAGTAGCTATAGTTGAATGTTGATTATCTGGACTTGTTGGGAGACTCCAAAAACTCTGGATCGTTTAGAGTCCAGATGATAGAAAATATCAATATTGATGATGTTGAACAGAGACAAGAATAAATTAGTTTTGGGTTTATTGTCTTACTTATCAATACTTGGAAAACCTTTATACAATGGGAAAAAATAAAATGTCTGCTATATTGTCTAAGTGTTCGATGGTCGTTTTAGCCCACAGCGAACTCATTCGACTGTACCTGTTTGCAAAGCTGAAAAAGTAAATCATTCATGGAAGAAAAGAGTCTGAAATGAACTTGAAGATTATCTGTTTATTCTCTATTAAATTGTTTCAAGATTAATGGAAGAGTGTACCAGTAATTCCTCTTGTTTTAGTTTTGAACTTGGGGTAGCATGTATGAGCACGCCAACCCCTTGGCCATACCCATGTTTTCATTAACAGTTTAAGCTAATCATTTTTAATTTTTTACACGTAGGATCTGATGACAGATCAGTTAGGCTATGGGACCTGAGAACGGGTCAGTGTAAGTTTGTTCTTAAGACGCACACCTGTGCAGATATCTGTTTTGATGAGACCAAAGTTCTCACTGCATCATTTGATAATACTGTCGGCATGTGGGACTGGAGCACCGGAGAAGTGTTGCAGTACTTCAGAGGGCACACAGCAGCAGGTATGTTAATAATGATAATGTTAATTGTAGAGTGTGTATAGTGTAGTGGATATTGCTCGGGGACTGTATCCTAGGGTTCAAATCCCAGCTCATGTGTTCCAAAGTTCACTCAGCTTTCCATCCATTTGTGGTGGGTAAAATGAGTACCAGTATCACTGGGGAGATGTTGTGCATGCAACGGGATAGGAATAGCGCCCACCCATGCCATATGATACGGTTTAAGCTAAAGAAAAGAAGGAGCCTTCAGGTTGCCTTTGACTGGGGTCGGCCTTCTTCTTTCTAATTGTGATGGAGTTGTTGGGCTCGACTTACCTCAGCTTTTAATTAAGGCACTCAATTCCTAGCAGAGCACTCCAATTTATGCAATATTTTACCTGCTTTTGTCATTCAAGGGAACTAAATAGTTATGCTTGCTTTACTAACGCAAGTTGACTGCCACTCAGCACACTATGAGCTTGAGTGTTCTTGGAGCATCTTTCTATTCCTACAGTAACTTTTCCACCATTTCTCAATAATTGTTATAGTGTTCACTGTGGACTACTCTGATGAGTTAGATACTGTCGTAAGTGGGTCAGCAGATTCAACTATAATGATATGGAAAATGTCAACAGGCCAGTGTTTGCAGACCAGATATGGGCATACAGATTGGGTGATAAAGGTAGGTATTGAATAAAGTGCAGTTACTGACTAGTAAAATAGTCCAAATACCAATCAGGTTTGGTTAGTTACTCGTCATAGTTGTTGGTAATCGTCTGATAAGATTACTTGGACATCACTTAAAACCAAAGGTGTGAGCAGACTAGTCCATAATTAGTTATTTCACAAATCTGTTACTCAACTAACCTGGAACTTGCAAGTACCCATTTACAAGTCCAGAAGGCTTTATTCACTGGTATCTTTTACTGTGGCACACAATAATCAGGAGATTTGTTTCTTTGTGGTTTTTGCTGAAGAGAGTTTTATGTAAGCAAGTTCACGTGAAGAAAATTAAAGGAAATACCGGCACTAAAACTAGACAACATAATAAATACAAGGAAAGGTTCGTTTATACAAACGTTGGCCGTGTAGCACTTATATTTTATATGGGATAGGAATCTAATTGTGGTTATATTTCATATGGGATAGGAATCTGGCACTTCACGTTACACTGCGCTCTCTCCAACATAATAAATACATAAGGATGGTGCCTACTAATTCAAACTTTAAGGTATTTTTGTGCAGTGTATGAGTATGCAGGAAAATCAGATCTTAACAAGTGTTATTGAAATCCAAAAAGAAAATTGTGTGTAACAATTTGCATTTTCAAAGATAATTGATCAACAATTATTATTTGAAAAAGCTTTAAAATACAAAGCAATGTATGGCGTTCTTTTCCAAATTAAAGCTTCGTTATCTCTGAAAAATGCATGATTACCCCTACTTTTCTTGGTTTTTTACCAAGAACACTTGCTAAGTTCAGCTTTCTCTGTATAGTTTTAAACAGTGCAAAAATACCCCGTATTAGTGAGCACAACCCATAGAACCTATGTGCAATAACTATAGTAAGCACCTTCCTTAATTGACCACCCGTGTCAATGGTTTTCAGAGACACTTGACCCAGTGATTCATTGAACTACAGAATAAACCTTCCTGCATATCGTTTGCATTCTATTAAACCATGGGAGAGCTTAATATTTAACCATGTGACAAAGGTTTCTGCAATTTTGCTATCACTCAAAAGTTCAAATCCTCAACAAGGTTCAAAATCGTACTCATCGAGCTTCAGGTACCTTGCTCATCAAAACATAATATGTAATGTTTAGAGCTGTTTTGAAAGTGTGAGTCAACAACTGAAGGAACTCGAAATTTAGCATCTTGTGTTATTGTTTCCTCACAAGGTTATCCTGAGGAAAGCGGACGTAAAGTCCCAACACTTCCGTAAAAACGAGTTTGTGTTGGTCACTATGGACA
>OX421453.1:12350560-12388060 GCA_949126865.1 Montipora capitata
CCGAAAGAGCGAAAAATGGGAAAATGGAAAAGGTCTCTACCCTCGTTTTTTTTTCCCCCAAGGATTACATTTTCGAAAATCAAATGAGAACTACTTGATATTGCAGGGTCTTTACCGCATCTCCAGCCAAGTGGTTAGTGGCTTATGGAAACATGTACAGTCTTCTAATGGACATGAACTTTCTGTATGTGGTAAGAACTAGAAATGAAGAGACTGTCGCGGAATTTTCTCTTCCGTCCTTTCGCAGATCTGTCCGCGGATCAAACTTTACTCCGGGGGAAGTTGCTTGGTTAGACGGATTAATTACTGCCCCCGGAGATGGCCTTGTATTTGCGACAAGTATGCCGGATTATAGTGTCCTAGTGATCATTCTCAAAGAAGGGACGTAACACGTTATTGAGCCAATCGCAGGTCTGTGTAGTGCAAGTCAAGCTAAATATAGTGTTCCTGGGAATGAAGTGAGGAAGGAAATGCCAGCAACTCTTTGAAATCGCGTCAGGTTTTCGACCTTTAAAAGAAGTAGAATCGTACACTGACTAAATGTATCAATACTTCAGGTTTTGAACGAGTATTGGCTCAAAATTTTACAGATGCTGCGATACAGAAATATGTTCAAAAAATAACGTGATTCAAGTATTCCTTTACCGGGAAGGTCTCTGTCCTGGGTGATGGGTAGAAAGGAATATTTTTTTACATTTTTTTTGGCATAAACATACGGCCATTTTTATCTAATCGGTTAGCCAACAAACCAGCGCTGAATATTAAAAGCGCATTTTATAATTAGCTGTATCCCTGAAAAATTTAGTCTTACGTACTAAATAGTCTTTGCGAGCTGTTTACTTTAAATATTCTAACGTTTACACAAAATTGTCGTGCTCATTAACGCTTTTGCCACCCAGTTATCAAGCTCGTCTCCAGAGTCTTTTCGGCTTTCAACACGGCGCCTGGTCCTCTCCTGACAAGAAGGAGAAGCCGACAACACTCTGGGGACAAGGTTGACCCATCATTAGTTTATCGGTTTCGATGGCTAATATGGCAATGTTTATGGGAATCGAAAGGCTTAAATTGGGGAGATGGCTAAATTTAACAAGTTCTTTGAATTCTTGAAGCCAATTTGCCTATAAAACAGTAACTTTAATGAAGTCAGCAAAGATTTCCCCATGAGGGTTTGAATCGAATGTCTTGTGCTTGACCATCGACTTTTAAACATCAATCAAAGAATCACAAAAATATTAATTGCAATATTTTTGGCAGTATGATTTTTTTTATTCAAGGAATACTTGCTTATATGAAATAGGTGTATTTGTTAATTAGGATTTAAATCAATGGAGTTGGTCAGTGTGTAACCACGACGCCATTATCGACAGTGGTCAATAAATAAATTCTAATTAAATGGTGAGAACTACGTTCATCTTTCCTTGTGAGGGCTGCACTGATACCCTGCTGAGAAACTAAAAGAGAGCAACGGCGTAGGAACAGTTCCCAGTTTCCTCTGATGGTACTATGGAGATAAGCTATGGGCTTCTTGTTTTTTGTTTTTGTTTTTGTTTTTGTTTTTTTTGTTTTTTACGAGACATCTGGTTTGTCTCTTTCTACTGGGCAAACCTGCCCAGAGGGAAGGAGCACGAACAGGACTCGAGGTCCTATGCGAGGTGCTCCACCCTACCCTATCCAGACCAGAAAGACCAGACCACAACACCGGGAACTACATGCCCTACTCTTTACGACAAGTGTGCGGGTTCTTTAACGTCCCACAGGATTATGAACATTGAAGGGTTGTGAGACGGGACCTCCGGCTTTTCGTCCTTATCCGAGAAGACTAGAGAGTCTAACCATTTGCAGATGTAATTACAAAGGCAGCACTTTCTCCTCAGTTATTTAAAGACCCTGAGTGTTGGTCCGGCCGGAGTTGAACTCACGACCTCCCGCGTGACAGCCCGGTGCTCAACCAACTGAGCCAGCGGTGCGCGGTTCTTATGTTTCACTTAAGATGTTCCTAACCCTTTGCGATATTAAAGAGTTCGCAAAGAGTACAGAACGTGTTTCTGGGTGGGTAATGCTGATTGAAGTGATGATGATGATGATGATGATGATGATGATGAAGACGACGTTGATTAGGATGAGGATCACGGCGACAATGAGGATAACGATGACAATGGCGATGACAACGACGACGACAGCGACAACAATGAAGAGAAATACGACGACGACAACAGTGAGGAGAGCGGCGAAGACGACGACGTTATCGATGATGATGATGATGATGGTTGTGGTGGTGGTGGTGATATTCATGATGAGAATTCACCCCGTGGGGGTGTTAAAGAGCTTGCAAAGAGTACTAGACGGATTTCTTTTCCTTATCGGGTGTTAGTGAGTTTGATGTGGATTGTCATAGTGATGATGATAACGATGACAACAAGAATGAGGTAGCACGGCGGCGATGACGCTGATGATGATGAAGAGGAGGAAGAGAAGGAAAAGGAAAACGACGACGAGTCGACAATTACGATAAACCGTAAGCCCCGTAATCCCATTTTAATGTCCCCAACCCTGTGGGCTGTTAAAGAGCTCGCAAAGAGTACGAGACGGATTTCTTTTCCTTATCGGGTGTTAGTGAGTTTGATGCTGATTGTCATGTTGATGATAATAGCGATGATAACAAGAATGAAAGAAGTGCCCTGACCTCCGTTTATGTGCGGTCGACACATCGTTGCGATGTCTGCCTTATTTGCTCCATGGCGATGTTCCTTTTTTGTAGCAGCTCTTCTCTTTTTACTTCAATCGCTCATCCGTCTCGAAGAATGACGTGATGGTAATGGTAATGGCTTTATATCTCGCACATATCACGTACAGTTTCATGGCGGTTAACAGTTCTGTGGAACTTCTGAAATTCTTCGAGAGATAGAATACCAATACTGGGAGTGTCCTCCTACTATTCACGAACAGTGTGTGGGTTCTTTAAGGGCGTTCGCGCCAATTGTTTCTGCGCATCCTTACTGCGCACGCAAATGCACACGCCACGTCATACACGAGCGCGCGCGCTAAGTAATAAAATGAGAAATGATAGGGCAAAAGGCCATTGCTATAGCTTTGCCTGGATTTAACGGTCTTGGACGTTCGGTGACCCCTAGTTTTCTTTCCAGAAACGGATTTTATTTACATTTCTCTCCACGTTGTCCAAAAATAAACAAAAAATCAATGTGGGAAGTTAAAAAAATTTCAAGATTTCTGCTCACGGGACATCAAATCCTGCCATCTTGCGGCTGCAAGGCGCGAGATACTGTGGTCGCTAAATGCGAACTTGATCTTTAAGGAACCTCACCAGTTGACTAAATTCACTTAATAAGTCCACTTAAATAATATTTGGCAGAGAAGATTTCACTTCAAAGATTTGATTGCAAGATATTTGGGTTTACAGACACTGGCCTTATTCGCTAACGAAGCCCGATTTTGTCACATTTTGGGTGTTTTCCGGGCATGTTCTCTCCAAAACGAAGTCGGTGACCCCCCATTTTTTTTACATTTCTGACATAACTAACTCATCATCTTACAGTGGTAAAAGTTTCAGAAAAAAATCAATGTTAAAAAATTTTCGCGCGAACGTCCTTAACGTCCCATAGTGTTGATTAAAAGGGAAGGGGGGGCGGGAATGAGACGGGGCCTACGGTTTGTAGTCCTTATCCGAGAAGACTTGAATGTCTAGCCAGAAGAAATTACAAAGGTAGCACCTTCTCCTTGTTTTTAAGACGACCCTTTCCCTCGATCTCCCGCACGCAAATCCGTTGTTCAACTCACTGAGCCACCGCCACTACCCAGTTTTCTTGATTTGGATTACAGTGGAACCCCGCTCTACGGACACCCGCTTTTCTGTGTCCCGAGTCAGAAACTCTCGTATATCGTCAACCCTGCTTTACGAACACTGGTTACGTGCGCACTGTCTAGTTTCATTGACGCAATTATGTGCCAATCGTAGACATTGTACCCTGTTGAAATGACGACAGATTTCTCCGGGAAGCACGAATTTTTACGTTTTGTCTCCTATTACAGTTTCACTTCCTTGGCTTTTTGCGGCAGTCATTCTTCGTAGCCTTCTTCCTCTTTGACGGCTTTGTCGCGTACAGCTAAAGTTGAGAAATTAAACAATGTTTCTAGTGGAAATGTCTGTTGTAGTCTTTTATATCGATAAAACATTTTTTTCGGGGCATTTTTTTCTGAGAGCCCACTTAATACGGACACCTGGATAATATGGATTGGTCAGTTGTAATGACGCAATGAAATTTTAAAATATGCGCGGCATTGGGAACAAAAAGTTAAAATAGCTTTGCGAAACTTAAAAAAACTGTGACGGGGCATGGGGATCCGCTGTCTTACCTCATCTCATCCTCTCTTGATAGGCGTTAAAAAGGAGAAAAACGTGGTGGCCAGCGTTGGAATATTGCTCAAGTTTTCGATTGTGAACTTGAAAAGCTGTCGTTGTAGGACGAAACAGATCGCAAATTCCCGGCTGTCTATGTTTTTCGTGAAGGTCATGAACAACTTCTCAAAGGAAACGATCTTGATCCTAAGTAAACACTTACAGCATTGCAGTTGTCATTTTCTTGTTTTTAATTTAGTTTGTTTGCTTGAAATCCATGTTGTCTATTATGTTGTCACGGAAGTATTAACTGGTTTCAGTTGAGTTCAGTGCATATCCGCAAAAAGGAGAAGGAAACTGTTATGATATTGGCGATATTAGTTCTTGTGTTATTTAAAGCTGTCTGCTGAAAGGCTCCGACAGTCTGCAGTGGTGTTCGAAGGTAACTTTGACGACCTCGAAACAATAAATGCATTTTGTTTTCGTGGGAAAAATAATTTAATACTCGTCCAAAAAAAAGGAATATCGTTTCCGGTAAACCTGATAATGACATCATTATCCTTGGAAATGTAACTTACAAAACGTGGACACCGCTTTTAAAGTATTGCATCCCGTTTTCGTGGTCTTTAAAACTTCGAGAAAAAGAAAAGTTTCGTTTGAAGTAGCAAAGTAGACGCAAATTGAAAGCAACTGATCCCTTCTTATAGTTTGCAATGAAAACAGGCTGCTTGTATGAAGAACTAACTGATGCATGGTCTTTAAATGTTGACTCACCCCGTTTGCTTTTCATCTGAAATTGGTAGAAATAAGTTTTCAAACCGTCTACTTTTGGATGACGTTTCGTGGATGCCAGGACAATTGATGACAATGCCTGCATGGAATTTGTATAATTAACAACATTGGTATCTTTGGTTAACCTGTCAAATTGCGTGTATACGCCCGTCTGTTATGCATGTTTGCACTAAGCGCTTGATCTATATTCATTACCTTTGAAGACGTTTTATTTAAGAAGTGTGAGTACTATTAATACACTGTTAATTTTGTTCAGAAATAGGCTCTCGCGAGCGAAAACAAACCGTTTCTAACTTTGTTAGGCATCAAGGTTGCTCGACACAATGCGACTCGATCTGCTGGGTGTTGTTTTGTTTGTTCTTTATCTGTGCGTCCATTGTATCGCTGGAAATTACGCGTTCAACATAAACGATCCGTCCGTTGAAAACCCACATCGTGCACCTCAAGTTGACGATCGCCCTGGTGTATTTAACATGGATGCCCGACAAGCCTTAAAAGCTATCGAAGAAGTTTACAATGGAAGCATTGACTGCAAAACTATGCTCGCAAAAAGGAACATGAAACTTCTGGGTATCAAATACAAGAACAGTGTTTTTACCGACCAAGCTAACGTTGGCATCCGCTCGGCCAATTTGGTGTCGGATCTGCTTCCGACGGGCTCTTTAAAGTCGTTGAATTTTACCGAGGGAATGGTGTTGCTGACACAATCCGAGGTATTAGATGCTATAATAAGGAACAATTTAGAAAACGACCCACTTATTGTGGGTTCGGCTCTGATTTTTGATAACAACAGCTACATTAACAATTCATTTTATGCTCCTTACGCTTATCGCAATCCAGAAGACACTTTTATCAAAGTTAGAGACTTCTCGCAGAATTTGAACTACGTTCAGGAAGCGTTTGTTAAATTGATTCGAGAAAAATCGCTCAACCGAGAATTCCCTACGCGATCGACCTACTTCTTTTTGGAAAGCAAAGGGAATAAAAGAATCAAGCTTACGCATCCGTTTGTGGAGTCCATAGATGGCTTATGGAGCCGACCTTATTTTGAGTGTTCTATATTGAAAGCTTGGGTCATTACGTACACGTCTCCAATTCTGGGGAACTGGGACAAGACGGGAAATATCTCCTTCATGTAAGTTGCATTTAAAGTAAGACTAATATTGCTAATGGTTTTTAAACCAATGCAATACTCATGAAATCTACGCAGTCACGATTTGCCGATACAATTCATGCCTATAGTCGCCTAACTGTACGTGTTTAAATGTGATATTAGGGACTTTAAGATGTACGACGCGGTGGTCGACGAGAACGCCACGAAACAACAATATCATTGGTTAAAAGAGGAAAAATAATCGTGTTGCACGTGCGGCACGCGTTTTAACACATACACGTGCGGTTCTCTGCAGAACAACGACGTGAAATCACCAAATTTGAGGTTTTGACGACAACGTGAGCGTTCAAATGTGAATCTTTCGTTCTCTATTTTTGCTCTGAAACCGCTCGTACCAATTTATTTTTAGGATACTTCGGCCACATTGTAAGACGCGAACGAGATGGCCAAACCGCGAGAAACTTACGATAGTGCAACGTTATATTTTGAGGTGACGTTTTCGTCGACGTCGGCGTCGTAGATCTTAAACTCCCTATTTCATGTTTAAGGGGCGCCGGCGTGCGAGGATCACCATGGTTAAGAAAACATGGTAACCCATCCATGCGAGAAATTTAGGTTTTGTTTCTGGCGTCATCGTGGGATCTCCCGTCCTTATGTCCAGCTACTCGTGTAAGCTACAGTAGTAGTCCAGGGGACGCGTAGAGGGAGGGGCTGGGTGGGCTACAGTCCCCCCCCCACTTTTTTCCTGTGGTTTTGTTTTCTCCTAAACCTCTTCCCCCCCCCCCCTACCCTCACACTTCCGTAATCCGTACCAAAACCTAGCCCTCCCCCCCCCCCCCACAACTTTCAAATGTACTCCGCGGCCCCTGAGTACGCGAAATATGGGACTGTTGGAACCTGCTTTTTTCGGCGGGAAGTTTGCATAGGCTGGAACCCGCGTTATTTTGGCGAGAAATTGCATGACCGACGTACTAAGTTTCAGTAAACGAGAAAACATTTTGAAGACAACCACAAAACAAGCTAAACATTTTTTTAATATGTCGTGCAACGAAGAAAGAAGAGAAAGAGAGGAAAAACCAGTAAGCGGGCGACTAGTAAACGATGCTCAACGTGAAAGACTGTGACTGAGAACACGACAAAACAGGCGAAATATCAGAGGCGAGTAACAAGGGAGAAAGGAGAAAGAGCCTGAATAAGGAGACGAAATTATAGTGACGAACAGCAGAAGAAAAGCAAGCGCGCTCAAGGGAAAACAGGCTGAATAATGGTGAAGAAATCATAAAGAAAGAAAGAGCACTCGAAAATAGACTAATATATCAGTAGTGTAGCAGCTGTCGTAACGTGCTATTGTTTGGTATTGTAAGCAGCTTCTATTGCTTTTAAGTTTAAGTCTAAGTTATTGTCTCAATTGTTTAGTCTTTTGTTTTTGGCTAGGGTAGAGAGCCAATCACATTACACGTTACGAGAGCTGCTACATCACCCTAATTTATAGTAATGAGCAGGCTGGACTAGTCGTATGGTAAGCAGACTTGGTATAAGAAGTCAAATATATGTGAAAACAAAAACATAAATAAATACGAATTGAAGAGCTCCGCTTTTAGGCTTGCCTAAATATAGATATGTTAATGCGAAAAAGGGAAGTCTGTTCGATTTTCTATATTTCCAGCCGTCCTTCCAGACAGCCTTCTGCTGTCTTTTTGCGTTGTCCCACTGGAGTTCGTAGTAATTTTTTCTGTTTATTTTTTTCCATAGGGGTATGAGCACAATTGACATTGCTCTGACAAATGTGGATATCAATCAATGCGATAAATCACGAGAAGGCACGTTTCAGTTTGAAATTTTCGCTGGCACTCATCATTGTAAGAATGAGACGACACAGGTGAGAATTCTCGTGACCAGAGCTTCGGATCTTATGTCCGCACATGACCCGAGACTCTGGGAAACTCTGTGTACGAGAACTTGCGCCGTAGGGTTCTTAAAGCCAAACACTGGTTATTTGAAGATTACGGCGCCTGCTCATTTCTCGTACTAACATGAATGCACCAATCAGAGACCCTCACCACATTGGTGGAGGGCGCATGTCCTCGAAGAATGGTAAGCGAGGACAACGATGACGACGACAGCCACAAGAACGACAAGTATAAAAATGTCACTTGGTGTTATTTTTATGATTTCGCGATTATTCAAAGTCGTTCGCCATAAAAAAATATTTGGTCCAACTGGTCGAATCCTCGTCGACGGCCCATCATTTACGCTCTCGCTGTGGTGGGGCGATCATAATGCTGCTCAGACCACAACTAAGCAGTGTTTCCTCCAAAGCTCACGTTATGTCCAGTTTTCAACCAATCACTGCCGCGTTTACTTTAGTCTAACTGTTATTCTAAGAGAGTTGCGTATAGGAACGTACAATTCCTTATGTTTGCTTCACGCCGTTTTCACTAAGCCAATTCTTTTTAATTGATTTCATTGCTAATGCAGTTTCCCTTCCCTCTTTTTTTGTTTGCAGTGCGAATTTGTCAGTGGGTTTGGTTTCCGAGCCGGTTCGTACAAGTGCGTGTGTAAGCCTGGGTACTATTTTCCAAACGTCACGGCTCATGAGAAATACTTCAATGGTTCTGTAATCGAGGGTGAAGCCGCTGGCAAACAAAACAGCTACTACTTGAATCCAGGCTCTTTTCAGTGCCTCAAGTGCCAACCTGGGTGTGACACTTGCGTGGATAGCTCGCCGTGTATTGTTACCTTGAACTGGCCTCTTAGGAAAGCCCTTATGGGCTTATCAGCTTTCAGCATTCTAGCCGCCTTTGGGATAATGGTATTTGTTATTTTCTTTCGAGAACTAAAGGTGAGCAAATAACTCTAACTTTGTTCAAATTTCTGAAGTTTATTTGCTTAACGACCGACAAGCAAAACTGTGAGCTCTAATTTCTATTCAAAGGCTCTGAGCTTTAAGTATTCACATAATGCATTCTTGAGCGATTTACTTTTCGACCTCTCATTTCCTTCGACCCACAATCTTGGACAGAATTAAATGGAACAGCAAAAACCCCATTCCCCCCCCCCCCCCCCCCCCCCAAATCAAGGATGAAACCATGCAGAAGCCAAAACGCGCCATTTTCCCATCCTTGAATTGGAGGGGGGGGGGGGGGTACAAATTTCCTATCTATTTTGTCCAAGATTGCAGCTCGGGAAGTGCGGCCTAGTGGTTAGGGCGCTTGCCGGGAGATCCCAGGATCCTGGGTTTAAGACACGTTCTGACCACTCGTTGAATTTGTTCCTGGTAGTCCCTGGTTGAACTTCTCCGCTGCACTTGTAATAAGCCAACTAGCATGCCTCCAGTTATAGAGGATATTACATGGCCGCGCGGAGATACGAAAATACTAAATCGTTTCACAAAATGCATCGAAAGGCGCAATTTTTTATATGTAACCATAGCAACAGTGATCTTTTCACGTGTGAAGATAAAATGTTATTTTCACGTGTGAAGATATCATGTTTTCGCGCGAAAGCTCACTTGGTATTTCATTGGTGTTTATATAATAAATTGTATTGTATTGTGTTGTAAGATTTTAAAGGGGCTGTGTCGCGAAATTTAGCCAAATTCAGCGACTAAGAACTGGCAACCAAATCAAGCGAAAAGTAAAAATAACTACTTAAAACGTTGAAAAGGTTTGAACAAACAGCAAATGTAAAGGGAGGCGGAGATGGGCAAAACTAAAGAAGATTAAAATGGACTGCAATTAGGGTTTTTGACTGTTGAGCCTAATAGTTTTTCAAAGCTTAGATCTATTTCTTGTCACATAAATTCTGTATGCTCGACAGAATTATTTGTCCCGAAGCTCTTATTTGTGTTGTGTAAAAATGATTGGGGTGCAGGAATGGTGCAGTGGTGAGAGCACTCGCCTCCCACCAATGTGGCCCGGGTTCGATTCCTATACTTGGGGTCATATGTGGGTTGAGTTTGTTGGTTCTCTACTCTGCACTGAGAGGTTTATCTCAGGGTACTCCGGTTCTCCCATCTCCTCAAAAACCAACATTTGAAATTGATTTGCGTTAACTTGTTGATTTCATTTTGCAGTGTCTTCCAGCAGTGTCTTCCTGCTCCAGCGCTAGAAGGCTAGACACTTGAATAAAGTTCTAATGAAAAAATTAACGTTAAGTTGCCTAGCGAGGAAGGGCGAGTGATTGGTTAACTACTCAAAATGAACTGCACCGCCGTGACACAACCCCCGAATAAAAAAAACATTGAATGAAAACCTTTCACTCAAAATAAACTATTTTCTTTTCGAAGAGAGGGCTTCAATAGCCCTTATCGGAGTTATCAGCGGTTTTGCCACGTAAACGAGGCTAAGGGGTCATTTTTTATTGAATTGACCCTTAAGCCTCTTTTGCATGTAGTTTTAGACAAAAGAAAATCTGCCTGCAGGCTCAACTCCAATAAGGTCCATTTCGCCGGCCTGTCTGGTGATGGGCAATCAAACTTTCGAAAAATAATGATCACTTTATTTAAGTTGCGAGGTCATTTTAGCCGAGTACGAGTGCTCTACTAATTGGGCAGACTAGAAATCAACATCAATTCAAATGTTGGTTTTTGAGGAGAGGGGAAAACCGGAATTCCCGGGGAAAAACCTCTCGGAGCAGAGGGGAAAACTGGAATTCCCGGGGAAAAACCTCTCGGAGCAGAGGGGAAAACCGGAATTCCCGGGGAAAAACCTCTCGGAGCAAGGGGAAAACCGGAATTCCCAGGGAAAAACCTCTCGAAGCAGATTAGAGAACCAACAAACTCAACCCACGTATGGCTTCGAATCTGGGAATCGTTCCGGGCCACATCGAAAAGTTAAGGGTAGTGAAGTCTTGATCGCAGTGGCACTCTTTTCGCTGCAAGAGGGCATGTACAGGATATGTTTTTCTCCAGAGATGTTTTCGTTCGATTCGATCTTGATTGGCATGCGGCCAATGGCGAGGGGATTTCGCACCGTTAATGCAGGAGCGAATCGAATTCAATGATCATAAAGCGTAATAAATGAAGAGCCGTCTGTTACCAGGTTGAAAGCTCTCATTTTAACGGACTGCGTTTGCATTGCGCTGATGGGGTTTTTGTCTAAGAAACTGTGGTGTTCCGTCGGAGAGCCAGTGAAGTACGGAAATTCGGTCTTGTCAGCTGATTCGCTCTGAACAAGGGCTAAATGTCCAAGGGTTAGCTTTCTAATCTCCTTAGTCAGTTTACCTTTATCACTTCAAGGAGGCGGCATGGTCCAGCGGTAAGGGCGTTGGGTTTGCATGCAGTTGCCCCAGGTTCAAATCCTGTTCTAACCTCTGGTTAGGATTTGTTTTCGGTTGTCCCGGATTCAACTCTACCACGCTTTGTAAATAGCCAACTGGTTGCCCCCGGCCAGTTGGGGTTCTTAATCATGTTCCTGTTAAAGTCCCAATGACGCTTATATTTTCCCCGTTTTTTTAACTTTTCGTTTACATATCTAGTGTCTGGAGTGAAGTGCTTCAAACATTTTTCCCCTCGTAGTGTATCCTCGTGTTTTAGCGGGCCTTTGATTTATATACACTTTACGCAGAAAGTTTTTTCCGAGTCAGTTGGGCCCTGGTAACTAATGACGTCAAAGAAGTAACTTGATCGCACCTCTTCAGAAAGAAATGCGCAAAAGTGTAAGAATAGAAGTCTTATTGAAAATCTAGAGCTTTTTGTTGTCTTTGGAAATGTCGGACGATAAGTTACCCTTCGGATGCTGTGAATGTTCTTGCGATTCAGAATGGAATTACATTCTAGACTTCTTTGACGTCATTAGTTACCAACTGGCTCGGCCAAAAACCAAAGGCCCGCTAAAACGCGTGGATTCACTATGAGGGGAAAATGTTTGAAGCACCACACTACAGGCACTATAAATATTTCAACGAAAAGTTCAAAAACGGGGAAAAATAAGCGTCTTAGGGAATTTGAGTTTGAGTTGTTTCTTTCAGATGATTAAAAGTGGGGTTCCTGTGAACTAGCTTGATAGCTAAGTGCACTTCCACTATAACCAAAGCCTTTACTTTACATTTTTTACTTTAATGAGTCAGCTGAATCTGCGTACTTTTACGAAAAGGAAGATGGACATGCCTTGAACAGCTTCCTTTCTTCTCATAGGTGGTTAAAATTGCAAGCCCTCAATTCCTTGTGCTTGTTCTGTCGGGATGCATCTTGCAGTACTGTGAGGTTAGTTCTGTTCCAAAGTGACGCTAAAGCGAAGTGAAGGGATAGAGACTTGAGAAACGTGGTTCCTTTTATTCTCCAACTATGTCGTGGATTTAAGTTTTATTTTACCAATAGGACATGATTTTTGTTCGGAGAAAGAGGTAAATTCTAATCTCATGATTCTGAAATTCGGGCTCATTTTCTTAGATAGGGTTGTTGAAACTTTTAATTTTTTCAATTCACCATCGAAAGCAGTTTCTGAATAGGCCTTTTGCAGCTTGTGATCACAGGGTACAAAAACCACCATAGAGGAACGCATCTAAAACAAAGAAAATTTAAATTAACCTGCTTAGTTTTAGATATTCCCAGTGCGCAATTTGCGTTCCAGTAGGGAAGTTTATGTACCCATGCGATCACTAAGCTGCAAAAGGCCCGTTGTCCTAGTTTGACTGATTAACTTTAAAAAATTTCGCTGTATTAGCCAATCGAAAAGCAAAACCAAGAGTGAATTGCTCGATCGCCTTTTCCCTCGCTTGGCGTCAGCTGCACAGAGCTTGCTGTCCGTTTCAATTGGCTTGTTTGATTGTCTGGTCTCTTGTGATTGGCTGGAGTAATTCATTTCCTTTTATGGCTCTCATTTAGCAATCGCTCTCCAAAATATTTCGTCATTTCCTTTAATGATTGCGCAAATTTAATTAAAGCACATCACATGGTTGTGCAATGGCAGATTCATCTTTTATAGCGCATGCGCGAAGTTTAAGCCAACGTGCATACCTGGCATTCAACAAAAATGGCGTCGTTCAAGTGAGATCGAATATGGTGTCTAATACGCTCAGATCACAGACAAATGCATAAACCGTTTGCGATAGACCCCATTCTTGTCCCCGGAGTCCGCTTTCCTTTTAGTCAGCACCAAGAACACGGTGACTCTGGTCACAACCAAAGCAGGAAGTCCGCAAATCACGGACTTACGGCTCTTCTATGCATTCTCATAAATTTGAAACAATAACAGTTGTCAACGGTTACAACATTATACCATTACCGCGACTGCGCGTATTTTGGCTGTGGCCAGAGTCCGTGTTATTGGTGCTGACCAAAAGAAAAGTGGACTCAAAGGGACGAGAATGGATAGACCCACATTAAAAGATGTCGCGCGTTTTCAGAAACGGTCGGTCGGCATCACTTCACGAGCCAAAAATTATGACTGAATATAACGAGAATCACTACCAGCGCTCTATCCTAAATAATTAACAATTATTCGATGTATGAACGCGCTTTGGATATGAGTTGGTTATAACCAGTCTCATATCCAACAAGCGCGAATGGAAGAATTGTTTTATTAATTCCTTAAACTCCAAAAGTTTGAAAGTACGAAATTCGAGCGAAAAAAGGGAGAAAATCCTAGCGAAATCGAAAAAACTTGATGAAGATGCGATGTTGTGTAATACCTTGTGGTCAGACAGACGCAGGCTCATCACAAAAACATTTCTTACCTTTTCGCGTACTTCTAAGCGTCTAAATTGATCCAAACTTTCCACAAAAGCTTGTTTTTTGGCTTTATTCCGTGAGAAATTTCGCTTTCCGGCGAGAAAATTTGTAGTCTAGCAACGCTTAGCACAATCATTTACCATATAAGGTCAAAGTAAGGTATATGAGCTGATAACCGAGATTGAGTGAACCAATCAGAGCACGAGAAATGCATTAACCGAGGTTGAAAATTTAATAATAAATAATAATCTAGCCGACATCTACTGTATTTCGATGTTATTTCTTTTTCTTTGTTTGACGATCCAGGATATCAGGATAGCCGGATTTCACGCAGATATGCGTCTAGTTTCACATCCTAAACATCACTCACTCGCCAAAAAGAAAACCATGTTTTCAGTACAGTAGCCTTCCTCGTGTACAAAGAAATGTGACTAGAACGTAACAATTTAGCTCTATTGGAATCGAAATGTTCCAGCTGAATCGCTCAGCCTTCATCGGTCTGTTTGAATGGGAGGGGTTACACGGCAGCACTCAGCTCTGTTAGCACGCGTTCAGAGCGGTCCTTTGATGGAAGTATAGCGTCATAAATCTTTAGAAGTTCGAAGCCGAATTGTTTCGATTCCAATCGAGCTAAAATGTTACGTTCTAGTCACATAATTCTTAGTGGTTTTTAATTAATCTGCATTGAAACTAAATAACAAAATATTAAAATCATTTCTGACAAAACAACAACAACAACAACAATGATAACAAATGTAGAGAAGGAGATATCTCGTTTATCCAGAAGGCTAGTGGCTATCTAAGGCGAGGTGCTGTCGAATGACAACTTCTTGCTTGCTTCCTTCAGAAACTCTGAACTCGATGTTAACTACAAGCATGACAAAACTGCATACCAATGTAAATGTAAACAGCGACGTACCCGTCAAATATCAGTTTAAAAAGCTTGACAGCTATCATAGGTTTTTACATTTTCTGCGGGAACTTTTTTTCTCCCCAGATTATAATCATATACCCAGAACCCAGGGACAACTTTTGTATTACGAGACTATGGTTTCGCCATATTGGTTTTGGACTTGGATTCACCTCTCTACTTCTTAAAACGTGGAGGTAATTAATATATCAATATGTTATGTTTCACACATTTTCTTTTGTTAATTGTTGGAGCATCCTTTCCGATCAGCACGAGGCTTGGTTCTCATCCAGGTAAGCGACAGTCTAGCAGAGGAGGGTTGATGAGGTTGCTCAGTACAGCGGTAACGATAAATTGCAGTTAGGCTGAGGAGTAAAATACCCTTCTTGACAGCGTTTCCTTAATTACCCTGTCTATCGAGAAGAAAAGGAAGCCTCTTCTCGGAGCTCCTCGATGTTCTGTCACGCATGCGCGACGTGACGTCAACGCACCGTCACTTCCAACTGGTTATAGTGGATTTTAAACTTGTTAAGAGTTAAATTATTCGTCCAAAGTTCTGGACGACATCGAGGCGATCCGTGCATAGGTGACCTTTCCTTGTCTCTACAGAGGGAACTCAAAGACACCAAGCAGGGTAAAGAAATTGAAGTACAAGTGCTTAAATCAAGTTTTGAATTAACGCGTGAAACAGTAATTCAAAAACTATTAGGCCGTAAAAAAATGATCAATCAAGTTATGGGTACAAGTCGTTCGCTCCTTGTTAAAGGCGACGTTCATTGTTGCCTGCCCTGAGCATAGTAACATAATAACTTATCATTACCTCTGTATGTATTTATGTTATCCTGACTACAAAAACGTGCGCTCGCAATTATGTTTCCTGGCTCCACCTATAGCGAGGACTTAAATTTAGCCGGTATATCAACCCTTCAAGATCGTAGATTCAGCGGCTTGTCACGAATTCATTGCGCAGCTTATTCCGGATAACCCGGTTTACAAGCTAGTGCTAGTAGATTAGAATCTCCAAGTGCCTCTGCCCACTACTCACTCAGATCGAGAGAGAGAGAGAGAGAGAGAGAGAGAGAGAGAGAGAGAGAGAGAGAGAGAGAGAGAGAAAGAACTAAGACAACTGCCACAAATAGGTTTGGTGACTTTGTGTTTATTAGTGTAGTTTGTATTATTTATGTATATTTATCATATTCAGCATTTACAAGTATCCATTTTTTCGTATAGTTATATCTGACCAGACCTGTAATTCAGATTTTTCTGCTAGAGGTCTCAATAAACAAAACTACTACTACTACTACTACTACTACTACTACTACTGCTACTGCTACTGCTACTGCTACTGCTACTGCTACTGCTACTGCTACTGCTACTGCTACTGCTACTGCTACTGCTACTGCTACTGCTACTGCTACTGCTACTGCTACTGCTACTGCTACTGCTACTGCTACTGCTACTGCTACTGCTACTGCTACTGCTACTGCTACTGCTACTGCTACTGCTACTACTACTACTACTACTACTACTACTAAAAGTTTGGTCGCTTATTGTTTAGTTAACATACTTTTGAAATTTAGTAGTAGTACTAAAACTTTGGTCGCTTATTGTTTAGTTAACATACTTTTGAAATTTAGTAGTAGTAGTAGTAGTAGTAGTAGTAGTAGTAGTAGTAGTAGTAGTAGTAGTAGTAGTAGTAGTAGTAGTAGTAGTAGTAGTAAACCTGTTTATTTTAACTGGAATTGTCCTATTTGATGGTCCGCCATTACTACCTTTAAGATCTTGAGAGAGCTGGATCGAGGACAAAATGACTTCAAAGGCTCACTAGTTTAAGAATGCAATGCATGTGTAAGTCGCATAATTAATATGCAGCACGGGAGTCTTGTGGAGGCGCGGTGGCCTCGTGGTTAGGGTGCTCGACACCGGATCGAGTGGTCTGGGTTCGGGGTCTGGCCGGGGACATTGTGTTGTGTTCTTGGGCAAGACATTTTACTCTCACGGTGCCTCTCTTCACCCAGGTGTATAAATGGGTACCGGCGTAATGCTGGGGGTAACCCTGCGATGGACTAGCATCCCATCCAGGGGGGAGTATAAATACTCCTAGTCGCTTCATGCTACTGAAACGGGAGATAAGCGCCGGCCTGATGAGCCTTCTGGCTCTTAAGCAGAGACTTTACCCTACCTTTTTACGGGAGTCTTGGGCTTTCAGGCATTTAAACTCGCGTTTTGCATATATAAAAAGCTGCATTCACACGCTTAAATATTGAGCCTTTGACGTCACTTTACCCTGGATCCAAGCCTTTGAGGTCCAATCGGTCAGTTTTGAACGTGAGTAAGGCGGATCGTGAAATCCAAAACTTACACCCAAAGTAAACGGCCTTTGGATAAAAATCAAATCTCAAAATTTTGCCATTCAGGTGTTTTAAAAGCAAACACTTTTAAAATCTGAAGAAAAAAAGGGAGTGATTTTTTTTTTATCACAGGGACACTTTAACAATTGTTATATATTCCGTTCTCCGCGTTTCACGAACCTGCAAACTAACATATTGCAATTCACATTATGTTGCAGAATTTCTGTAATTTATCGTGTGAAATCTGCACAGAAAATAAGTCTCACCGACCGGCAGCTTTTGCAGCGCCTGGCTCCAATCCTCGCCTTGTATGTTGTGTACCTGCTTGCATGGTCGCTAGCGAAGCCGAGTCACGTGATAGATATGAAAATGATAGGGGATGTCACATTCAACGATTGTTCTATTGATTGGTGGGACCACGCTATTTTGATTTGTAAGTAATTTTATTCTGTGGTCTGCGTTGTCTAAACTGGAGTAATTGCAAGATATCCGGCCTCTTGAAGCAACGCTTCCTCGTTCCCGGCTACGCGGCCACGCGGCTACGCGGCTACGTGGCTACGCGGCTACGTGGCTACTAAGTGGTAAAATGGGTGAGTGACTGACCGAGTACGCTCTGAACGTGAAATGTGTAAACTGTGGCTACACAGGTACGCGGCTATGAGGCCACTCGTCTAGGCGGGTACGAGGCTACACGGCTCTTCATCTTTGGGGCGACGCGGATATGCAAGTTTTCATTGAACTTCTATTTCTTGCATGGATCAGTGACGATCATCGCTACGGGATGCCAAATCTTTTTTGACGCATTAAGTTTGAACACTTGACTCTGAAGATGACTTCCGCTCAGGTTGTCGAAACGTCAGTCAATGTCATCTCAAACAGTCCTTCTCAGGACTACACTCACCCGGACGATCGTACTTTACGTAATTATGATATGACTCCCGGGTTCAAACCATTTACGAATTTGGTTGAACTTGGCCGCTAACCACAGTTTGCGTGTTTGCGCGTAACAGAGTAGCCAGGTAAGCGCAATTTTTTGAAGGGTTTCGGAGTTGCCGGGAATTTTGCAATTAAGCCTTCGTAACTTGTCAGACTATATTTTGTCTAACGGCTAACAGAGTTCAAATTTTGTTCAGTTCTTTTTTTGTAGCCAACCGTTTCCTTTACCTTAATTGGCTAGTTAGATTTCTTTGCCTTGGTGGGCTTGATTCTCAGATAACTGCAGCACTAGAGCAAAATATCCCGATAGTTTCAGAAGTGTGCCTCTGTTAGAAAAATTGTAAAGAATTTAAAAGTCTTCTCGTCTTGTTATTTCAGTTGAGATGTTGTTTCTGTTCTGGGGCATCTACGTGTGTTATAACGTAAGAAAAGCCCCTTCTGCCTTCAACGAGAGCAGGTTCGTCAGCTGGTCAATCTACAACTTAACGGCAGTTACGCTCCTCTTCAAAGTTACCAGGTGCGCAATTCACTCATAATATCTTGAATTAGTATAATTACGTAGGTGATTATTGACAATTCTCTGCGCTGATTGGTTGCAGGTGAGGTTATTATTACGCGAAGAAATTAATTTATTCTATTAAATTTTTTAAAATTTTAACAAACTAAACTAGTGAGCAGCACTCTGCGAACTGTATCTGTTTCTTCTCCGACGCGTTGCGTCTAGCTAACGCAGACTTCTTCCGAAAACTCCTTGAAGAAAAACAAAAAAAAAAATCCCTAAAGAAGTCTACGTTAGCTAGACGAAACACGTCGGAGAATAAACAAGTTCTCAGAGTGCTGCTCACTAGTTAAGTTTTTTTTTTTTTAATGCATAATTTTCAAATGGTCACCTATGTAATTATACTAAAACAATTTTTCAACTATATTCACCTCGCCTTCGCGCGGTGAATAATTGTTAACGTGATAATCAAGGATTTTGCCCGCATTGCAGCGCCAGCGTTTGTGGGGCAGTCAAACGAACCAACTGGCAAATCCCGGCCAAGATCCATAGCGTGCGAACTGGATACTTAATTTAAACATCGCAGCGCTTACGTTTGTTGCCCACCGAAAAAACCAAAAATATTGGCCGACATTAATTTGGATCTATAACTCACGAACTGGTTACTTGAAGGTAACAGCCTATATACCCGGCGGTGGCGGGTTATATAACTTTCTACCAAAAAATCTGGTGCTGCTTCGGTGGATAAGGAGTGAAGGACGGAAATTTAGTCGCATCAAATATTATGATAGAAGTAAATTGACCATCTTATAGCGTTTAGAAAACAGACCTGTAGAGCATTAGCCCTTCGTATTTGCTCTGATGAAGGGATAACGCTTCAAACGTCAGCTTCCGAGAGCTTCTATTCATTTGTTACGACCAGATTTCCGCGTTTATACAACAGCTTTGTATGAACGCCAGCTGAACGTTCCAACGCTGTTGCGTTCTACAAACTGCTGGGCGAAATGTTTCACAAAAAACAGAAATTTAGCCCAATATTTTAATAATATTTTGCTATAGAAACTGTTGGTCCAAGGGCTGCTAAATGTTGCAATAACAATGTTGGGTGACAATATTGACGAGGCCTTATGGGGTCTCAGATCAAACGTAGCTTAGCTACGATGTGAAAGCTAGGGTAATACATGAATTATAGGGAATAGGCCATCAGCCTCCTTTGGAAACTGAGACCGTGTGCAACGAGCTTGCAACATTTGTTTGTTTTATGAGATCAGAAGCCCCGTAACCCAACATAAAGCCGGTCACTGTTATGATTGCGTCTACATCTTCGAATGCTTCTGTAATCGTATCTTCCAATGGATTTCTGGACTTCTCTTAAAGGAAGGGGGGAGCTTAATAACACTGACGTCTTCCTTTTTTCCTCTTTTTTTCCCCTTCAGAACGATGAAATATGTATTAATAGCATTTCAAACCCACAAACAATGGTGCATTTTTATTTAAACAATACTTCAATGCATTAGTCCAAAGAGCTCCTTTGGCTCATCTAGGGGACGCATGTAAATCTTAATTACAATAATATGGCCCTGTGGGGGTAAACACATTTAATTTAATGAGAAATTACGTTATAATTACACTATACAACAAATATAACTTGGTCAAGACATGAAAGTAGAGAGAAAGTCATGATGATGCAATTTGCTTACTTAGATTGTGTTGCTTCACTAAGTAACCTTTATTTTAAGGCTCGGCTCCAGAACAACTCCTTTTGAGTTGTTTATGATCTTTGGTGATCTTTCGCTTAGAAAATCGATTCACTTAGACTGTTTACTGTCTTTTGTCGGCAAGAAAACGCTGCATTTTGAAGATTTTAGCCTCAATTTTTCGACTCGTCATCCTTCATCTTTGAAAAAAAGGGCCACGAATTTGCTATAGGCTACTGTATCTAACAGATAGTAATGCTGCGGAACATTCTGTCTCTACTGATTCATGCACATATAAAAATCGTGTTTTTCTGACCTAGGCTGAACTCATATTCTTATTTTTCTGCCGAGTTTAGGCTGAAAATATTCTTGTATTATTCTTAAATGACATTTCCGTTTCAGAATGTGTTAGGGTATCAAATACAAGTGTTCAGTCGGTGTCTAGATCTAAATCGCGTTACATTGTGAACGTGCTCCATCGCTTTTCGTTGCAGAGAACGAGGTCAAGATGTCACGTCAGACGACACTTGCCGTTTTGGCTGTAAAAAATGCATTTCTCACAGAAGCACCGTGATGAAAACGAAAGTACCCGATTTTGTTTCAACTACGGTTAGAGAAAGAAATAATTCTATACGGTTAAGTTAAAAACGTATAATAATTTGTATTGTATTTATAGGTTTTCAACAGACAAAATTATATCGTTCTTTCAGCCTCGGGTTTATTGTTAAAATATTCTTAAAATTTCGCAAATTTCAGTCTCAATATTCTTATAAAATAATATTCTTATATAATATAAAAAGATTGTAGCATTGGTGAGCAAAGCAACGGTGCATAAAATTGAGTAAGGCACAAGGTATTTTTCCTTGTGGCAGTCGAACTGTGAACTAAAGCTATAACAATGATTGAATACACTGCCGGGAGACGAAGTCATTCTTCCCTGCAATGTTCGGAAGTTTGATGGATGGAAGCTTGAATGCAGTCTGGCGATTACACTGATTACAGTAAACACACGCATATAAGAACAAGTGGATTAAGACCATCAGGCTGAAATTTGGCCAATAAAGCACCACATAAATAAGAAAAAGTTCAGCCTGATAAATAAAACAAATATGTTCTTAATATAAAGGGAAAGGGCATCAGAATAAGGAAAAAGTACAGTACAGTACGTGATCAAGTAATATGGTGTGCAGGACCATTGCAAACTTTGAAATCTATTTTAAAAAGGCTTGTATGTCAATTAAACCTCCAGTAATGTACAATTTGAAATATTTGTGAAACCAATTGTAAGAACATTTTAAGAACACTTTCAGTCTGATATCTTACTAAGCACCCCTTAAATAAGAACATGATCTGCCTGAACCTGAAATCAGTGTTCTTATGTGCGGGTGTTTACTGTATTTGAAAGAATTGTGAAAATAGATGTAAGAAAGTATGGACTGAGTTGACTATTATGCTTCTGAACACTGAAACATTTAGTGGCAGAACTTTGCGCAAAAAAATAAGGTTTATATGCGACTGAGGAATTGTTGTGAGTTTTCACTCCTACGTCGTGATGTGTTGTTTCATCGCATATTTGTGAAACGAATTGTAAGAACATTAAGAACATTTTCAGGCTGATATCTTACTAAGCACTGCTTAAATAAGAACACGACCAGCCTGAACGTGAAATCATGCAGTGTTGAATTCTTATATGCGGGTGTTTACTGTATTTGGAAGAATTGTGAAAAAGATGTAAGAAAGTATGGACTGAGTTGACTATTATTCTTCTGAACACTGAAACATTTAGTGGCAGAACTTGTGAGTTTTCATTCTTACGTCGTGATGTGTTGTTTCATCGAATATTTACGGGACCTTGTGCTTAAGCAATCTCCAGAGTGTTTGGCGGCGTTCTGCTCAAATGCAGTGGATTTTGGTAAAAGCTGGTGAATTTGTGATGCATTCTGGGAAAAAATGGTGAATTCGAGAATTCGTCGTACCCCGCTCACGAATCCAGAATATGACGCTGCTCGCTCGCGCAATCACTTTTCCAAAAAAACTATATTTACACCCTCCTCTTTAATTTCAAGGATTCTTTCAGGAATGATTTTCTTGCAATTTCAGCCGGGAAACTTAAAAAGACCCGTTGTAGTTCTACATAACCCCTTAATTTCAAGGTAGCTGTTATCTCCGTCAGTTTCCCCCTACACAAGCAGTGTATGGATTCTCTGACATTCCACATACTTCATGCATGGACATCAAAGTGTAGTCGATGAGGGAGGGTCTGAGGGTTTTCATCGCTTCCCGAAAATGATGGAGTGTTTACTGTTTGCATTTGCCAGACGGTTATTCTAGTTGTTCGTAGATATTTTAAGATCCTCTCTGTTGGAAGGTCGGATATTTGAACCCAACTTGAAACTCCCCGCTCAGCAGACTGGCAGCCCATCCCATAATGTGAATAATATGTGCCACTCAGTTATGTGGCCAATTTTTTTATACGAGCGAACTCGAATGTGCTTCACAACGACGACTAGCAAAAGAAGTATATCAAATCAAACACAACAAGCTGAAAATTACAACTGATAGGAGACAACTATTTGACTAGTTTACGGTGCAAGTTTATGTTCAGGATCACCGCGGACAGTTCCATCTGGTTGACACAGTGGCATTTAAACGTAGAACACGTACAGACAAATCCTGCCCTCTTAGGGGCTGGCCAGACGACCTCCCACTTCCGTGACGCAAGGGCGAATGTTGGAATGTTAAGAACGGTTTTTTTTTTCAGCTGGATCCAACGCTGGCTTTGTATAAAAATCCTGTGAACACGTCATTAAACCCTGAAGTCAAGTATTGGTCGAGAGAGAGTCAGTCGTGTCTTTGCTACAAGGCTCTCGATTAATTCTGTTACATAATCTTCTCAATATTTCAAATCCTTTCCTTAAATCAAACGTGATCTCTGATGGGCTCCTGATTTGGCTTGCCATTTAAAAAAACCCAGACAAAACAAACAACGGAAGAAGAAAGATTTATATTTTAACATTCCTAATGGTAACCTGCGATCAGGCCCATTTTTAGCTTCGCCCATATGTTCTCTTATGTCGTCGCTCGCTAAAATTGGGCTCAAGAATTCCGGACGGTCGGCCAAATTTTGGCCGACCAAACTCGTGATCTGATTGGCTGTTGAAACGCCGGAAGTGAAAATGCCATCGTGATTGCGCGGAGCTCTCGCGAAGTCCTCGAGACTAATCCGCCATAAGTGTACGAAAAAATTTGCTCCCTTTTTTTCTTACAATGCCGTGGACGGTGCAACTTGATTTTATTTGTATAAATGGAGATATGCCATCTGAAACATCTCATAACTTATCCAGAATCGGGTTTGAATCTTTGGAACGAGTGAAATTAGCGATTCCGTTGTCGAGCTCTGTGGCCATGGGGTTGAAAGTACTTTGGCACAAACTTCCCTGATGTTTTGAAAGCTAAATAGGTGGTTCTTTCAAATGGCAATGAAAGCCGATGCATATTGGTTTCCAGGATGAGACAAGGGAGATATATATCAACAGGAGGAGATGCTGATAAAATCGCAAGTTACACGAATGCTTGTTTTGAATATCTGTGTATCAAACGGCTTTATTTATTTACTGTACATGACACGGTTTGTTTGCACACTTCATAATATTTCCAGTTGATTTAACTTAAAACTCGCATTCCAGAAACTAAAATGGCATGTTTCCAGAGAGATCACTTGTACAACAATAAAAGAAACTTTGCGAGTCCATCTTACTGTTCGTACTCCATCAAAAAATCAACAGACAAACTTATCATGATTTTACTGCGCGCAATTCTAGAAATACACTGCAACTGAAGATATTACCCGGAAAAATCACCAAAGAAACCTTCATGGGCAAACACGTTAAAGGAATAATGTATTTCTCTTTTTTTTTTTTTCTTTAAAAATCTATTGCCAAACCGTCCAACGACAAAATGCTAGGTTATCTCAATTACAAATTAAGATGTCAAGATATTCAGTAAAGTTCGGAGGGACAATTACACCGGCCTTTGCCGCAATATAGTCGTCGAAAACATTCCCCATGCTTTAAATGTGTTTTTCTCAAATTAAAGCCAACGGTAACTTTCGAATTCGTTTATAATATTCCTCTTACGGTAATTAACTCTGGTCAAAACAAAATAGCGTGAATCTACCGTCCACGCGTGTATTGTTGTAATGGAAGTAAATTTGATTGGCCGATGAAGGACATGTCAATCAATCAAAAAAAGTGGGCGGAAGGAATTTCTAAGAGGAATTTGGTCAGGCTCTATTTTTCGTTTCGCCAACTCCACATTACGTACCACGCGAAACTAAAATAGAGCCTGATCGCAGGTTATCCTAATGGGAAACCCTTGGTCTGGATTATTCAAACTGTGACCAATAAAAAAAGTGGAACGTGACACGGTTTCCATTACAATGGAGCGCTTGATATTCCGCGTCAACATTAGCGGAAAATTTATTATCCCGAAGACAAAGTTGCCGGTTGTCTCTTTATCACCGCAAACTGGTTGTTTTTTTTAGGAATAAATGTCTATTTTTGGGCCCTTGTGTGATATGGCCGATTTTGGGTCTAACATGGTTGTCATGGTTACACTCTGTCTGTAATAACGGCGTTATTTTATATCAGTTGCAATTGTTGTTTCCCACAGAAGTCAGTTTTTCTGTGATGAAAATGAACACAACGGGTTCTGTGTTTGACATCAGTGGTTGTTTTTATGAGAAAGTCAAAAGGTGTGAACCGAAAAACAAAACGTTACCGATTGCCAAGTTTTTGTTATAGCGGTATATTGAGCTCAAGAAACGTAAAGAGCCACATATCTCTTTTGTCAAGTTATTATTCAATACGATGCACAGTGACAATATTCCCCGCGCTCTACTTAACACTGAAAGTGGAGAGACTTGCTTACTTGAGTATTTACTGTTTATCCAATAAAAATGCCCCGGCTGAATATGAAATAACTAATGCCGCAACACCCGATCAGGGCTTTGAAGTTAGTTCGTTGCGTTCGACTGAAGGTTCACCCTCATCGGGAAGAGGAGGGGAAAGGAACTGGGGGAGGTCATGTTGTCTTGTCAGTTGTTTCCACTGGCAATCGAGTCTTAGTAACGAATTGCGGGTTTGATTTACTTCCTGTATTTAGGAGTCTCGTTCTTGGAACATTAGTTCTGTGAGATCTCTCCTGCCAAATTGTCTTTGTCGGAGTTTATAAATAAAAAAAGTATCTGGGCCCGGCGACGGCCTGTTGGTTGTTGACGAAGCAAAATAAAGTGGGCGGAAACCTCATAAAAACTGAAACAACTTGGCGTCATGACCTAAAGAAGTCGCAAAAATCGCCTTCCAATTGGGAAAAGAAAAGGAAATTGCGGAGATTTACTTGTTGCGCCGGAAATCTCCGTAATCTCGATGTCCACAAGTTAACGTGGATTGTTGTTTGGAAATGTCATATCCTTGTCATGATTCGACAGTGACGTTTCGTTTCTTTTTGCGGGCGGCAAAGTGTCATTTTCCTTAAATATTCAGTCGTGACATTTTAGCCCGTCGTGGGATAAAAAAAACTTGAAATCACGTCTTAACAAAGATTTTGTGTTTTTGATGCGACTGAAGGAGTGAGGACAAACAGGACGGGCATAATTTCCACCTCTTTTCGATCGATCGGAGAGATTGTTTTCGCGTGAACTCTGAAGAATTTAGATAAAATGTTTTAAAGTGCTTTTTTCAGTGGCAGGGTTAGCCTTTGAACTTTGTTTTCTTCCCAGAGCTTGAGAGAGGATAATAGCAAGGGATTATACTTGGGCAGCGTCAGTTAGTACTTAATTTTTAACCAAGGAAAAGGACTTTGATTCTTTCTATTCTTGGCAGTTGTTTGCGTCACTCTATTGTTTCACTTTATCCTTGAGTCATAAAACAACTATCAACCCCAAGAGGTTTTATTCTCATAAAAACGACTGGGTGAATACGTTGTCACGGTATCAAACTGACCTGCAAATAGCAAGCGATTCAAAATGTTGATGTAGGGCGGTAGGCCATGTTGAATATCATACTTCGAGATCGATTTTTAATAGAAGGAGATTGTAACTGTAATCTCTTGATGAAATAACTGCATGAATATCCATGAAAAGTGACATAGATTATCCCATGCGGATGATCACACGTTTTCTTGGATATTTGTCTTGATTCGTGGTTTTTTTTTTTTTTTTGACTGTGGTAACCCAGAAATAGACATTAAAACATTTTTTTATGGCGTTTCGTACCAATTAAGTCACACCTCAATATCAAACATTTTGGGCCACCATTGAAGGGAAAAGTGTTTTTGCTTACCGGAGCATTGGAGCTCTAGCGAGAGGGTTTTATCAGCCGCCGGAGACTATCGGCAGCCATGAGCTCTGGCAGGCGACCTCAAAGAGACGTAGCACGGAAGGAGAGATAGGGATAACCTGGTCACATGCAGAGGAAAATTAAACCGAGAACAAGAAGCAGCAGACTTAGATTCCCCAAAGCGAACTCAAAAGAGGTTGCCCAAGAAATACCTAGCCCAGAGATCATGATGCTAACATGAAGTAAGCCGGAGTGGGAAGGCAACAGCTACAATGCCGGTCATAAATCGCTGTAACAATTCACCGCCGCTATCAGCTCAAAAACACGTGACCCTCGTTCCTTCACCATCCAATGATGAGCCTAGAATTGTAGCCTCATAGGTGTAGAGGCTGATGTTTCGTCTGAGTCGTTCGAAATTCAACGTTGAATATACATGTAATAAATATAGATAAACAAGAGGCTCAAGGAGTTTCTTATACGCAGTCTAAAGGAAACAAGTAGCCAACACTACGCTTAGGGCATCCAGTCTGCGACACATTATTCACTGGCCACAAACGACTGCAGTTATTTTCTAATATTAATGTCAGCTTGGCACTTATTTAAACCATCTCAAGATGTATCCTCTAATTTCGGTCCTGTAAGATTGTTTCCTTCCCAACCCTTCTCCTTTGTTTCCAAAGCGACTGTCGAACGCACATCAATAATCTGAGATTACTTCTAGAAAAGAGTGTTTTCTCGTGACATCACGGCGTCCATGTTGGTGTATCATGCAAACATTTTCTTTTGTTTCGGTGGGAAAACAAGGTTACTGATCACGTGAGTAAAAACACTACGAGAAAGACTCAATAGCGCGTGACAGCAGTAGTATTCGCTGCCATTTTAAATCATTGGTAGAAAGTTCATAGAGTGCTTTTAGTTCATAAAGAGTGATAGACCGCAAGGTCGGAAACCGTGTTTCCTTCTCTCTTCGAACGGCGTGTGGGTTCTTACAAGACACACCCATCCGTGAGATGGGGCTTACGGAACGTTCGTATCCCAGCGAAAGGACTAGAATATCGAACCTTTCGCAGATGATTTTACAAAAGGCTGCACTTATAGCCCACTGATAAAGTAAATACCTCGCGTGTTTGTGCAGCTGGAGGTTGAGTCCTGTTTGGTGACGTTATTTCACATTTCTCAGCAGAATATCTGACCTCGGGGCCTGCGTTTCAAGAATACCGACCATTTCACAAATACTCAGGGAAACCTCAACTCTATTTTTAAACAGGAAGTGGTTGGATTGAGACACTATCGGAATCTGTCTCGCCTGAATCGTCAGGAAAGAGACCGAATCTACATAACAAATAATTCTCTCTCAATCGCCGTCGCTGTCAGTTATGGTTTTCTGTGGGGAAATTTTCTTCCCCAAACCTTTCAAATTACGGCAACTGAGAAATGGTGATGTTGTTTGTCTTCGTTTTATTTTAAAAAATACTTCCGACAGAGCTTTATTCTCTTCTTTAATTAAGCTCTTGTGAGTGAAGTACTTCCAGAGTATTTGCGCAACAAACACATTTATTCTTGGTCGACTCTCAGGGATTCTCTATATCTTCTAAATAAAGCTTGAAGGTATGATGAACATTGCATTTTCTCCTTTGTCTCGGCCCATAAAATTCGAAAATCGTGGATTGCCTTATGCGGCTAGCAACCGCTTGCGTCATCGTTCACAATAGTCTTGCCCTGGAGATCTTGTCAAAGGACTACGTCACAGCTATGCACGACTGGGCTGTCGTATGATATCGAATATTCACGAGAAGAAAGCCAGCAAGTGCCCCGAATCACACCAAAAGCTTTCGTTCTTGTACTTTCTCATGAATTATCTTTCGTGACTTGATGTTTTTGCAATTCTTTTAACGCTGAACATCATTATAACCTGATTAGTATTATCTACAATATTAAATCCACAAAAAGAACAATTCTCTTTAAATAGCTTATCTGCCGGTAAATAATTAATTAGCTATGCTTTGGTTGTCTAGTTACCAAAGCACGCACATTCAGTCGGAGGGAGACTCGATCTCATTTAGGTGCATGCTTAACCTTCCTTGTCTGACTCGCTCTCAGAGTATTTTAAACCGATGTTATTTGTGTATTCCAATCAACGAGGCGTGAACGCCACAGAAGTCTCCTGGCTGTGCGTGATATCAGGCCAATATGAGTTTTATCGACGATGACCTTCTGCGATTTATCTACGTCATCAGGCCCAATTGCTTAAACTTAAAGCCAATCACTTTTTAGAGTCATTTCGCAAGTTTAACACGTATCTCGTGGTTCAGCTTCTTTCGAAACAAGACACGCTGTCATTTCCCTCTGAAGTTCAAGTTTACGAGGTTTTATTGACTCAAGAAAGGTCTTGTTCCTTTATCTCACGTTCAAGGTAAGTCCATAATTGACAGGGCATCTCTGTCATTTGCCAAACGGTTTAATAGGATTCAAAAATTTGTTGTCAGGTAGAAATCTCTTGTCAGACACACTTGATTAGAATTGTGCACAAAAATCTTTTAAAGACGAAACGCAATGACGCTGATATGGTAAGAAGTTGTTTGCGGTTCATCCATTTTTGACAATTTAAAAGTCCTTCCTGGCAGAGATTCAACATCAATATGTATTTTTAATTTCAATTCAAACACGTCTTAAGTTCTGCTGAATTGCTGCATGGCAAGCTAACGCAAGCTCTTTTAGGGTTAGTCATTACAGCTATGCTTAGTTCGCGTTGACTGTCACCGGTATCACATAACTTGTTTTACGATAAAGCTTGCTTGACCTTTCGTCTGCTTAAGGTGTGTTTTCGTTAACGACTGTTTTCAAGCTGAACTTTCCATTCAATTGACGCTATTGTCGAAAAAAGCTTTCACCTGGCGGACTTAAACCTGTGCATAAATTCATCTCGAAGGAATGACGTCATTCGTGAGCTGCGAAGTTAATTATTAAATGTTATTCAATGCTGAAAAGCATTCGAACACATTGGTCACAGGATTCAAAAGCGTGCGAGACAAGCAAGCCGCTATGTGTTGTGATGCTCTTTTCACGGCGACAAAACTGAATATTCATGTTTATTTTATCCCGATGTTTCCTTTTCTAGATGCGAGAGTGTTTTAAGATCGGCGTAATGGGATGCTTGCCATCTCGAAGACGGGACAACGAGGAAAGCCAAGTTTCCTCCTCCGACACGAACTCAACTTCACCACTGGGGAAGGCTGGCTCGCAACGGCGTTCGCATATACATGCCCAGGGAGTAAAACTACAAGATAAATCGACGATGGTACCGACAATACAAATGGTCAATGCGGACACTTTGAAACTTTTAAAGGAAATTGGCGAACTGAAGGTTTTTCAGACGGCTAGCAACGTCGATCACGAGAAACATATCGACCTTCATCAACACATAATTTTGGATCTAGAAAATCCCACCAAGGCGAGTTGCCCCGTCACGTCACTTCCCGGCGCTCTATCGAGTAATGCGAAATGAATAAGGTTATGAAAATTATCCGGGCGAAGACAGAAAAAAAAGATTGTCTCTTGGCGCTGGAAGCAAAAAGTTATTCAATCCAGCGGAGAAAGTCGCCTAACGTTTATACAACGAGTGTTGTGAGCCGTGAAGCGACGAATGGATCGTGAAATTTCGTCATATCGGCGCTTCTTGGTATTGAAAGTTGTTCAGATGAGATTTTTGTGGGTTTTGAAGTTAATGGAGCAGTCTGACTAATGGATTTAATTCAAATCCCTGAGGGAATAAAGATAAAAAGCCGTTCGTGGATCGAGTCCAAGACTTTCCCGTGGCGGAAAATAAAAAATAAGGTTGACATCCGGTTTTATTAAGAAATCTTGGCCATCTCAGCGAGTGATTCCTAATATCACAGAGCGTGCTGCTCTTCAAGTTTTGTTGCTTCTAAAAACGTTAATAGAGGACGTGAAGAAAGTAAACAAGACAGGCCGAAAAAAAAAACCCCGCAGTTCGACCCTGTTCACTCAAAATAACTTGATGACTGTCAACATAATGTAACTGAAGAAAGGGTCAAGCGAACGGGATCCTTTGTTGAAAATCCACCAAATGTGTACCATGAAGACTCATCAATAGATTCCTGATGTAAATAGATCTTTTTTACATTAATATTCATGCATTGTTATGAAGAATTCTACTTTCTTTAAACAAACAGACGACACACGCTTATTCACCCCCTTTTGAATTCTAAACTTGGCGGAAAAGTCCGTCGTTTCCCTTACTTTGGTTTAATGGCAAAACCATTGTAAAGAAAGCACACTGGTGTTAATTTTTTTTTATTTTATTCGCACTTTTGAATTTCCTTGCGAACTGAAGTTGAAAAGCGTATTGTTATAACACAAAATATGATTTGGGAGTCATACAATTATTGTATTCATAGACGCATGGCTTAAAAGAATACCATCCATTAATAGGTCAAAACATTACCAGTAATAGCTGCGTTGAAAAAAATCGCCGTTAGAAAAAGAAGAAATTCATCACGTTCCGAATCCATGAGCGAAATAAACGTCAAAAAAATTAAAGAAATAAATATGCGTTAAATCTACATACAAGTCATATGTAGTTGATCAAAATCGTCACAAAGTAAAAGAGAATGTAGGAAAATATATTTAATGGTGTTGCAAAAATCATTTCTTTATATCGCTATTTATTGCCACATATCCACTTAGAAGTTTAAACCTGATAATAAATGCGACTTTTTTTTTTTGAAAATATTGTATCATTGGTTCAATTATGTAAGACACACGAACAGAGCGTGTGCATTTTAATAACACTGAAGTGTGCTGTTTGTCACATACTCCTCTCTTTCGAAAGGTATGACGCACTTTGTGTTTTTTGTCCTCGCTGTTTCCGCGCACTGCTGTTGTCAGTTTCCGTAATTCAATACGTGTTCGCAGATTGTTGCAATTCAATATATTATTCGTGTTTCAAAATTCGCTTCGGTTGCAAAGCTTGACTTCATCTGTGGTATATTAAAAGTTTACTTGATGTCAAAGGGTGCAAATTACTCCCAATTTTGTTGCAGCACATGTTTCATAACAAATCACCGATTGAGACACTTCTCGTGATTTTTCCATCGTTGTAATCGGTGCAAGATCTATAAGTTACCCCAACGTTGAATCAAAATTTTCAATGTAAATGGGTACCGTGTTAATGTGAGATCTTCCCTGCAACTAACAAGGCGTATTACAGTACACGCCATTCACATGCAAGAAAGGTGCCGGGTATTCAACAGTTTAGCTGCAACTTGTTTCGGAATCTTTCTTTGCAGTAGCAAATGAAAATATTCCTTCTGACGCCTTCTGAACATCCAGTGCAAGCCAAGTTGCAAAAGAGATGGTGTGACACCTGTTACGGAAACGATTTAGCTTGCAACGTGACACTGTCTCTTGTACCACAATATTGCAAGAGAGATTTGCTTTGCGTAACTATAACAACTCGTAACGAGCAGATAGCGGTCTCGAACCCATCGTCTTCGTAAATACTTCAAGAATTTCATTCACGCGAAACAAAACAACGGAGATCGTTGTATTGCATGTGTGTATTAATTTAATATCAGTGAATGTGAGGTACATATATTTACATTTCAGAAAGGAGTTTTCATGAAGGTATCCAATCATAAGACGTTTTGTACAAATGATTAAAACGCTGCTAAAGTTAAAGATTGTGCAGCTCCCAAAATATGCCCTCAAAAAAGAACATTTCTTCACTAGTAGTAGCTGAGTTACCATTGTTTCAATTCTTTCCGAAACGGCAAGACTCTATTAAAAAAGCTTGAAAAAAACCCGTAGGGGAATTTGTTGAAAGACGCAAAACAACACTAAAAGAGGTGGTCACGTTCTCGAAATCGGATAACGACGAGAACTGATTTTCCAAGTGTTGTACGATCTCATGTGTCAGTTCCAACTTGTCGGGATTTAACGGAAAGAAAAAAAATTGGCAATTTTGACTCTTATGGGAGCTTATTTGTCAGTGATGAGGTCAGCAACAACAAAAAATAGGCAGAAAAACAACATATTAAGTGCGCAAAAATGACGTTTTTGCACGTTCCGTTTCCGTCCTAGCAACGACGTAAAAACTGACGAAAATCGCGGTATTGTAGGAGGACGGACGTGACCTCGTGATGATGTTTTTTTCTTTTTTTATTCGTTAAACCTCTTGTTTGTTGTTGTTTTATTTTTGTCGTTCTCCGACGTCGTCGTTTTTTCACCAGCAACGCAAGAATATGCACCAGCAACATAACGTAGCAGGAATGACTTGACTTAAATTGCGGAGTTGTCCCAACAATATGTGTCAAGCCTTCTAACGCTGAAGCACTAATTGGGGACACTGTAAGATAATTATTGAATGAATTTAACTCAAATCAAAGCAAACTTGGTTTTTGAGGAGAGGGGACAACTGGACTGCCAAGAGAAAGACCTCTCGGAACAGAGTAGAGAACCAACAGACTCAACCCAGATATGACACCGAGTCTGGAAATAGGACCCGGGCCACATTAGTGGGAGGCAACTGTGATCTCAGCAATCCGCCAGCCCTGCTCCTTATGATCGAGACGCCATTGCGTCTGCGTATGTTGCTTGTACGACTCAGTGCTCACATCTTTAGTGAGAGGAAGCCCTTAAGGACGGCAGACTTAATCTACCCATATGCACCAGCAGGGCATTTGGTAAATAAGGCCTCCAATGAAACTCGTGTTGAAGGAAAATGCCATTGTTTTGTTTTTGAATCGGGTTTCGACCGGAGGTTTTCATTAGCATGATTAGTCGTATCAAGTGAATTGATAGAAGTAAATTAATCATTGTAATGGGATTGAAAACCTGGCGTTTTCGAGCATTAGGTCTTCGTGAGAGCGAATTAAGGGACTGTGGTTTGTAAGGGTTTTTGTATCTCCTAATGGACAATAGCTTTATTTCAAAACTGTAAAAATAAGAAGAAATTTGATGTCGTGCTAATTCAGCCATTTAAATCAGTATAACCAGCAATTAGTTGTGATCTTGGCTATTTATGGGCTCGGTTGATGTCCAAGATTTACGAATCGCTGTTGTCCGTGAAGCCAGGTGCGCGTAATAAAACCACACTCGGCCAAATACATTGAGTGACAACCTATTGCGATCAACTTTTGCAGAATATTTCGAAGAAAAGCATCTCGTGGTAGTATGGCATGACGGCTTTTAATAAAGTAAAAGGCTTTTTTAAGGCTGTAACACACAGTTGAGTTAATTTCCATGCATAATCTGGATTTTGAATGCCAAAGGCGGAAAATTTGACGATTTTCAAGTGTTACGTAACTCAGTCGACAACTTTAGTTCATGACAACGAACCTGATGGTTTTGTTGCGTACATTTAAAATTGCACTTACCGGGCCTGTTGCTTTATTCTGAAATTTTAAAGTAAAACGTTAATAAATGAATTTAAACCAACATAAAGAAGTACGAGAACTGGCGTCTTGAATGCAGTTAGTAAATTAGATTGTACACTTCTCTGGGAAGTTCATCTTGTTTATTCCGTAATCGTTCGGGGTTGAATGAATACTTGTTCGTGATAATTCGTTGTGGCTATCGGCTGTTTACGTACGTGCATTCTTTGGTGCGGTGTAAGCTCTCGTGACCAACAAGTTGTGGTTTGGATATCCTTGTGGTAGACGTAGAATGTCTTGTTCCTCATAGAGCATAGATTAGTTGGCTTTTTTGTGGTCAAAGCCTTCCAATTTTAAGATAAACATAAGGATAAAAACAAATATGAAAAGACTCGAAGAGGATAATTATACAATATATGAGGCCGTACTGAAGAAAGTTGCGGTCATGATAAACTTAGCTTGATGTCCGCTTAAGACCCCCAGCAGGGTTCTCCCGTCGCAAGCTGAGAAAATCAAAATGGCGGCTTAAGCACGTGGAGTTTGCAGAATTTTGTAAAGGGCATGCATTTTGTTTCTAAAACTGTCAGCGTTGGTTTCAAGAAGGAGAAATTTTCTTCATTGCTTTCATTTCAATTGCTCGATCTTGCTCGATTACTTCTTCTGGAATTTAAACGTAGACTGTCTTCGATCGCAGGCTAATATAAACGCGCTTTCACTGAAAAATGCCTCGAATTTGTTTTTGACAAACGAAGTTTGCGTTGGTTTTGGTGGAGGTTTTTTACGTTCTTCACTTCAGAACAAAATCCTTGTATCAGCTTACATTTCCCCCATCCCGGACAGAATATTTCACATTTTATTTCATCGATGTCCATTTCGATTTTTTACAGTTTGCATAACTGAGTGTATCTAGTGTATCTCTTTCGAAGAGGTCCGTCTTTCCTTTAACCTTTCTGATATGTTCGGGTTGTTTTTCATCCTAGTATATGGTGTATTTTCTTCGGCTCGCCTCAATAATTGGACTTCTAAGTCTAAGATCATGAATACACAACAGCACTGATAGAAAAAAAGAGCTCTCATCGACTGCATTCTTCAAATCGAACGTCAACTACACAAAAAACTCCTCTGTGAGCCTTTGACCTTCGGCTGACAAGAACTTTCTACCTTTTCTGTTGAATAATGCTTTTTTTCGGCATCCGGAAGCATGATCTTTTTGCGTGGAGAGTAATCATTCGTTTTGGATTTGTTTTTTCGCAGTTTACTTTTAGGTTTGTTTTTAACTAGCCAATGACGCTGAATGTTTAATTTGTTTGACAGCTTTTCCTGTCGATATCTCGTTAACTCAGATGGCCCATGCTTTTAGCTTTGCGTCTATCGAACTTGGATGCGCATGGACCGAAGTTTGATGTAATTTAATTTATTAACTTTGCCAGTCAAGCTTACAGAGCGCACAACAGCTTGCGCCAATTACTGTGGCCCCTTTTTTTACCCTCCCAACCATGATACACAACAGAAGACAGACCACAACACTGGGAACTACGTGCCCTACTCTTAGCGACAAGTGTGTGGGTTCTTTTACGTCCCACAGGATTATGAACATTGAAGGGTTGTGAGACGGGGCTACGGTTTATCGTCCTTGTCCGAGAAGACTAGAGAGTCTAACCATTTGCAGATGTAATTACAAAGGCCGCACTTTCTCCTTAGTTATTTAAAGACCCTGAGCGTTGGTCCAACCGGAGTTGAACTCACAACCTCCCGCGTGACAGCCCGGTGCTCAACCAACTGAGCCACCAGTGCGCGGTGGTTTGCACTGTCTAAGAGTGCTCTAGAAGCTACAGAATTGCTCTTGGCTGCGCCTTTTCGGCTGCGCCTTCTCGGCTACACCTTCAGGAGCCCATGACGCCTTTCTCGCCCTCTTCAATTTGGAAAGTTTGAAAGGATCTACGTTGCCATGATTCCATGCGCTTAATAATGGCAAAGATGGTGCGGTGGAGAAAACATTGGCGTGCACGGTCAGGTGCGCTGGAGGTTTTCGCGTCTCTGTCTCCTTCCATGTAACGTTTAAATTTACGCACGTGGTTTTCTTTTCTTTCCTGACATGACGATCTGTACGTTACGTAGCAATCCATTCTTTTAAGTAAATTCGACCGTTATTGTTTACAATGTGTTTTAGAATATCAGCGACTTCCTAACATGTATTTTTCATGAAGAATCTTCAAAAAACAAACCGTGTGCAATGAAAAAAATGTAAAAACTCTCTCTGACAACACGATGTGGAAGTGGATTCGCCTCTACGTGGCAGTGCCCACAAAAAATTGCAAAACTACGCAAAACAGCGAGAGTAATAGACTTAGCCCTCCCCCCATAGTCGATGTTGTTATGTAACATTGATCACGTGCGCTATAGTTTCCAAATAAGGCAATTACATGTTAGTGAGAAATTGTACGGTGAATTGTGAGTTGAACAGCGAGCCAGTTTTTGCGAATTTGCAGATTAAAAAGCTGAGTAAAACACAACGCAATCGAGTGAGTTTACAGTTTACCGATAGGGTGTTCGGTTTATGTCCAGAATTACACGTAATGCTCTCCTCCCTCTCCTCCCCAACTTAAACATCACTCGTGTCTAGGAATATATACAGACAATGAAAGTCACTGTGTTTTCTAAGGAAAGAATAACCGCTTCATTTACCTTCCTTAAATAGGTATCAAATGCTTAGACTTCGTGTTGAATATCAAAATTTGGCTTTCTACAGTCTGATTATATTATACCTGCGTTTCTGGACATAAGATATCTTATTGTGATCCGGAACGATGCGAAGTTCTTGGTAAAGCGATAAAAATTAAACATGCAAAGTTAGTGTAAAATTTTCTTCAAACACAAGGGTCGAGAGGTGTATCAATTTAAGGATCCAAAACCAGTTCCTATCGGAAATCCAGAATCCACAAGTTTAAATCGAATGTGGAACTGATACGGAATTCTTCACGGTCTTAGATTATTTGTTCTTAGGGCGGCTTTTTAAGTGGGGTTAATGTTATAAATGGTTCTGTGACATTGCAACCTAATGCGTTAACAAAGATTTTTTTTTTCCAATAGCATTCTGTTGACCTAATTTACTAGTTGTCTTAGTTTTGACGTTGTCATCCTTTTGACGTTAGCCGTTAATTAATGTGTTTTCCATATAATAATAATAAGTGGGATATTTGACACTGAGTTATATTGAATAGTGTACAAAGACAAAAGGTTTTTAAAACATGCAGCTGTGTTATTTTGGCGTTGTCGTACTAAAACTACTAATTTTATTTCTCTCCTTTTCGTCTACAGTTTTCAAAACAGTGAATAACCAATATATTAAAAACATACTTGTCTTTCTCAAGTCAAGATAAACGTACTAAATGACATGTCTTAAAATGAAAGTCTGGTTCTTTTGGCTTTCGTGATATTTTTAT
>OX421453.1:12393060-12408060 GCA_949126865.1 Montipora capitata
TATTTTAGAGATTATTTCTTACATTGTCTGGTAACGCTGAATGGGAAGATTTTACCGTCCCATTTTTTCAAAAAAGACAATGTATCTTGATTTTAATGCTCAAAGAAATGCTTTATATCTTTGCCATGGTATTGTTATTTAGGAAGAGGCAGTGTGGCCCAGGGGTTGGGGCGCTTGCCTTGAGATCCGGAGATCTCGGGTTCAAAACCCGCTCTGACCACTCGTTGAATGGGCCATTTCCGAGTTGCTGTTTGTCTCGGATTCGAAATGAGTCTGATTTTCGTAAGAATATGCAACTCATTTCCATTTGAATGGTTGTGCACCAGGCCTCGCTTTGAAGCTGAGGCATGTAGCAACTCGGAAATGGACTATTTGTTTCTGGTTTAACTTCCTAGCTGCATTTGTAAATAGCCAACTGGTTTGCCTCCGGCCAGTTGGAATTCTTAACAGTTGTTGTTATTGTTCTGTTCTGTAGTTTCGTTGTGTTTCATTGGTCCTGAAAAGCCCCTATGGGGAGTGGTCAATTAAGTATGTATTTGTATGTATGTATTTTGGAGCAAAATGTGATGTGAGAAATCTACGATGGGTACTTAATACCCTGGTCAAATTTCATTTTGATATGATTACCGCAACTGTATCTAAGGACAGAATATGTTTATTTGTGTGAAAAAAGGAGACACTATTTCGAGCCTCTTTAACCTATTGAGTCTTTGATGTCATTTTCTCCGCGATCCAGCTCTCTCAAGATTTCAAAGTTAGCAATGGAGGACCGTTAAATAGGAATATTCCAGTTAAAATAAACAGGTGTCTTTTTGAAATCAAGGCTTAAAACTTGTGTCACTTGCTGTTCAGTTAAAATAGTTTGAAGTCCAAATAAAAATAAACATTGATTTTTTTGGTCACAGTAGCACTTAAAATGCTTCGGGCAAAGTACTGTAAACCTGGAGTGGTAGAAACGGCGTCGAATTGTAAGGGATTATGAGAGATGAACTGTTGCATCATCGCGTTCAGGAGCCCATCTGGAGCGTGCAACTTCCATACAGCGTCTGTGAAACGGCGTTTTCACAAGTAGGTTTATTTTTAGACTAGCCCTTCCCGCGAATTAGATCAAAAAACAAAGGCAGTTCCGGTTCGGTGACTCTATGACGTCAGCTTAATTTCTTGTAATTGGTCATCGGGCTCCTGTGGGAGTCTAATTAGCGGGAAACTCAATCTAAAAATAACCTTACTTGTGAAAACGCCGTTGCAAGAACACAGTAGAGTTGTAGGCTCCAGATGGGCTCCTGTCGCGTTGTCGTCAGAACCTCGAATTAGTTAGTTTCTTTGTTGCTTTGCTGAGCACGGCTTACTTTACTCTTAAATCACTTTTTTTCTTGGCGCTACCTTCAGTTTGCCATAATCAGCGTTATTGCTAAAGCTCTCTACTAATATCTCGAGGAGAAAGCGATAATTTTTTGAAACTGAGATCAATTTACAGTTCGGTGCATGCTCAACAATACGTGGCCTTTGTTGAAAATCGATAGAAGCTACTTTAGCATTGCAAGAGCATGATTCACACAAATGCGTTATCGAGGCTAGAATCGATCCTCCACCAGATGGGGCACGTCATGGCAAATACATAAATACCCGTTAGACTTGCAATGTGAACTCACCCTCTACGACCACTCTATTCTAGAAAAAGAGCTCAGGCTTTTAGATAGCACAGATTAGTACTTAACACACTACATATACTTAGCGCATGGGACGACCGGTTTTGGCCATACAGATTTTTGTTATGTATCTGTCATTAAGTGTCTCACTTGACTGTGGCTGATCCATTTTAATGACAACCAAGAATGAACCAATAGACCTAATCGGCTAACTCAATGTTGTACCCAATTCAAATCTCCCGGGATTAAGATTCTTTGTGTGTTGTATTTGCATGATAATGTAGCATTCGTATGTAAATGATATGGAAATACCTGGAACAAAACGTTTTATTCCCAAAGGGTTTGAATTGGGTACAACATTGAGTTAGCCGATTAGGACTATGTATTTGTCAAGCCTGGGTAATCAATTGCTGCATACACACGTGAATATCCCGGCCTCGTTCTCAGGATTCCGGTTCTGAGATTTGGGCGGAGAGTTCACGTCCGAGAATAGCTCCGCCGGTCAACGATTGGCCTGAAGAATGGCATTTAAACTTAAATAGGACAATCTCATTGGCCGAGCGAAGTTGTTTGACATCTCTGCAGCCAATCAGTATCAGGGCGGCAAATGTATTTTCAGCCCGCACATTTCCCGTTTGGCCCGCAAAAAGGCGCGTTTTACAGAGGGCAGTTTGTCATTTGGCCTCGCGTATTGATAATAATGTGCCTATATACTACGCATGAATTTTGTTAGCAAATGGGATTTCTTTTTTATTGCCTTGGATAAATGTCAAAGATCAGTTTTGTTGTTTCTTATAGCAGGTTTCCTTTCTTTCTAGAATTTTTATCGGGGATCTCGCAGGACCTGACTTTCTCTACCTGCTCGAGTTCTTTAGGGTGCAGCTCAGCGTTTCTGTTCTACTGGGGCTCGTTTTTGTTCCAAAGGTATTAATTGTATTTTTACGTGCGTGGTAGTCTTTTAGCAAGCAAATTTGCCCCTCTTTAGATCCAGAGCGACACAGCGAACAACGATATGACTGATTTGAAGAAATCGTGGGTGGCAGGTGCTCAAATCTCTGAAAACTGTAACTGTTTCCTTTGCGAAGAGCAATAATAAAAGCAACAATAATTAACTTAACCCTTTCATCGCCAAGGGCTTCTCCATTGAATAGTAAAATCGTCTGGCGTTGGACAGAGTAAAATCTGTCACTCCCAGGGGGTCAGTGGGTTAACCCATTAACACCTAAAACGCCCTAGGATGCCCCCCATTGACGAGTAAAATCGTCTGGCGTTGGACAGAGTAAAATCTATCACTCCCAGGGGGTCAGTGGGTTAACCCATTCACACCTAAAACGCCCTAGGATGCCCCCCATTGACGAGTAAAATCGTCTGGCGTTGGACAGAGTAAAATCTATCACTCCCAGGGGGTCAGTGGGTTAACCCATTAACACCTAAAACGCCCTAGGATGCCCCCCATTGACGAGTAAAATCGTCTGGCGTTGGACAGAGTAAAATCTATCACTCCCAGGGGGTCAGTGGGTTAACCCATTAACACCTAAAACGCCCTAGGATGCCCCCCATTGACGAGTAAAATCGTCTGGCGTTAGACAGAGTAAAATCTATAAGTGTCAGTTTGCATTTCTGGCGGTGAAAGGGTTAAAGTACACTCATTAAAGAATTGTTAAATTATTTAAAATATACACTTTTAAAGTGCCCCTGTGACCAAAAAATCAATTCATATTTTTCTTTGGATTTCAAAACTATGTTAACAAAACACTAAGTGACCCACGTTTTAAGCCTTGATTTCAAAAAGACACATCTTTATTTTAACTGTAATTTTCCTATTTAATGGTCCGCCATTACTAACATTATGTTCTTGAGAGAGCTGGATCGAGGAGAAAATGACGTCAAAGGCTCACTAGTTTAAGAATGCAATACGTGTGTACGCCGCAGAATTAATATGCAGCGCGGGGGTTTTGGGCTTTCAGACTTTTAAACTCACGCTTTGCATATATAATAAGCTGCGTTCACATGCTGAAATTTTAAGCTAGTGAGCCTCTGACGTCACTTTTCCCTGGATCCAACCGTCTAAGGTCCAATCGGTCAGTTTTGAACGTGAGTAATGGCGGACCGTGAAATCCAAAACTTACTCTCAAAGTAAACGGCCTTTGGATAAAAATCAAAGCTCAAAATTTTGCCAGTCAGGTGTTAAGCAAACACACTTTCAAAATCTGAAGGAAAAAAGCAAGTGGTTTTTTTGATCACAGGGGCACTTTAAGTTGATCGGTGGTTACCCCCTACCATAATTTTCCTACAAAAAGCTTTCCTATAGGTTCCATATTTGTTCAAGATCTGTTCGTATAAAATTTTACACTGAAGGCGAATTCTTTGATGGCTTTTCCTGACTAGAAAGCTGTCCTTTCAGCACACAATTCGTTATTTAAAAACAACGGTTAAAATATGGATTATTTTGCTTTTGGTGGAAAATAAGCGGTTAATAATGAAGTAATTTTTCCGTTGTTTCGATCCAATCGTTCTCACGACAGTCCCATGAAACTGCAGGCGAGTTATGTAAATATATTTCTGCTGAATGGTTTACATAAATAAAAGGGATTTGAGCTTCGTTTGGTGTCGTTTTATTCGAGATTCTTTAATTTATATGTTGTTCTCACGATCTTTACATTCAGATAGTACGTGTGAGTAAAGGGCGTGGTGATAAATTTGACACACGTGGTCACGTTGCGTCTACAAAAGGAGCCGCCCTTGGCATGCCAGGTGCAGGAACCACACAAGGAACAGTGAACGTGAGTCTGGAAAATGAGGATCTTAGGGTATGTGTTTCTAACCTTTGGTGGTCTCATGTCAAGCTGCTATTTTCAGTTGTTTAGAAATGCAATTAATTAATTTGATATCCAGCCTGAAGTGTCCTTATAAGTCTAAGAATTTGTTACGTACTTCTAACAATAAGGGAAGTGTAAGGGCTATATTTGTTTTCTTGTTGAGGGTAAATGCAGCTGTTTATAATTACGAGTGGACCGGAGCTTATGGGAGCCGGAATTTGTGACGTTAATCGTTTGTATTCCCAGACGCGAGTGATGGTGAAATAGCACTCTATTCAATTGACGTCACGATGTTGCGCCCAAAGCATTATGGGATTAATATGCGGACGAAGACAAAGTTTTTCCGCATTTCAATCACATAATGCTTTGCAATAAGACGTTACAATCTATTTTTATCAATTGTGGAAAATGATATTGGGAGAAGAGCTAGGAGCTTATCGAAATCGTCCTGCATTTCTAAACACATTTGGAGCGATGTTCAGGAATATCCACCCACTTAAATGCCCCTATGTTTCGCAGACGATAACAGAAAAGCGTGCCTCACGTGCAGCGGATTGTTTTCCTACATCAAACGTTTTTCATGACGTCAAGACCTCATAACAGAAGAACTCAAAATAACCTCGTTTTCTCCTGAGCTGGTGGGTGTGACCATCACATATGGACCGTCTTAATTACGAACTCGTGCCTTATCGTGCACGTAGTAAACAAACTTGTGAGGTCTTCACTTGTAGTGAAGGAGATGTATGCATGACAAATGGTAGAGATGGTAGTGCATGGAGTTCTGTACGGGTCCGCAAATGATCCCAGGACCGCAAATGATCCCAGAACCGCAAATGATCCCCAAACTGTACCGCAAATGATACCAGGACCGCAAATGATCCCCAAACTGTACCGCAAATGATCCCGGAACGCAAATGATCCCCGTTTTGGACCGCAAATGATCCCGAAAAAAAAGTGAGGAATGGCATGGAGGGTGGAATGGTCTGGATTGAGAATTAATGAGAAGAGCGCTTATTTTTATTAAAATCACTTTAAATCATGCATGGCTAGCAACAGGTTTCTGCCTCATGATAGTTTAAATTTGCCACATTTGATTATCGGATACAATCATCAAAAACTAACTTGGACGCAATTCTAAACCGATTGTGACCAAGGGCCTATTTCTCGACAAGTCCCGATGACTTTTAGCATGTTTTTTCGAGATAACTAAAAGCGGATTGTAAAACACTTAAACCCTCTCCCTTCTTGAGATAAAGAGGGAATTGTGACATGTGAAAAGTTTAGGGACTTTCGAGAAACGGCCCACTGATCTCTTTGACGAGGCGAAAAGGACGCCACCCGGGCCCGGCTAGCAACAATCGAAACATTAATAACTAGAACGCAATGTTTTAGCCTATAAGCTTTGGTTCAACATGCAATACTACAGTTTTGTTTTTTCCCATGTCCTTGACTAAAAGTCGTCCATTAAACAACTATTACAAAAAACGCTATCATTTGCGTAGACCTGCAATGCTCCACCGCTCTTAAATACACCTTGTGTGTAGCACTCGAATTGCCTTCCACATCTGGGACAAATCTCTTCTGTTATTTTTCCTTCGCAGTATTTTTGCTTTAATTCCTGAGCAATGGCTAGCTGGGGATTCTGAGCAGCTATTGGTTCCAGGCTATGGTAATGCAGCTATGCTTCATGGCCAAGTAAGGCCATATCTCTAGTGGCTTCGTTTTCATAACCAGCTCCGGGGTGGATAATATTCAATCCCGTTTCTCCTAAGCTTGATACTACCGCCACCGGGATTTCAAACATGTTAATTAGGCCCCATAAAGCAATCCGGTCACCCCATTCACCGTCCATAGCCATCCTTCTCAGATAGGTATCCCATGCTCCGTGTTTGATAAATTCTCTGAAATGAGTCCCGTCCGGGGTTGTTGGATTACTACGGAGGTAATTTACCAAATCACATCGCACTTTTGTGGCACTCTGCGAGACCCTTCCGCGGCGTATTAGCTGGTCATTCATTGCATGGAATAGACAGTTTCCATCTTTGGGGGCTGGAGGATGGCGATTTGTTAATCCTGCCTTTCTTAATTCCATGTCCAACCGACTCTTTGGTGATTTACCTTTGTCTGAAGCTTGCTTAAGCCTAGTTTTCATATGTCGGGAAAATCCCAGACAATCAGGGATTTCGCAGTTTCCCGACCGTCCCAGATTTTGCCGACAAATCGGAAAATCGCCAGACGCTTGTCCTAGATTCCCCCGATAGTGACTTTGGCGAAAAATGGAAAGTGCTCAGAATCCCCGGCTAGCCATTGCTCAGGAATTAAAGCAAAAATAATGCGAAGGAAAAATAACAGAAGAGATTTGTCCCAGATGTGGAAGGCAATTCGAGTGCTACACACAAGGTGTATTTAAGAGCGGTGGAGCATTGCAGGTCTACGCAAATGATAGCGTTTTCTGTAATAGTTGTTTAATGGACGACTTTTAGTCAAGCACATGGGAAAAAACAAAACTGTAGTATTGCATGTTGAACCAAAGCTTATATGCTAAAACATTGCGTTCTAGTTATTAATGTTTCGATTGTTGCTAGCCGGGCCCGGGTGGCGTCCTTTTCGCCTCGTCAAAGAGATCAGTGGGCCGTTTCTCGAAAGTCCCTAAACTTTTCTCATGTCACAATTTCCTCTTTATCTCAAGAAGGGAGAGGGTTTAAGTGTTTCACAATCCGCTTTTAGTTATCTCGAAAAAACATGCTAAAAGTCATCGGGACTTGTCGAGAAACAGGCCCTTGGTCACAATCGGTTTAGAATTGCGTCCAAGTTAGTTTTTGATGATTGTATCCGATAATCAAATGTGGCAAATTTAAACTATCATGAGGCAGAAACCTGTTGCTAGCCATGCATGATTTAAAGTGATTTTAATAAAAATAAGCGCTCTTCTCATTAATTCTCAATCCAGACCATTCCACCCTCCATGCCATTCCTCACTTTTTTTTCGGGATCATTTGCGGTCCAAAACGGGGATCATTTGCGTTCCGGGATCATTTGCGGTACAGTTTGGGGATCATTTGCGGTCCTGGTATCATTTGCGGTACAGTTTGGGGATCATTTGCGGTTCTGGGATCATTTGCGGTCCTGGGATCATTTGCGGACCCGTACAGTGTTCTGGTCTTGTAATGTGATCTGTCTTATTCTCTCCAGCAAAAGGTTGTCAGCCTGGCAGTTATGTCTATAAGAGGCTAAAAGTTTACGGGGACTTTGCCCGGTGCTGGAGCATGTTGATGTAGAAATATTAACCCCGTTGATTGCATGAATAGAAAATAAATACCTCTTACTAACCGAGTTCGAGGTCCGTACTGTAAGTTACGGACCGAGTTTTTTCCCGTTGATTTATGGCCCGCGCGCTTCGCGCTTGGGCCATAAATCAACTTGAAAAAACGAGGATCTGTAACTTACAGTACGGACCGAGAAAACGAGGTTAGTAAGATATTTATTATATCTCTGAGGTTAACCGGCACGCGGGCAAGGAAACTAGTCAAAGTGAAGCGGAAAGTTCAACTGCCACAAAGAATGCCGTGCCAAAATCCCAAAAACTAAATCATCTTGGCTGTTAAGTTTGAAATAGTTGCTTGCAAGATTCAAACAGTTTTCAGTACAAGTTTATGCAACAGAAATGACATGAAAAACTCGCTAGATGATGTTTTGTCGAAATTTTAAATTTAGCGGGCTGTACAGCGGGCCGTACTGTAGAATACGGCCCGCTAATTTAGCCAATTACAGCGCGCGTACTATCTGAGAGATATAATAACGTCTTTTAACATAAACTTGCCTCGATGTTACAGGATCAATTCCGCAACTGCTAAAAAGGATCTCTCTCCACAAACGCAGACTCAACACAAGGTATCATGGGGTGCCCAATAGCGCTGTATCCGGTCCGGATCGATTTCCGGTCTAATACATGACATTTGCCATCTCCCTCAATGTACCATCTCTACACTTCCAGTCCTAGCAAGAAACGTACTCGCAGACATTTTTTTTATGAAAGGGCCAGCTGAACAAAGTGAAAGAGCCGGATCTTGGGAGATCTAACCAGCAAATAATTTGTAGATTTAAAACAAAATAATACTACAAGGCTGGGTTGTACGATTGAATCATCAAATCATTTCACTCCTTGAAGAAGTCAGGCCATACAACCAGCCTTGCAGTATTATTTTGTTTTAAACCTAGCCATAAAGCAGGACAATTTTCACCAGAATCTAATTTATGGCCTTAGAATTGATGAAGCTTGCCGGCTTGCTTTGTGGCAGAGCACTGTAATTAATAACGGTTCACCCCTGTTAAAAGCACTTAAAATATTTCCCAAGTATCCCCGAGTGGCCATTTACAAATACATGCATATCTTCAGTGAACGAACTTCATTTGCAATTCTTTTCTTTCATTTTAGTTAAGGACGGTGCCTACTAATTCAAAGGTTTTCTTGCGCGGTTTACTGTTTATGCGGGAAAAGCAGATCTTAACAAGTGTTATTGAAATCCAAAAAGCAAATTGGGGGTAGCCACGCATTTTTCAAAGACAATTAATCAACAATATTTGTAAAAAGCTTCAAAATACAAAGCAATGTATGGCGTTCTTTTCCAAATTGAAGCATAATTATCTCTGAAAAATGCGTGGTTACTCCCAATTTTCTCTTTGGATACCAAGAGCACTTGCTAAGTTCTGCTTTCTCCGCATAGTTTTGAACTGCGCAAAAATATCCCTAGCTGTATTAATAAGCACCAGCAATAGGAAATCCGAATATCTCGAGGTGCGTAGTAGGCACCGTCCTTAAATCAATTGATATTTTCATTTTTAGGAGGAGATACGCAAATTATACGGTCAACTACAGCAATTAAAGACATCCAACATGGAAGCGGGAAACAGACATCTTGGTCGCTCGAGCTCCCTTCTCATTGGCAGCTCCATGCCTTCGCTTCTTAGCTTTTCGACCCCAAACGATAATGAAAGCGCAGGTTACTTGGTTAGCCCGCCTGGAAAGGAGAAGCGACTGCAGAGATTTTCCCCTGCTTCTGAACTTGCCAGTGACTTTGTTTGACTCAAGTTTCAATTAATTATCTTAAAGGAATCTGCGGTGGCAATTTTAAATTTGGGACTCGCTTACGGAATATAAATACGCACTCTTTTGGCGCGTAAATCAAACGCTGAAAAGTCAAGTGCACAAAATAGCCTATTTTGCTAATTGTAAGTACTTAGTGATTGCTGGGTAGTTCCAGTTCTTTGTGGAGAAAAAAGGGCAAAAGAGCATTTTCATATGAACTACCAAACTAGCCCCCACAAAGAACTGAAAGTACACACAATTGACCGCTAGGGACTAATTATAAGCTTATTTCGAGCAATACGTCTGCCCTTGCTTCCTCAATAACCATTCAACTTTCGTAAATACCAATACGTATTTTTTATTTTATTTTGATAAACCACATTCCAGTTATTCTTTTTATCTTAAAGCGGAATTGGAATATAGAGAATAGTTTAAAATAGCACCATTTTCTTACTGACATGTTCCTTTGAGATTTAGTCCGTTTTCAAAATGAACAGAATAGAGCTTTATTATTTTAGTCCTCAACCGACAGCAGGCAAGATGAACTTACAAAATAAAAATACGTGTTGTGTGGAAACTCGTCTTACTCCAGTTCGTTGGTTCATCGTAAATAGTGTTCTACCGTTGTGTTACTCCGGAAACACCAAGTATTCCAATCCTTCTCCCATTATCCATGTTGACTTGATCATTGGATCAAGGGGCTGTGGTCTCTGGGTATGGAAAATATTTTAAGATAATGAATTTTCTACCTAACAGTTAGTCTTCTGATCACTGTGTTAGGACCTGAATCTGCCATACAAACTGCACGTGAAACACACTCAACAAGTGGTAAAAAATATGGACAAACGCATTCTTCAGTTTTAGGAAACATCACCAGACCAGAGGAAAGGGGCGTCAATTATAGGAATGGATACTTAACAATTATTCCATGAGCGCGCGTTGGATATGAGATGGTAAATAGCCAACGAGGCGCGTAGCGCAGAGTTGGCTATAACCACTTTCATATCCAACAAGCGCGAATGGAATAATTGTTTTATTAAATTCCTTAAACTCCAAAAGTTTGGAAGTACGAAATACGAGCGAAAAAAGAGAGAAAATCCTAGCGAAATCGAAAAAAGTTGATGAAGATGCGATGTTGTGTAATACCTCGTGGTCAGACAGACGCAGGCTCATCACAAAAACATTTCTTACCTTTTCGCGTATCTCTAAGCTTCGAAAGTGATCCAAACTTTCCACAAAAACGTTTTTCTTTTGCTTTATACCGAAAGAAATTTGGCTTTCTGGCGTAAACGTTTTTAGTTTAGCAACGCCAAGCGCAATCATTTACCATATAAGGTCAAACGAAGGTATATGAGCTGATAACCGAGATTGAGTGAACCAATCAGAGCACGAGAATTGCATTATCCGAGGTTGAGAATTTAATAATCATAGATATCTCAAAAGCTGAATAAACAATTACGCCAGCAACGCTGAATTTCAAACCTAGCTAAACAAAAGCAAAAAGCTATGCCCCCTTGTCAGTGACGATGGAAATTAAGGAGAAATTAGCGTATCCCACAAGCGCCGTACGTTTCAGATGCCCACAAGGGCAAACCGTAGTTCATTTTGAGCTGGATACACAACAATATTTCGTGATACAAAACATTTTTTTCATGGAACACAAAATTATTCATTATTCATACACAACACAACGTTTCCTGATGCAAAAAACCTTTCATGCTGAAAAATAGTTTCGTAGAACATACTTAACAGCGTTGCAAAAATTTCACGTTGCACAAAGAAACACACTGGTCCAACTATTCTTTGGAGACTGGTGGAAATCTTAGAGAAGAATACGGATGGGAGACTTGGACCCATTGGCCATCTTGGAAGACAATGGCAGCTTCACTTATACCGACTGGAGATGAAAGGGAGATTATAACGTACGAGAAGAATATAATGTGGCTCAAAGTAACAAGATCCAACGATCACCCAGAGCTTGTCGAAAATTTTTACGTGGACTCTGTCTCATAAATTGGTGGTTGCCGCATTAAACTACGACCAGATCTAGTAGTGGGACAGAAAAGCCATGCAGTGCACAATGAAATAAGATACTGAAGCCGATAAATACGGAATATCCCCAGCAAACCAGCATATCGAGAGTGGGTGGGCAGTTTACCGAATAGACAGGTCAAGGTGGTAGATCAACTTTTTTAAGAACCTGATAGAACAAGATTTTGTTAGTCCTGGTAACGACATGACTTCAACATCTGCAAGACGAATTGGACGCTTTTAAAGATCATGGGAATACACATCGGATAAGACATTCTTGGTATTGGCCAAACTATTCTTTCTTTCCGAGCTTCACTGTGGTACAGGCAACTGACTTACTTTCAAGTGTGCCATGCATGGTTCTGTGTAGTCCTTTAGAGAAAACCTGACTTACGTACAGGAGAAGTCTACACCGAAAGAGTACTTTGAATACCTAATGGCAGACACACAGTTGAAATTGCGAAACACTTGCAAGGAAGGACTTCAGCTGAATCAAACTCTGCAGGAAATTTTTCAATTGGCATGGATGAATGATTTTGTTTCAAGGATTAAGCATGAAATTTATTGTGGGTATCAAAGTCATAGCAGTTCTTCTTACTGCAATCATTTTTATACGCAACAACGATACGATAAATGCAGAACAAAGTTGAATCTTTGAATGCCCAATAACTCTGAGAATGCATAGCTGCCCCCATTTACCGTTTGTAATGATCTGTGTTTCTTACATGCTTACAAACCAGTTACATTAAGAGGTAACATCCTGCTGAATGCATCCATCACAAAGTCATTACCAGACTCGGAAGCCTGTGCAAACCTTCCGAATCGTTGTCGTCGTTCCATGTATATTTGTTGTGTCAAGCCCACGGACAAATCTCTTTTAAAACGTGTTTTATTACATTTCTCTGCTTAATTTGTTTCTTTGAAGCAGTTGACAAAGTTTTCACATAGGTTATCAATTGCTGATTGCTGGCTTTCGAAGCCCAGGGACATTATAATTTTTCAGCATTCTGGAGCATATAGTCTCCTATAATTCCTTTAATGTTAGTTGCATTCACAACCTTTTTGCAATCAAGCGTGGACAGGAAATCGCACAATTCTTCACCAAGTAGATCAACTTGGCCATCAAGGGAACTCTGAATGAGTGTTTTCTCACTTTCAGACACAACGTTCACGAGTAACTGCCTAAGCACCTCCTCACTTACTGCAGACTCTCCAAAGAGACTGTTAATAACAATGTCTTTGATGATATCAAGGATAAATATTGAGAGGTTTTCTCCGCATACTCCGGTTTTCCCCTCTTCACAAAAAAACCAATATTTGATTTGATTTGATTTAATTTCATTAGTGTCCCCAATTAGTGCTCTAGTGCTAAATCCATTTACACTTAAAGTTATTATTATTACTGTATCTTATATCACAGTCTTTGCTGGCGTTCTTTTTGTGCATCAGCTGGGAGCATATCATGCACCTAGGACATCAGTCACTCAGGTCAATCATTCTGTTCAGACACCATGCCCAGCATTCAGATCTTTTGACTTTCTGTCACAGTAGCTCTCTCTGATACTTTCTCGATGTTTAAGACCATCCCCTTCTTCGCTGTACCGAGCGCACCAACAACCACAGGGATCACTACGGTTTTCATATGCCACATTCTCTGTATTTCGAGGTCTAGATCTTTCGAATTCCTTCAGTGGGATGTTTTCATCTGATGGAAAAGTCATATCAATCAGTTTGCAGGTTGAATTCACGACGATGTCTGGTCCGTTCGCTGTTATAGTTCTATCAGTATTGACTGGCATGTTCCACATGATGGTGATGTTGTTGTCTTTATTGTGCATCGCAGTCTCTGGCTCGTGTTGGTACCATTTGTCTGTAATCTCGATATCATGATCTTTACAGATCCAGATACAATGTGGTCCACTGTCTCTTCATGTTGTGAACACATTCTGCATTTGCTCTCCACTTGCTGGCCACATATTACTTTCTGGTAGTTTCAGGTTTTTATTTCCTGGTCTTGAGCTGCGACAACAAGTCCCTCTATTTTCCCTTTCAAATTACTTGACAACCATTTTTTGGTGGTAACTGTGACTACGTGAGGGGTCTCTATGATCCTGGGATACTGACCATGCAATGGTTTGTTTTTCCACTTTTCGTCTTTAATTGATTTCATCTTAGACTTGAATATGTGTTTCATGGCGTTAGCATTTTTCTAAGCTGATTTATCTTCTCTGTTCTCTGTTCTTGGTTACTTCATTTTTGGCTCGTTCATGTTCAAAGACCTACTTTGGATATTACCCTTCGTTGTGCTTCAGATAATGATCGAGCCCTATTGTTGCTGTTTTGAATGCTGTTTCTACGTGAATAAGGCCCCTTCCTCCCACTTTTCTTGGGATGTACAGCCTTTGCACATCTGCTTTAGGGTGTAACATCTTGTGCATGTTCAATAGGTTGCGTTTTTTTGTGTCAATCATCTTCAGTTCGGCGATTTTCCAGTCAATGATGCCAACTTGCACAACTGGGACTGCAAGATTATTGATAGCTTCTATTCTGTTTTTACCATTGAGCTCAGTTCTTAGGATCGATCTTGCTCTCCTATTATATTCTTTTCGTATCTTCTCTTTCATTTTGCTATGCTGGATGCCATCACTTTCATCTACACCCAGGTATTTGTATACTCCTTCCTGGTTCGACTCTCGTATCTGTGTCATCTTGAGGCCAGTTTACCTTTCTTGAAACTGGCTTTGGCATATTTCTCAAGTCCAAATTCCATATCTATATCATCACTGAAGTGTTTCACTATTTTCAATTCTCCAACTTGTTCTTGCTCGTTCTTGCTGTACATTTTAGATCATCCATATAAAACCGACTGATTGGAGCACTTGTGTTGGAGATCTTGTAACCATACCCAGATGTAGCCAGCTCTGATGTTAACGGCACAAGGGAAAATAGCAGAGGTGAGAATGAATCTCCTTGAAAGATCCCTCTTTTGATCTTGATCTGATCCGTTGTGATGCATCCATCATTGTAAGATAGCTTCATTGTTGTTTTCCAGTTGCTCATTGATGTTTCCATGAACTTGATTACCGGTAGTTTTTCATTAAATCTGTACTTCTCTAAGGTTTTTAGTATCCAACTATGAGGAACACTATCATAGGCATTATTATTATCATCATCATCATCATCATCATCATCATCATCATCATCATCATCATCATCATCATTATTATTATTATTATTATTATTATTATTATTATTGTTATTCGATTCTCTGCAGTTGTCGGGTGTTCTACTGTAGCTTAAGAGATACAACACTTTCCGCAACAGGTGAGCACTTCCGAGGACGGCCGATAATTGTACACTTCCAACGAAGTCAGGTACATCTAGCTTGCCAAACCAGGTCTTTGCACCTTTTGAC
>OX421453.1:12413060-12423060 GCA_949126865.1 Montipora capitata
AAGTTTTGCTCATCGAAGTGCAAATTGAGTTATCACCACAACCAGGGCCGAATTAAGGCGACCGCAATCTATGGCGTTGAGTGCGGATGAAACGGCTTCGGCGCCGCTGAACAACGCACATGGAAACTCTGCGAGAAAAGGCAGCCTTTTGTTAAGCATCTACGGCTATGCTCCATGCTACGGTAAGTTTGTGGCTTAAATTAAACGCTCGTGTCCATTATAAAAACTTTCCAGCAGGGTTTTGTTCATGGAATGCTTGGTTATGGTATAAGCAAACACAGAGATCAACAAGAACAAGACACATCGAATATGTTAATGCAAGGTCATTAAATTATTACCTTAAATTTTAAACTGCCACTTTTGGATGGTTTCCCTCTCCTGGATACTCTCTTGTTGATTTAAATGTGTTAGTTTGTATCTGCCGTGAAAAATTGGCGTTGTTTACGTACGCACATACACATTGAGTATTGGTTGCCAATTTCATGCATTTCATGATCGTTAAATTTAAGTTGAGGTTACCTTCGAGTTTCACGATTTACGTCTCATCTTAGGTTGCTTGCCTTCGTTTAGGCCAATTGGAAGACTCCTAAATTCAGATTTCATTTACAAGAGCTTTTAAGCTAATATAATCGAATCGGTGCTGTTGTTCTTCGCCATTCATGAGCCCGTGTAGTGAGACTTTTGTCTATTGGTCTTGATGAAGAGATCGACTTCATGTAAAAGAAACTTTATTCTTGTTGTTAAGATAACAAAATAACAAACCGAGTTCAGTCTGGTTTTCTTTGTTGTATTTTATCAGAATTAACATTTCGTGACTTTGAAGTTTCAAGTCGTGATTTAATGGAAAACCACTTGTCACCGTCTATGTTAACGGAACATCCCACCACATATGAGCCAGTTGATTCCATCGACTCAGAGTGAGAGTTATTAATGAATGATTTCCTTAGTGTTTTTTTTTTTTGTTGTATGCTACGTTGGCGCCTGACTTGTTTTAAGTGCAAGGAGTGCTCGTTCGAAAGAATGCTCCTAATGTTGTTTATTAAGGCATGTTTCATACAAAACAGTTGAACCCATCAAACTCTGTGGACAAGAATGGCCACTGACTCAGTAGTGAAAAGCTTGGGCAAGCCGCAATGTTGCGATTCAATAGAATTTTAATATCACGCCGGAAAGCTACGTCGTCAACTATTCCTTTCGTATCTGACCCAAAAACTCAAAAGGTCATTTCGTCTCGTTTTAGCACCAATTCCTCAAAGATAAATCGCAAAATTCGGCATTTGTTACCGATAAAAAAACGGTGGACTTGGGTTTCTCGATGATTGACAAATCTATGCAAAAATAACAATGAGTGAAGCCAGAGAACCGATAAGCGGCGGAGAAAGAATTTCAAGGGGTGATGATTCGTATTGTGTCTTCCACTTAAGTTCAACAGTAATTGATACTCCGTCGATGCAACAGGAAATACTTTTTGAAGGACGAATGCCTTCAATTAGTTAGCAACTTTATCTTTCAGTTTAATCAGAGAAAAAAAATATCAGAATTATTTTAAATAAGCGGATAAGTCGAAAATTGATCAGAAACATTTCTAAATTCGATTTTTGCAAAATTTTTGGTCAAATGCGATCAGCCCACTTTGTAGATGTTAGAGTTTGTTAGCAACAGATGAGATAAACCATTTGAAAAGCTCCTTTTCTTGGAGAGTTTTTAATACACATCAAGTTTTTTATCCCTTTTTATAAGCTTTTAACTAGGAGTGAATAACTTTGCAAACTGATGGCAACACGACCTGTGGATTTTCAAGGTGATTACTTGTTAATTTATCTCAGATTGAGCAGCTTTTACGAGTAAATCTCCCAAACAGACGCGAATTCAACTTAAGATGTAGACAGTTTTGGTTCAAATTTCGTTTAATTCTTCCTTACCCGACAAACTCAAAACTTCATATGCTTCGTTTAGGTTCAACTTTATCTCATCATTTGTCCCTGAAATTCCGCATACTTCTCTCTTAAAAATTGTACTCGACGCCCGACAGTTCATGTCTCTTGACGTATGAGCCGAGGAAACGGCAGTTTACTCTGATATCATACACTATGTCCTCCTCCACGCCTTGACCACGCGCTTTCCGCTCGTACGCGTTCCTGATTACAACCTTGTCCGTTAACGTTTCTTGGTAGAGCTGCTTTCGAAGAAAGTAGCGATTCCGAAATTTTCTCTTGGAGAAATGAAGGACGAGTAGGAATTTGGTGTATTTTGGTTAAGGCCTCGAGGCTCTTATCAGGGCAAGTATTGAGGTCGAGTTTTGAAGTGGGAGACAGAAAAAACGGACAAGTGCTACTTGAGTTGTTTTCTCAAGCAATAGAACAAAGGAGGTCCTCTGCAATCATAAAAGCCTCATTAAGGGCCATTACCACGCTATCTCTTAATAACGTCTAAAATCTTGGTTCTTGCAAGGTCTTGCAAGAATAACCAAGCAAAACCAAGACATTAACGGGCGCGCTCACAACAGGAACGACGTAAGCCTTGAAAAGCGAACGAAATTTTTTCGGAGAATGGTAGAAGTATGAACACGAGCGTAAGCATAAGACATTGAGCCTTACTTGCCGCGATGTCCATCTCACTGCGGTTAGCATTGACTCATGCAAAGAACCGCTGAGTGGCGAAGTCCAGTTTTGCTCTGTCACGGGCCCATGACGTGGCAGCTTGCAACTCGAATATCTCTCCTAATCTCAAGTTCTCACATCATTCGCAATTTGTCAATAAATGAGCAATGTCTTCGCTTACGTCATTATGGCATGAATTAACCACTGAGTTTACGCGGCAGATAGGAATCCAATATTCTTCAGCCCAATGGCCTAAAGGACCGGCATATTGCCTTACGATTCTCTAATGAAATAAGCCAACTTGTTTCATGCAAGTCCCTCTGCACTTTGCCAAGTCAAGGCTCCACTTTCCCGGCCTTAAGCAGCAACAGTTGAGAAAAATTTATGATGAAAGGGAGGCCTAAGAGGTAAAGGGGCCTCTACATATTTTTTCCCAAGTTTATTGGTCTTCATATTCATATATATATATATATATATATATATATATATATATATATATATATATATATATATATAGCTTGAATATCTGTAATGGTTGACCAAACGATAAACTCCCAACAGAAGGATCCAAAAGGATGCACGTTGTCTCCTCAGTTAGTATTTAAAGGGGAACTCCGGGGTAAAATTGAAGTTATTTTGAATGTTTGGCCTCTGTCCCATGTGTCAATTTTTGATAACATCATTCCCATATCGTTTCATTCAAATTAAATATTGTACCTGAAAGACGACCGAAAATGCAAATAGAAATCCGCCATTTTGGAGAAAATTTGAGCCGCGGTCAGTGGTCAGCAGCACGTGGTGACGTAGAATCGTCATTTTCCGCGGGGTTTATCAAATCTGCTCCTAGCCGCTTCTTCATTCTTCAACTTAAATTATAATTCCTGTCGTTGTATCTGTATCTTCGACTGTACTTTGATTGTTTCAAGTGAAATGGTGAGCTGTTGTGTGCCTGGTTGCCATAATTATTCAAAGAAGACAAAGAAAAACGGGAACACGGTGACTTACCACAGGGGGTCCCACAAGACGATCTAGCGAAGGCATGGCTCGACAGAATCAGACGGAAGAATATGCCACCACTTGAAAACAGCTACGTCTGCAGCGATCATTTCATGCCAAGCTGTTTCGAGATAGATTTCCGGGCAAAATTAATAGGGGAAAAACCTAAGAGGGACTTGAAGGATGATGCTATCCCATCCTTGTTTAGTTACGGCCCCGAAGCGAAAAAGCCACGGTCATCAAGCGAACATCGCCTTCAGCGACGAAGGCATCGAGAAGTTAGTGTTTGTCAGTTTGCTTCTCTTTTACTATGAATCAAATAAATTTTCCCACTTACATGTCGATATTTGCACACGCTCTGAACCGAGGGGATCGCGTGACCCGATGTATGAACATTGTTTTCATGGTGACATATTTCGGTGTACATCCGCCCAGTTTTAAAATATACTATGCTGGGTTTACGTGGAAAATAATGGCTAGTTAGCCGACCTTACAAATGACCTATGATTGGTAATTTGCTGTGTTTATTTTTCCGATTTGTCACTCAAAAAACAGGAAGAATTGACAAAATGAAGTTAGGCAAATTCAAGGCATTCAATTTGTAGTAAATTGAAAAGAATTACCTTGTATATTCGCATTTTAATTTTGTTTTAGGCTCTTTCAGAACTACTTGCTGCAGACATCGTGGACAATGTATCTTCAGATGACCCAGTGACTAATGAACCTTCAATCTGCACTGATTTGGAAATGCATACTACAATCCCAGAAATGCATGATGTGGGAATTCAGTGTTGTTTTGATCCCATTACCCTAAAAAGTGTGGAGGTTCAAACTGAGATGTGCAACACTATAGGCAATGATAATGGTGTGTGTGGTACTGCAAATATTGACGTGTCCTCCCATACTTATATAGAGGATGATATCCCACAAAATCCAAGTGCTGTCACATGGAAGATTCCACATGACCATAATTATGCCATAGCAGCACCCCCAAATCCCATTGATACACCCACAGTAACTTTTCCAACCTATGACATTAACAAGTTTGATACAATCCCCTTACCACCAGTGCATGAGGTCCTTGTTGATGGTAAAATGGATATACATGATGATGATGATGATGATGATGATGATGATGACGATAACAATGATGATGAAGATTTAGATCCCCACTGGCTATTACCAGATGACGAAAAACCGTCATCCGAAGATATAGTGTTGTCTGAATATGAATTTGAAGATGGCTCTCCAGAAAGTGAAAAAAAAATACCTTGTGTTCGGTTCCTGTTTGAACAATTTACTGAAAAAGTGTCCAAAATGTGGGGGCGTGATCATTGACCAAGAAAGGAAAACAACTGGGAGCATGCTATCAGTTGTGCTAATCTGCCATAATGGGCATACAGAACTGTGGGAATCCCAACCAGTTATTAAAAGGAAGCCCCTGGGAAACCTATTATTGGCAGCAGCCATCCTTTTTACAGGAAGCACCTTCTCAAGCATCAGCCGCCTTGCATCATGCATCAATCTTCAGTTTTTTAGTGAAAGTGTGTTTTATGACACACAACTGAAGTACTTGTTTCCAGTTGTTAATGAGGCATGGGAAACTGAATTAAATAGGCAGATTGACAAACTTACTTGTTCAGAAGTTGTCAATTTGGATGGTGATGGCCGATGTGATAGTCCTGGACATTGTGCCAAGTATGGCACTTACACTTTGATGGACGAAGAGCAAGGAAATGTCGTAGCATTTAGTGTTGTTCAAGTCTCTGAAGTGTCGTCATCCAATGCCATGGAGAAAGAGGGTTTTACCCGATGTGTTGAATTGTTGGAGGGCAAAGCGGTCAAGATCAACAGGGTTGCAACAGACCGCCATGTGTCAATCAACAGTTGTTTGCCAAGGATTACCCACATATTAATCACCAGTATGATGTTTGGCACCTTTCCAAGTGGGTGGTCAAGAAGCTCACAAACAAAGCCAAACAAAAAGGATGCGAAGAATTGTCACCTTGGATACAGTCCATTTCAAATCATCTTTGGTGGTCTGCTGCAACCTGCAATGGTAACGTCCAGCTTTTACGTGAAAAGTGGAAGTCGGTGTTGGATCATGTCTCCAACAAGCACAAGTGGTCAGGAAACACCCATTTTCATCGGTGTTGTCACAGGCACATTTCATCCTCAGAGGCTAAGAAAATCTGTTGGCTCAAGCCAGGCACATCAGCCCACTTGGCTTTAGAGGAAGTGGCTTTGAATAGCAAACTTCTGAAGGATTTGGCTAAGCTTACTGACTTTTGTCACACTGGTAAGTTAGAGGTCTACCATGCCATGATGCTCAAGTACTGCTCGAAACGGGAACACTATTCATACAGGGGAATGATTGCCAGGATCCAACTAGCTGCTCTTGACAACAATACTAATACAGGTTGCAGCCAAGCGGTGGTGAAGACAGGTGAGCAAGCTGGTGAGGCATGTTACAAACTTTGCTTTCCGAAAGCAAACAAAAGATGGGTTGCAAAGCCAATCAATGAGAAAAAATCTTACAAATATTTGTCAGATTTGCTTTTTGCAGTAATAAAGCGTGTAGAACAAGGGGGTGCAGTTGCCCAGCCAGTGCCTGTTCACCTACCCAGGAACATTGCCTCAGAGCCAGCCCCAGCAAAGGCAGATGCAATAGAACAGCACCGCTCAAGATTTAACAGATAAAAATAGTAATAATGTCATCAGTGCTCAACATTAACTAGTTGCAATACCCCAAGCTCTTTCCAAGAATAAGTAATGCTTGTAAAAACATAACAGAATTTTTATTGTGTCTTGTGTAGTTTGGAGAAGACCAAACCCTAGTCAGTTCATGTTATCACAGCAAACTATAGCTACTTGTCCACATAATTATGGAATAAGGCTAAACAAAAATCCCAAATCGTTAGATATCGTTTGTGAGATACCAAAAACCAAAGAAAGTAATCTAACAGCATAATGTAGAGCACTACCACTGGATAACTGATAATTTCCATGAAAGATACAAACTTGTTTTCTGCATTTTTCTGTTTATAATATTTAATTCATGGACATCTTTAATCCCGACTGTCTAAAAAGTTTATCTTCAGGTCCACCAGATGGATCTTTGTACTGGTGCTTGTATTGATACCAATCTGTTTGAAGGACCTATCTATTTATACACACTGGATGAAACCCAGGGTGATGCATTTGGGTTCTTCGCCACATTCACCGCTAGTAACAGCCTCGATAAGCTTATTTTTGACAGGCTCAATTACTTGGCAGCATATGCCTTCCCGTAATCTGACAATTGCTGCATGTACACCTACGTTACCAAAACAATTAACATTGCAATTGCTCTATATTCTTCGTGACTTTCTACTAGTAGGAATGCATTTATAAACAGAGGACAACCGAACGTAGCGTTGGTGGCAGCAGAAGCAAATTATGTTGTCTTCACGCGTTTTCCCATAAAACATTGAGTTAAACTTAAGACGTAAAGTTTATTATCAAGGATTGCGTTATAACTTTTTGCTGTTTTTGAAGCAGTAAATAAAGCCACAGTGAAGCTGTGCAGTAAGTAGATCGAGTAACCGAAGGAAAGCTTCGTTTTCGCATCCAATCCATCCATTTATAAAGGCAACAAGGAAGAAACAAAGACCAATACCACAATTTATCAACATAGTTGAGTTTATTTGTCACTTAGTTTGTTATGGAATTACAATTAACGAATAACTCGTACAACATACCGGTCTGAATTTCGCAGTCTTACATTTGTTTCTTCATCGTTTGCCATGCATTCGTCGCCTACGTCTTCGGGGTTCTATCCGCTTCATCAGAGCTCACACGCGGTTCAAAGTGGTACGTCCGGATCGAAAAACTTTCGGAGGCTTGTTCCTCATCGATTTTATCAGAATACGTCCCAAAATTGGCGCGCAATTATCAATTTACATCTCATGGGGTTTGACGATTCTACGTCACACGATGATACGCTGACCGCTTTCTGAACAAGCGGGCAATTTTCAAGATGGCGGATTTATATTTGCATTTTCGGTCGTCTTTCAGGTACAATATTTCATTTGAACGAAACGATATGGGAATGATGTTATCAAAAATTGAGACATGAACCTGAGGACAAACATACAAAATACCTTCAATTTTACCCCGGAGTTCCCCTTTAAAGTTGCATATAAACTGGAGAGGAAGACAAAACTTCTCGAAGGTCCAGGAAATTTAAATTCCTGGACCAAAAGGCGACGTGCAACGAAACCTAAAGTTTCATGCAGAGCACCCCCCACAAAATATCGGAACGTCAAAGGTGTTCAAAAGATGATGGAACTGCGGGCGTTGTAATAATTAGTAGTAATCTTCTCAAGTCTCAAGCTTATCATGGCAAGCTGAGCATAAATGTCCTACTAATTGAGGCTGCAAATGGAAGTAAATCACTTGAAATTAATTTAAGAAAGAAAAATCAAATCTCGATTTTTGATCGGAGAGGAAAACTGGAAAACTCGGAGAAAAACCTCTCGAAGCAGAGCGGTAGAGAACCACCAAACTCAACCCACATATTACACGAAATCGGACCACAATAATGGAAGTGGATGCTCTTACTACCACGCAAAACCTGTTCCTTGCAAGAGTGGGGACGATTTCGAAAACAATAATAATTCAAAATTCCTGATTGCGACAACTAACAAGTCGAGAAGTAAGTTCTGCTCTGTTTTTAAACTGCTTAATTAATGAACGATTGTCACGTATTTTAGCCGCTCTTCAAGCAATAAAGAAATGTACTTATGCGTATATCACTGACGATCATAACATAACACTAAAGCTTTGTTTTAATACCAAGAACCAGTTTGAAGTTATTCTTAATCTTTTGAGTACGGAGAGTTTGAGAATGGATGAAAATTTCTAAAAAAATCTTCCCGTTTTCGTTAAGATTTTCTAGGTGACCAGAAGCTGTCACTCACTAATCCGTTTTCGTCGGCACGAATATAAAGCAAACCTTTCTTCATTTACCTCGGCCTTTCGGTAACTTTTCGCTTAAACCGCCGCGCGAACAGAGCCTCTCTAAACCTCACAAAAGGAGAGCAAGAGAAGCACAGAAGAAATCATGTGGAGTCTTGCAAGTCCCGCAACCCAAGTTTCCAGGCTAGTCACTCCGGTCAATCCGGTTTAGGCACCCCACGCATCATATTTTTGACAAGGCAAATTTCAGTACGAAAATCAATATGGCGTCTAGGAGTGCGATCGAGACTTAGCCTGGGTTTGAAACTGTCTCTAAGCAACAGCTTGCGCGTTCTGCAGAGTCCTTTCTTTCTCGCTGAGTGAAGAAAGGCTCAACTGGCAGGGTGACCAATACACTTGGGCCCAGCTGTTCAAAGTTCGATTAAGCTAATCCTGGATTACAGGAAACTTTACTTTTACTAATCAAAAAAAAGTTGCCCCAAGAATTGCAGTCTTAAATTTTGACTCAGTGCCTTGCTTCCTTCAGAATAACATAACATTGTTAAGGTTTTTTGACGTGTAAAATTCAAACCTCAGTTGTTATTTAATCGCGGACTAGTGTTGGTCGGCTTTTCGATAACTTGGATCTGTTTGTGAAAATTCGTGCAAAACATTACTTTTGTTGATTTTTCAACTTTTTTGCCAGCTCCTAATGCAGGAGGATCGAAGTCAGTGGAAAACCAAGCCCTTGGTCGATCCAGTAGCCTTGGGGTTATCGAGAAATCTTTGACCAAACCTCCCTCCCTTGTTGCAGAAACGAGTCACGGTAAGGAAACAAAGAAATTTAATCGTTTCTTTTATGGTAACATTGACATGCTTTCACAAACCTCAATATACTTTCCTGGGCCCGGTTGTTCAAAAGCCAATTAACGCTAATCCCAGATTAAAAATTAAACAAGGAGTTTATTTCTCTACTCTAAAATGTTGTTCAACACCCATATTCGGGAAAACTTTACATTAGAAGAAGTCAATCTTCAAAGACAAAAATAGGCAAAAGAAACTTTCACCAAAAAGTTGAAAACGTGAAACAAAAGTTTACGCTAATCCTGGATTAAGTTAATCGGCTTTCGAACAAAAGGGCCCCGATCTTTTAGTTTTTAAAGTGCACCTAACCATATAGTTAATAGAGGGAAATGGTTTGGAAACTCGGCAAACATCAAAGGGGCAAACAAAGATGCCAAGATTTGGGTTGGAAAGTCCACGAACGTGTACAATCTTTTGTTTTGCGCTCATACACTATGCATGAATTACGTAATCAACACGTGTCTATTGGTTAGTTCCTCTGTAAGGAGTAAACAACTATTGTGTTTTGTGCACGGTCAAGGCCAAAAAAAAGAACAAAAACCTGCAACAAAGAAATTTGTCGCGTTTCATAACCATTCCCCTCTATTAACTATGACCTAACC
>OX421453.1:12425560-12440560 GCA_949126865.1 Montipora capitata
TGGGACCCCATTCTTTGGTGCACTGATAAATTGTCAAGTAGCTCAAAAGTGGAAGAGGATAAAACTGAATAACGCTGCGATATCAGCAGTGGTTCACATGTATCTAAACATTCAACATTAAATTGATGCTATCGATGCTGACTTCGGAATACTCGGAAAGTGAGAGCTCCTCATGAAGTCCAACACACGCACGACCTTTTAATCCACGAGTTTGGATAATCACCAGTGGGTCTCAAGACTTAAAAAATGTTCTATGCAAAATTGCTCCGGAAGTCGATTATATCATTCCATAATCAATTGGTGGATCAATTTGTTTGTTTAGCTGTTGTACACGCAACCAAGACACCCTGTTTGTGTTTATGGCAATGGCTCTTACAAAGTGATAATTATTGAGCGCACGCAATCGGCTTCCATTCTTGTGGCTCTGCGGTCATATCGATTACAACCAAATCACGCTGTGAACGTTGTATGGGTCTGTCATGTTTGCATTCCTCGGTGCAAATTAAATTCAAACAATTATACTGCTTTTTTTTCAAATCTCACTCTTAAGTTTAAGTATCAATATAATCATGATCAACAGGCTTCATGTGTATGAAGCCCAGAGACAGTGGAGCCAGGAAGAATTGGGTAGCTCGTGGAGTCTCCAATGGAATATTGAAATTTAAAGATAGTTGATTTTTTTGAAGAATTGTCTCGAGAAGAATGCCTAAAATAACATTACCAAGCCTTTGGGGGGACTGCTAGTCCCCAAGATCCTTTAAAGATCTTTTCTTTCGTGCTCGATTTCAACTTGTCTCATTTGTAGCTCAACCATCTAATAATATCCTTGTATTTCCTGAAATTATCGCCGGGTTTAATTCACAAACACGGCACTTAAACTCCACCTGATATTTTTTTTCCGAATTGTTCTTGGACGTACTGAAATCACAATTAAGACATCTTTTTAAATTCTGGAGTCTTTTTCTTAGCAAAAGGCTATACATTTGTAACTCAGCTATGCCAATTCCGTGACTAACGGAGGGTGTGCCACATACCGACTAGCCTGCGACCGCCGGAAATACGTCTGCATTCGCAGGCTACATACCGACACACCACTGCTCTGGTATTTTGACTCGACCCACTGTTTTCTGCTCACAATGATGTGTCGCGATTGTGTTGATCTGAGACGCTGCTGTGCAACCAAGACCATCTGGGGTACGAATATTTGCAATTGTGATATTGTGGTACCAATATTAGCATAATAATAGCAAAAGGCCATGAAGTTCGACTCGCAGAAGACTGATTGTATTAAACCGTTTCTGATGGAACGATCACAAGCGTAATAATGACAAAAAAATAATAATAATAATAAAATAATAATAATAATAATAATAATAATAATAATAATAATAATAATAATAATTTGAAATGCGGCTGCGACAGTTGGGAATGCCATATTGCATGGAACTTTTACAAAAAATAACCGTCCTTGCTGGGATCGGGAAGGATTCTGCGAAAAGTGCTGGACCTTAATTTCATGAGGACAGAACAGATGGCATGGAGTATCCTTGGCCACAGGTTGTGGCCCGATACTCAGTAACATTTCCTGCATTAAGTAGACAAATAATAATAATAATAATAATAATAATAATAATAATAATAATAATAATAATAATAATAATAATAATAATAATAATAATAATAATAATAATGCAGGGTAACTACTTTAGTTACACAACTGCTATCAATGTGGGCCCTATTAATAAATGAATTAATAATCAATAAAACCTGACAAAAACAGCACAATGTTAAAATGCTAAAAAATGCTAAAAGCTATGACTTTCTGCCGTTAAAGGGGAAAGCACGTTTAGAAATTTTATCAATACAGAGGTTCTTGCTGAATCTAGTATCAAGAGAACGGATGTCGCAACATCTGGTGTTGAAATAGCCCTTGAATGAGTACGGACTCTTTTGAGGGTATTTCAAATTTAGGATTTAAGAGTGGCACTTGATCAAGAAGTCTTCTAACTCCGCGGTCACATTTGCGCTTAAGACTATCCTCAAGCATGGTTGCTTGTGACGTCAGTCAAGCAATCAGTAGCAAGGGCTACGGCTAGAGTTTTAAGCAAGCACGACGTGGTCACATTGCACTACAGTTCGAGTCGCGCGTTCGTTGAAAATGAGTGAATTGTTTCCCAGACAATTTCAATCGTTTCTGCTGCTGAGGAAGGCGAACCTCTTTCGTCTAAACGTCCAACCGTTCCTAGAACAGTTGCCTGAGCAGGATTACAAGAAATGTTTTGAGCAAAACCTTCGACGAATTTCCGTGGAGACGTTAGAAGGTGGCGCAATTATCGGCGGTGGATAAGTTAAGAATTGGTAGCTTGCTTTGCTTGTACGGAATGGGCGATACTGAACACATTCGAGTACAGATGCTTTAATCAAAACTTCATTACGAAAGATCAAGCTCTCAAATTACGACCCTCTTCCTTATTGGTCAGCTTTCATGAATTGTTTACCTAGCACAGTTCAAGAGAACTGCAGAGCTTGAGCTGAGCTGCGGATCTTGTGAAGTTTTCAGCAACTCCGCCTCTTTTTTAAGCAAGCAAGCAAGCAACGCCATGCTTTGTCGGTCACACCTGTAACGAGCTAGGAATGTGCTAGGTAACCAAATATTGGCCAAGCAAGCAAGGTTCTAGCGCTAATGTGACCGCACGGATTAAACGAGCTAGACTTGTCATAGCTTCAGTGTAGCTTACAAAGAAATTCAAGTTTTTTTGGCATCGTTACCTTGAAATTATATCCAAGAAGGGGAAGCAAGATGGAGTCCCATTACTCAACGCCCACTCTGTCTTAAACCCCTCTTTCTTGTGCCGAAACCCACTAACAATGCATTTATTTAACCAATTCGCATTTAAATCCCAGCAGCAGTGTTTTACGTTTCTACCTGCACTCAGTGCTGAGCTATAAAAAATATGTGGAACGCAAGCGCATATATATAGACTAAAAAAAACAGTAATGTAATTTGGGCCATGCTCTCACCTGTCGGAGACGTGGTAGGGGCTGGCAATAAAGTGATCTCGAATGGATCGTTAATCTCTTTACCACTTGTGGGCATCCTTCGTACCCAAACGCTTATGTCATTTTAACCCTTTCACTCCCAGAAGTGATTAGTATGTAACTTCTCCTTATAATATCAATTCACTATTCAGCAGACAGGTGTTGAGAATGAGTAAACTTATCAGTCAGATGATGTTATTTTGATCAAACTCAAATTCTCTTAACTAATATAAAAAGGAATGTATGGCAGCTAGAAAGGAGAATTACTAATCAGATATTGGGAGTGAAAGGGTTGACTCTCACTCGACGAATTATACTTGCTAAACGTGAATATATCCCAGGTAATTGACTGTTCAAAAAATAAATAAGTACCCGGCAGCAGTTCGTGTCACTAGGTTGACAGAGGCAGTTTCTTTTATTTCCTCTCCAAGAAAAAGGCGAATTATTATCAGAAACAGTGTGGGCATTTTGTGTGTGTTATCAAAATAACACTGTTTTCGCAAAGCACCTGGCACTCAAACAAATAATACCCTTTTCTAGCTTTTAAAAGTGACCGGAGATGTTTAAAAATGTTATGCACAATACATAACAACACCGTGGAAATCGAACAGATGATGTGACAGTAGTCTCGACTTCCGTAGTTGTCCATTTTGAATTCACAAAACATCACACCGGAACGGAAATCAGTAACCCACGCTTTCCGTAGTAAGCGAGCGGCATTGCGAACTCCGGGTCTACGTGATTAGAAGAACGCTGAAATTACTTATATCCGTGACTAACTTGGCAAACACGATTGTTAGGCTGTTTTCTGCTCAATCCTGAAAAAGAAAAACCTTTTTCACCTTTTCTTTGGGCAAAACACTCGAGCGAATCTAGCATCAAAATAAATTCTTGTTAGCCTGGAAAGCGCTCAATTGTGAATTTTTCTCTCTTTCTCCCAGACAAGCGTTATTTCACGTTCCAGTTCATTATCATCGTCTACAACGAAAAAAGCAAATAACTTCGTTACTTCGATTCATTCACAAATGAATCAAATGCATTAGATGTTTATTTTTGTCTGTTTTAAGGGGAATATATATGTTTCAACATTTTGATTTTACGGTAAATTGTCAAATAGTGAGATGTCTAAGATCAATGGAGAATTTCAATAGGAATGTCTTTCCTTCTGCTGCAGATGCCAAGTATGTCAAATATGGATCGATTGCAAGTTGAAACTGAAAGCTGGACCACCTGCGTTATATGTTATTCAAGGATTCAAAGTTAAATTTATCTTGATGGGTAGTTCTTCCTCCAAACACGTTTCCTTCTTTCATTCATTGGGTTATTGCAAAATCCATTTCCTGGGCAGTTTCAACAAGAAAACTGAGATGCAAAAAATTCCGCGACATAGCCGCACCGTAGCAAATGCTTCAGGACATTTCTGCAGGAAGGCCAAAACAGCGTAGCAATTGAGAAAAGAGAAAGAAAAAAGTAGAGCTGTCGATCAACAAGGCGGATCAGCTTTAATCTTTCTTTTTCTTGTTTTTCAATTGTGATAAGATTCCAGATTTGTCTGTGCCAGTTGGAAGAGTTCCATTATTTTTGGGATATCGTTGGCTGGAGGAATATTGAAATTGTAAAATTTCTTGCACGTTAACTCTCCTATAAATCGGTACAAATTCAATTAAATCTTTGGAGTTCGCCTAATCAATGCTAGAATATATTTACAAGTGTAGCCTTCGTTTTTCAGTAAACTGTATTTGCTTGGAAAATATGCTAAGGAACTCAAACCTGAATCGGTTCAAGTGGTCCTATTAAACGAAAGCCAAATTAATACGGCCAACATAAAACCGCTGTGCTGTGCTTTATTCTCCGTTCCCAATTGCAATTAACTGATCATGTTATCATATAAACAGTAAACAGTACTGTATCTTCCAAATCAAGTTCTTATCGTGTCTTAAACAATATTTTCCAGTGTTTGCGCACCTTAATATATATGTTGGTGTAGAGTAACTGCATAAACGATTAGGCAATATTAAAAGTCAAATTAAATTGGCCTGTTATCTAATATCCAATATCCTTCGGTCTTTTATTGTGGTTTGATCTCATTTGCCAATTTTACTTTGAGTAATCTCCTTTTTTATCTCTTGTCTTGGCAAAAAGACGTAAACGTTTTATATGACTTTCTCAGCGTTCTTCTGATCATGCAAGAGTTGGTGTATCTACATTCCAGAACCTTCGACAACTAAATTTAATCATTTTATCAAAACAAGTTCCTTTTTCCAGCGTGAACCTTAAATTTTGAGTTCATTTTCATTCCTGCCGCACAGGCTTTCGTGAAACGAGTTGATATATTTCACATCAGCGCCCTTTTAAAGTTGATCTCAGAATGCGATGTAAATTTTTGGCCTCTTTACAATTGCAGAGATCTACAAAGAAACGGTTTTTCAGAATTAGCGCATTAAGGTATTTGCTGACGGCTTAAATTAGCCTTTCTGTTAGATCAGGCAATACCACTTTTAACGCTCCGATACGATCACAAACGATGGCAAGCCTTTCAAAGAGACTATCAAATATTTACTCGTATTACCCTTGGTGCCAGAGGCCAGCTGCAGCCATTGGCTCAATGATATAAAGGTGCTGTAACTAATGACTAATGAGAACGAAATACATGAATATTCAAAGAGTTTTTTGTCCGTGACAATCGCATATGGCTTTGTTTGTTCGCGATGGTTCAGCTTTAGTCTATCACACGAGAGAGCTTTAATTGAGGCCGCTAGTGTCCCTTCATTATTAAATAACATAACTTAGGAACGATGCTAGTTGTCTGACCAAGCAAGAATCAGCGAGGGGTCTTTCATCGCTCTAAACTGCGGAATGACTCCATTCTGCCAGCACTGAATGACGGTGAGTTGAAATATCTTCGTCGTTTGGAGATACTACCGGTGCAGCTGTCGCTGTTATGCCAAATATTTCAGTCAGCTGAATACTTTAATTTTCATTGTTTATTTCTTTTTTGTTGCGATGCTTCCTCGTTCATCTGCTGTCCACTGAAACCCGCGCATCGTAAGAAGGTTTTATGATACATTTCGGCTTCGATTCAATTCGGAAAGACGAGTGATTGCACCAACTTCCGATGCCGACTTCCGATTAAAGTGTGGTTTATTTCCTTTGGTGTTAACGTGGATATCTTGACACGATGCGTCACTTACTCTTTGCCTCGAACCATTCCATTTCCTATCCGTTCATATAAAAGCTATACTTCAGGAGATCTGAGCGAATCACGGGTAATCAGCCGACAAGCACTTTACCGTAAGTACATTTTGCAGCCCATTTTGACGTGCGGTGCTTCGAGACAAACAAATGAATTTTAAAAAGCGATGATTTAACCTTATGAAGCTGGAACCATTGTTGGCAGGTTTGTGTCTTTCTCTGTTTTTTTTTTTTTTTTCTATCATCGCAGTCATAACTCACTCGATCGGATTCTATGAAATAATTGACGTTGAACGCGCTAATTCGACACTTTCATTTCGCCCGCCGAGTAATTTCGAACGCCGGTGGCACGTTGTTATTTGAAACTAAACTAACAGAGAATTCAAAATTGCATAAATTTTGAAGGAGCAATCATTTGAGCCTGCATTATGCAAATGACAAATGATAAATGTTGCTGTTGATGGCTATCGAAGTTTCGGTTTTCTTTTAAATTAACAATTTCCGGTATGTTGTTCGAAGCAAAAATCTGAACCAACGAACAAAATACATTTCCTTTCGTTTTGACGGAGTTAAATCCCAACATACGTACGCAAAGTCCTCAAACTGCTATTTAAACGGACACCCTAGAGTGCCTCTTTCTGTTTTACTAAATTATTCTCGGTTGGTTGCCATTCAAAATGAAACAGCGCTTAGAAAATACAAACGGAAGAACAAGAATTCGAGGCGGCTGGAGACGCTTGGGTGAAGACTACCTTTTTTACCAATGTATATGATTTCCGTTGAATCCACTCTGGCGTCTTGGCCAAGTGATGGTGGAAAAGCTAATAATCACGATGTGACACTTTCTGTTAATCCAGCTGAGAAAAGGGTCAATCGTCTACTGCACTACTTATGACTTACATGTATGTACACGGATAATACTCTCATGGTTCATCGCGAAACTGCTTCAGGGACGTTCGTTTTTAAGGGCTCTTTAATTCCTAGAAAGTTGCCCCGCTAAATCCGTGTGAATTGCTGTTAAATTAACAATTACTTCCACACCTTAGGTATTATGCAAGTCCGAGGCATTTGCAAAAAAAATCGAAGTAATCCTTCATTTCATATTTTATCTTCCTGCTGTAATCAAATCCTTGTCTGTGTTCCAAAACAGGGTCACTTCTTGTTGCGCTTAATTTTTAAGGTCATACAAATTTCACGTATGATGGAAATATAGGACAACTTCCATTCTGAAACGTTTTAGACGTCAGAAAAAAATTATTTTGCTATATTTAGTGAGATCACACATCGCGGTCATTTTCCTTTCTTCTTTTTTTCCATTTGACGTGAAAAAATGAAGAGGCTCAAATGACTTAACATGTCTGGTAACTCTTTCATTTATTCTTTCAAGAAAACTAACTAAGAAAAAGGTTCTCTTGACTCTTGATATTTGTGTGAGAGGCAAAATTCTGTCGAACCATCTTCAAGTATATTTTCTCAAATCATTTTGATTATTAATCTTCTGCTATAATTTCTTTTAAATTAATATAGTCTTCCTCGGGAGGAGTTTGTTTCCTCGAACCTTAAATATTGCTGATGTCATATTGTCACCAAATATTTGGTCTCGGGGCGAAGAGGTCACTTAAAGAGAGAATTTCAGCTTAGCTGTCTGTTAACCCGAGTATGCTTTACGGGTTTTGTTTATTTTAGAGACTTCGAAGCGTAACAGCTGCATTGAGATAAGGAACTGTGACATGCCAAAGAGAACGTCAACAAGCGATCGGGAGAGGAAAACGTCCTCGCGTCTGTTTCGATCCATGTCACTCAGTGGACGAAAACAAGCGTCTGTTAAAGAACACAACGCAACGGGCGACGAGCAAAGATATTCAACAATTTCAACGTCAGATACGGAGAAAGTTTCGGGTTTAACGGACCGCAATGCACAACTTGTGGATGAGAAAGACAAAGCAGATGGGGAGTGCAGTAAAATTAACAAAGATTTGCAAGAAGCGAATGACAAATTACAAGATGCAGAACGCGAGATTGAAAACTTGAAAGAAATACTAAGCTCGCGCCTTAAACAAGAACTCGATAATTGCGACAAGGACGTGAACGGAACAAAGAGAACTCGAATTTCTTTTAGCGACGTGGAGTTGGAGTTGGTAGAACCCAAGGGAAACTCGAACAAGGTGATTTTTCCTTCGAAGGTTGAACATCTTGAGACGACAATTGAGGCAAATGCCATCCCGCTTCAAAAACCCAATTCGTCGTGTAAGGACTGTGGGCGACTGAAGGGTTCGCGGATACGAGCTGTGGTCGAGGCCATAGCATTGAGAAAATATGTGAAGAACTTAAACGAGGTGATATCCGGAGGCGAACAGAGCAAACAGAATTTCTTAAACGACGTGCACAAAAATCTGATTTCTGCGCAAACCGATAAAGAGATTGCTCTCGAAGAACTTGCTACTGTGATCGATCAACGAGACCAGGCTGTTAGAGAGAAGGACAGGGCGCTGGAGGAATGGGGCAAAGCAACAACTAAATGGGAAAACACTCTAGATCAATTGGATTCAATCATGAAAGAACTGAACAAGGTGAGGGTTCTGTTATTTTCCGTTATGACAAAAGCATATTCGAAAAAAATCAGAATCCTTCGAACAGGAATCTTCCGATTGGTAGTTCGAATTAGCCCTACCTCTAAGTCTTACCAGGCTTGCAGGAACGTAGGGCATTATTGATACCCTATTCACACCAACAAGTCATGTGTAATTAAACTGGGTTTTACAAAATGAAAATCAATCATAGAAAATGTAGTATACAAACATTTGGTTTTACCAACGGAGTTGATAATGCAAATTGGCCACCGCACAGAGATTCGAATCGCTCTGACGAAGGGCTAACGCTCGAAACGTCAGCTTTTAGAATCTCTGTACGGTGGCCAATTTACATTATCAACTCCGTTGATAAAACCAAATTTTTGTATACTACTTCCCCACCGACGCAGCACCACAGTTTCTTTAGAAACTACCCCCTTCACAGAAAATGTAGGACTGGCTTTTATATGAAATTTAGGTGAGGTTCAATACATGCTTTGATCTGTGCTAAATTTGTAGTCGACAAAAATCACTATACATAGTTTAAGATGAAAGCAATTTGAAACCGTGTTTAACTAAACATGTTCAAAATATGGTTGAGGTTTGGTGTGAACGGGCCGTAAGACTCGAGTCATGTGGTAGACGTCCTTCAGTTCATTCTGCTAGAGGCTGGAGTGTCAAATATAGTGTCATATTCGATGAAAGAGAGAAATAATCCTCGCACCTATCAGGACAATTTGAACAATTGTTTCTTCTGAGACATCTTACAAATTCAAGTGGCTTCAATGATATTTGAACTCAAGACCTCTGCGATGCGGGTGCCGCAATGCTCTACCAACTGAGCTAGGAAGCCTCAAGCGAGGATCGCTTCTCCCATTCATCTATTAATTAACCCGCACTTCAAATATATACATTCATTTTATTCAGTGTCATATTCGTAATGATGACAAGTGAGCTGACAACTTTTAGTAGCCTGGTCACTCGTGGGCTACAAATGAACGGTGCTAAATGAAACAAGACCGCAGGGGAGCCGATGACCTCCTGCTTAGTTGGGTACAGCGTCCTTATATGAAAATTTGGTTTCATTAAACGAGTTGATAAAATCTTTATAAACGGGTTTGATGAAGGCACTGAAATTTCTTTGTTTCAACCCCCACTGACCAAGCGCCACAGTTTTTTTTCGAAACTTAACCCTTTCCTAGGGAATTATAGGTGCAGGGATGGCGAAGTGGTGAGAGCACTCGCCACCCACCAATGTGGTTCGATTCCCAGACCTGGCGTCCTATGTGGGTTGAGTTTGTTGGTTCTCCACTCTGCACTGAGAGGTTTTTCTCTGGGTATTCCGGTTTTTCCCTGTCCTCAAGAACCAACATCTGATTTGATTTGCGTTAATTTGTTGATTTCAGTTTACAGTGTGCTCCCTAATTAGTGCTCCAGCCCTAGGAGACTAAACACTTAAAATTCCATTGCTTTCCTTTCCTTTCCTCTGCACCAAAGATGAATAGCCATTTAATGTTTTGAATGCGAGAATTAACTGATCTACTGTGTACGCGTCGGTGATGATCAGTCTCGAAGAAATAAGTGAAATTATTCACAGTCAATGGGTGATTGTAGTTCAATTGTGTCGCCCACTTGAATAGGGTGGCTAGCAATCAGTGAAAACGGAAATATTTAACGCGTAGGTGTTAGCAATTATATCTCCTGTTTGACACTTCGTTCGTGAGTTGTTCCGGTAAACCAAGTTCTTGGTTGTCAAGTGTTTTCAGCAGATGGATCATTGTTTGAGCACGTATTTCTTTTTTTGCGTTTAAATGAACAATGAATGAACAATACTGTTCATACACAAATAATGAAATGATATTGACGCCGCAACAGCTACTTGTTGCCTACAGTTATTTCAAGCTTGTGACTGAATAAAAGGGTGGAGCTGAAATGAACAATAGCGTAAGAAAAGTGCGGTTTATGGTGAAATTCTATTTGCCGTATTTCATTTAAGCAAGTATTTATTTACATATAACAGTGTGATATGATTAAATAAGAGGTCTCGTCACTCATAATATTGGTTCATTTTAATGATGATAGGATTCGTTTCATACAGGAATGAAAGTACAACCTTTCAAGAAGGACTATTTGTTTGGGGTCAACAATCGCTGGTGTTGGAAGCTCAAAAGGAGACTTTAGTTTGTTGCATCTTCGAATATAGCTTCAATGCCATCGCTTCCTTTCCGTTTCCTTTCCGTTCCATGTGCGCCTTCTTTGAGCGATATTTAGCCCTCTTTTTGAATATCGTCGCTTTTCGTTTGTGGAAATGTTTCTTAGGTTCGCTTTCAAAATTAACTTGACGACGTTATGAAAACAAAATGGGTGAAAACGGGAGGTTAATTGTGAATTCAAAGGTAGAGGCAATCATTTGCCTAAGGGCTGAAAATCAGCAATGACCTCTAATGGATAACATGACAAAAACCACAATAAATTCAAGGATCTAAATGGAGTTATGAATGGAATGGGGGTTTTAATCGCTTGATTAGCTCAGAAATTGAAAACGTGACCACTTATAGTTCCTGAAGAAGTGTATAAACACGTAGAATGTGTGCGGGCATGCTACTTTCATCTTTGAAACATTTTCTTAAAATTAAAGGTCCGTATTACATGTATTTTGTATTTATGAGCGCTGGTCGTACCAAATCAGTTTTTAGTCAATTTTTACAAATTCCAAGTATATTTTCTGTGTCCTAACTCTACGTAAACAGTCAGGTTAGCGGTGCTTGATGGTTCGAGGGATACCATGTGAACTTCCAAGCTTTCTAAGCTCTTTAGTTGATACCTGGATAGCTTTACATTGCGCATCTATCACTACGCATATTATCTTTCCTAATGAGTGCGCTCATCATTCTCGTCACTAGAGCCTCGGATCTTATGTCTGCGCATGACCCGAGGCTCTGGGAAACTCTATGTAGGAGAACATGCGCCTTAGGGTTCTTATAGCCAAAAATTGGCTATTTGAACTTTACGGCGCCTACTGAATGAATGCACCAATCAGAGACGCTTTTGATTGTTCTTCACGAAAACCAATGAGAAGACATTTTGTTTCAGGGATCCCCAGAGCTCTTCTCTCCCTCAGTCATGCGCAAAAGAGAAGAACTCTGGGGTCGAGATTGCTGCGCTCACCAACTGGGATCACTCATTGTCTTTTCATTTCCATTGAGTTTAATTGGCTAGATAATGCTAGTATTTTTCTTCTTAAAACCTGTGTTGAAGACTTAAGTAGTTACCAAGACACTTGTATAAATTTGTCTAACAACACGTCAAGGAAAAAAAAACTGTGCAAATTTAGAGTCCGCGTGATATCATTCAGCGTTCGTTCAGCATCTTACCCTGTAATTACAAGTCTTCTACAGATTACTTTTATTGTAATGGCTTTAAAGCGTTTTTAAATGTTCATCACTCACCTCTCTCTTGCGCAATCGTGGCTCTCTTGATTATTGGTGGTGGGTTTCCATCAGTTTTCAGCCATGTCGAAAGCACTACCTCCAGCTCTCTGTTCCTTGGGATCATTCGAGGTTGTTTGAGGGGTTTAAGCTTAAACAAGGCTGACTTCTGACGTTTGAAATTGTTTGCTGATGTACAGGTGAAAGCAGAGCGCGATGATTTATCGAGAAAATTGAAGCGAAAGGACGAGGCCCTTGAGCAAATAAGAGAAGAGTCATCGATGCTCAGTGAACAGGTAGAAGTCTCAAGGGAAGAGTCCAGTGAGGTCATAATTGAGGACGATGCTCTGTTACGGGATAAATTCGAGAAACAAGCATCAGTTAGGAAATTAAGCACTGAACTGACCAAGTCTCAGCAAAGAAACATTGAAATGGACGCTCGAGTAACTGCTTTGGAAGAAAAATCGGACACTTACAGGAAAGAAAGAGATCATGCAAAGGAACAGTGGAGACAATCTGTAAAAGAACGCAAAAAACTGCACCGAGAAATCGCTGGTATTGTGCAAGCAAGGGACGAGGCAATACAGAAATGCTTTTCAACCGCGGAACAGTTAGAAAAGCTTAAAGAAGGGTACAATCACTTGCTAAACCGGTTGGCCAAAACCGGTTTGAGTGCAAACAACTCAAGTGAACTATCAATACCGTGCTCACTAAAAGAGTGCAAGTTTTGCGGGGGTGATACAGTTGATGGAAGCATGGTAAGATTGCAATTAATAATTAGCGAGAAAATATAGGTAACTTTTCATATGACGTTAAAGGTGCCCTGTTTGTTTCTTTAGAACATCGTAACAGCGGTTACGTTGGTGTCCCAGTCCTCCGGGATCTGAGCACTACTTTACAAAGCACTTTCCTTTGGTTTAAAAACCTGTTTTCTGATGACACTCTGTAGAATTATGAAGCACCCAGAAAGAATTGAAACGCGAATGCACGAGAAAAGCGTAGTTGATAAGCCATTAGTTTTAATGGAAAGTTTGGAAAAGCACTCTAACTTATTGAGTATTTTGAAACTTCCCAGGTGGTTCATAATTCGGCATAGGAACCCTCATGGGTGAACACACTATTTTATTTATAGCTTTAGTTTTGTTTTCCCTCGGGACCATGCGTTAAGTGTATATTATTTTTTTGTGATCGAGTTTTCCATGTTTAGTCTCCAGATACCCGTTTTGCTGAAAGCGAAGAGATTCAAGTGACTTTAGAAAAGGTATGTTATGAAAATACAGTTTTGAGTTTTGAGGCATCATAGGCCGGTCATGAAACGAATTGAAGCTTATATCCCGGTTTTTAGCAATCATCTTACCTCCAGGACCCACTTGTTGGAAGGGTGCATAGCGCTATCCATTGGATAAATAAGTTTCCACTGGATAACTCAATTGGTTTTGCTAGTGTTTATCCGCTGGATAGTGATTTATCCGGTGGATGATAGCGTTATCCACCTTTTGAACAACCGAGGCCTGAACTTTTTAGAAGTTGACGAAAGTTTTCGACTGTGAACAACCTCCCCTTTTTATTTAGCCGGGACTGGCACAAATGGAAGTAACTCAAGGAATATCCCAAGGAATTTAGTTGTTGGCATTATATCTTTGATACTCGTATTAATTTTGTTTCAGGATGATCCACTAGACTCTATCAAATTTGCAAGAATTTCAATGAATGGCAAACCCTGCACAGCTGTCATTGATGTCGACAAGACGTTTAGTCACACGAAGAACGTTAGGTATTTGTCAGTTATATTACATTTATTCTATTTTTCAAGACAGGGAATGTTTTTGTCGGTCACTACGATTAGTAATAGTAGTCTGATTCCGAGCGAGCACGAATGATCACTCGATTGTAGTCGAGGGGAGGTTGGGACGATTGATTCTCCCTTTTGCTGACACGGCATCGCACTCTTAGATCTTGAAGAGAAAAGAGACCGGAAGCAGCGTTTCTGATACTTTTAGTTTCATGGCCTAGCCTGCGTAGCAAGCGTTTCCGTGCGGGGAACATGAAAGATTTTTGCTGTTTTGGCAGCGCGAAAAATGGTGCGACAAAAAGAAGCCGGAGGAAGGAGGTGGTGGGGATGGAAGGAGAGGAGTTCCAGTTTTCGCACGGCCAAAACATCAGAACTTTGAAATGTGTTCCCCGCACAAAAGCGCTTGGCACGCAGACTGATGATGGCCTTGCGATAGTCCTTACTTACGTGATTTTATTGCGAACAAAGTAGAGTTTTAAAAAACAATTTCTGCCTCCCATGCCATCCTGTAAAAGGCACAGTCACTTGGCAAAGCCCGGGAAAATGTTTAGACTGAAACAACTGGTTTTAAAAGAATTACCTTGCTGACACGTCACTATTCGCAAATATGACACTTTTATCGGATTATCATATTACGCGTTATCGCTAATTGGATTACTACAAAAATTCTGAAAATATTCGTGCCTGGTCAGTTTTCCGTCAAATTTATCATTATGTCCAAGAAAGCAGAAAAATCGAGGGAGATCTTTATTTTGCATCCAAAAATTCGTAATCACCGTTAAAATGACCAAATTTGTCTGGAAAACTGATTTTTAGTGTTATTTTTCTTAATTTTTTTCTTTCAACTTTCGTTTTTATAAAATGTTTCAGTTGTCTGTAAACAAATTATATGTTTTTGGAAAGCTTATTTTTTTTAGCTTTAAAATGATGTATTGCTTTCCCCCTAACGTTAGATATTTTTTTGAGAAAAAAAAAAATT
>OX421453.1:12445560-12453060 GCA_949126865.1 Montipora capitata
GAATACATGGAATATAAGTTAGAAATCCTTCCTTTTTACGGAGATTCACATTGAAATTGTCAAACGTCTTCTAAAATGCTATTTTAAACATATTTTTATTATCCTTGCTGCTTCGAAACGCACCAAACATACCGTTTTAACCATCACTCCACATATTCTTATTCCGGAATAGGGTCAATCGAACGCGCCCTTAATTTCAAAGGCAACAAATAGCGTTTCCTCTATTCGTGAGGAATTTCTCGATCAATGTCAGTATGTAGATGTTTCTTTTTATTGGATCAGATACCGCTAAGTTTCCTTGATTTACCATATCACCGAAGGACTACCATAGTTCTTTAAAAACCTAACACTTTCCGCTATGCAACAAACAATCCTGGTCAATTAAAAGTACATTTGTGACGTGCTTGTGTCTTTTACTCTTTTTGAAGAAGTCAATTTTATCAATAATTTATTGTCCTGTTTTACCTTTTATCCTAGTGACTTACTTTTTATGCTTCGTGTTATCAGATCAACGGGAAACATCTCGACAAAATAATTGCTGCCTCCGTGGAAAAGGTCACCAAAAAATCCGGCGATAAACTCAAGCTTCACGTGACAAGAACAATTCATGCTAGGCCTCGGATGTGCGAGTCAAAAGTACGTGCTTCTCAGTTTTCCGTTTTTACTTGTGCTTTTCCATTTTCTCGTCGACCCATTGCAAGTACACTTTTGGAAAAAAAAAACAGTAACCGCATCATCGTTTATGTGCTCTAATATGTTGAGGACTGTACCATCGGTCCAAATGTGTCATTAATCACGTGACTGACGCTGGGACGGGACGGAATTTTATGACTATGGGCGTTTATCACACGGCGGCAGCGGCGGCCGTCCCGAGGGATTGAAAACTTTTATTTTGCCCCACCAAAACTCGTTCCCAAACATTTCAACTCGAGGCTCAGGGTACGAAATCTATTGTCTATGGCCAATATGGCCGCCGTGCGAATAAGGCCCATGGTTTCCTCTGTAACTGTATTTCCCCCTTAGACCGTAACTTTGTGCGGATAATATCTCTGGAGAGTCCAGAAAAGTTATAACCGATTAATGTATATGAATGAAAAAAAGACCTCAATCTGTTTAATACAATATCTTTAAGTTGGTTTTCCTTTGCTGAGTGAAATATCAATGCTTTCAAAGAGCAACCATTCAATATCAGTACAGACTGCCGCGTTGTTGCGGCAAACACAAAGACAAATCACTCGTTATGTAATTAAGATGAAAGGTTTACATGGTTGGAGGAACACGTTACTTCTCTAACTACACAGCGAACTCGCTTGTTTTATCAAAATTTCATAATCACTTGTCAGGTGTTATGCTTAATTTTTAATCCTAATATGAATCAAATCCAATCGATTCTTGTCGTTCGTGCGCCGACGCTGGCTCGCCTAATTAAAACATGCCTAAAAGGGGACATTAACAAATCGAAAGTGGTTCAGCGTTGTCTGTACTCTTATCGACAACGATATTCGTCATCACAGTGGTCAAAATCTCGTCCGCCTCGTGAGTCCAAAACAAATTTTGACCACTGTATTCAACGCCAAAGAAGTAATTATTTGAGAACGTGACCAAAATCATGACACGAAGAAAGAGCAAAGCGTTCTATAACTTTCTCGCAATATGATTGGTTTATTTTCCAAAATGAGCGTTCCTGATTGGTTATTGCATTGCGTGACAAATTGACGTTAGCATGACGCGAGCAGCGTTGTCTAGACTCTTATCGACAACGGCTAATTAATCAATCAGATTGTGAGATTACAAGCAATCGTGGTAAAATATCTGTTTACGAGTGTCCTTTTCGTTATTCAAATGTATCAAACTTAATCAAAAGATCATTTATTTTGGCAGCCAATGAGATTCTGGCTTAAACACATCAATGTAAATATTAAATAGGTCCCGTCACTGAAACCTTCGCAAATAAGTCATTCACGTAGTGGCATACTTTACTGCCAAGACCAGAATGCTATGAGTGGCTTCTTTATACCAAAATGAACACCATCAAAAATTTTCTTTGTTTTTATCAAAATTAGCCCTTGCGACGAACTTAGTATGATCTTTGTATCCATCGCAGTTTCTTTTTTTTCACTTTGCAGAATTTGAACGCAACAGACTCTGAGTCTGACAATATTGTACTCAGAAGAGCTTACCGCTCCAATTGTGACAACCGTTTGTCACTCATATCAAATGACAGCTCTATGTCACGCGACTCGAAGGCTTCCATGAACTCCAGTCTCGGTTCCATGAGCTCGAACAATGATTCGTCGCTTGCAGATTCGAACTCTGACCTTTACGGGACTAAATTCACTGGGTATGGACTTTTCATGCCAGACAGACATCGAGCTGTGACTTCCATGTATAGCCCGTCCTCGGACCCTCAGCTAGAAACAATTGTCGCGGATGATTGGCCAGATGAGTTGACTGCGTCGAATGGAATCGACGATTCTCTAAATACTTCGGACACGAAGGAAAGTGACGCTTCTGATTACGGGACTTTGAAACCTAACAACCGTTCTCCCATGAACAGGAAGTTTGTAAGCACCTCGCAGTTGCAATCAGGAACAATTCTTACTCCCGCTCTGGTCGACGGGACGTTAGTTCGAGCCCAGTCGACCATTACTGCTGTTCGTATAGATGACGATGATGGACTTAACGCAGCTTTAGTGAGATCAAGTATTCGTGGAGCAGTAGTTCCATTAGGGGGAAGGTAATTATACACAGTAAACAAGAAGATATCCATTCACTCCCGAGACTAGCGTGGATAACTGAGACATTTTAGCTTTTTGCGAAGTAAGCAACAGTACAAATGTAGAGCTGTATCCAGGGGTTTTTACAGATTACACAGAGAATATAGGAAAGGAACGTTGCTATGAAATCTAGGAAGGAATAAGAACCACGAAGTAAAAAACCCAGCTTAATATCGGAACCCTTTCATGACGCAAAGTCTTTCTTTCGTAGACATGAAACTCGGTAAGTGGTGGATACCGTATGAGCTGGATTTCTGCTGTTTGTTTTCCTGAATCAATCTAGTATAAACCTGTTCTGCAAACTATAAAACGCTAATTTCTGTCTCTTCCTCTCCCCAGTCCTCGAATAATTCGCCTTGAAAAGAAGCCGTTAGATAGCCTGGGACTAGAGGTATCTGGTGGCTATCGAGTTGGCATTTACGTCATTGAAGTTCTGGAAAGTTCTGTTTGCAAGGCTGCCGGGCTTCAAATTGGCGACAGGCTTCTTAAGGTAAGACATTCTCTTTCCTTTTCACTTTAAGACAGTTCTCTTTTTCTCTTTTCTATGTTTGGTCGTCACTGCTTTTTACTCAAAAAGTAAAGTTATTCTAAGGCTCCGTTTATTAAAAAAAACGTCTGTTCAGTAATAAATCTTAGATTACGTTAAAATGTGGTAAGAACAAAACAGTTGAATATTTACAAATGCAGTTGACGTGTTGAACTGAGGACTACCTGAGGTCAAAATAAGACAAGAATGAGTATTGAATCCAGAATCTCCGGTTCTCGTGATCACGGCAAGCGACCTAACCACTGACTCGGCTACGTTGCGTTCTTATTTTGCTAACTACAGTCATCTTTTTCAGCTGTGGATCAAGTTGAAGTTTATGAAATGTATTTTTCGTTCTTCAGTTGAACAGTTATGATCTAACCAAGGCTACTTTGGATCACGCGACGAGGATAGTTCGATTGTTGAGCACGTGCACATATCTCAGAATCGAGGCTCAAACTGTTTCAAGTGAGTATCTATTTTAATATCATGAGCTTTTCGGTCAGGGACAATAGCAGGAAATAGTCCTTGTTTTCATTCCTGGAGATTTTTTGTTGAAGAATTTAGGAGACGGAAGTTTTAGTTACATACGAACATGGTATTACCAGTGATATTTCTCTATTTGAAATTGGGAATTGCCACTGACAGATCCCTGCAAGGTTTCACTCAAAACTGAGCAAAACGCGAAAGCCACTATGGAGGGTGGGAAGAGGGGGTCTGGTAGGGCTGTAGTCCTACCAGCCCTCCTCTCCTCCACCTTTTGCCTTGATGAAAAAGATAAAGAACATTAGTATGTGCAAAAGGACTCCATGCTGTCGAACTAGAAGGTATTTGGACGTAAAAGATTTTCGAGGACTGCAAATGTATACTGTTTATGTATGCTGTGTCTCTGAATTGAACTAATATGGTATTTGCTTTCTTGACCCCTTAGATTACAAGGAAATCCTCCAAGACAAGCCTTATGATTCACTTTATGTCAGGTAAGGTGTTTCCCTGTCTTTTGGTAAGTTTTTCTCGTCAAACGTTTGGGCAGAATTATGCCCAAGTTCCCAGTTATGAAACGTGCTCAATTAAATCATGGAGTAAAGTTAAATGCAGTTGGCCTTTCATAGCGTAATTGGTTGTGGGCTACCAGGTTAGTTCAAATCTTCTATCCGACCAACACGAAGAACAAAATTTATAAGGACTACGAACCTTCATACCCCTTTCATAAAATTTGTGGAGGGCTTTAGGACTAGGGGATTGCGATGTTGTGAGCTGGCCTTGTTCATCCAGGGCTTATCTATCACTATCCAGGGTGATTCACTGTTCGCTGAACGGTTAAAAAAACCCCAAAGAGTATTTTGAATTACTCATGGAATGCCCCCTGGGGACTGCGTAATAACGTGGCGTGTACTTGACTGCTTGTTTTTCAGGACTATCCATCCATACAAAGCGATGTCACCCGACGAGCTTAGCTTCACTGTCGGAGAAACTTTACATGTGATCAACACGCGTGCAAACTATGATCAAGCCCGGCAGAGTTGGAAATGGGTGGCTCAGCGGACGCGTAAGGACGCTAAAGTTCTCGAAGAGGGGCTGGTTCCCTGCATGGGAAGGTGAGAGGCCGGTTTTTTTTTTTTGTACAAAGAGTATCAATGCTGCTCATTGGAGAATGAGGAAGACTATCAACTCACCATGATTCCTGACAATAAATAAGTAAATAAATTTGTTACTTTTATTGTATAAACACCAGTAAAATACCAGGTGAGCTTTCTTCTCGTTTTGAAATTTCATTAACGCTTATGAAAGAAACAGAACATAATCATCTTCGAGTGTCGATAGCATCTCCCACGAGATAGCAACGCGCACTCGGGACAGATTATTAAAACCCGAAGATAAAATTCAAATCCACAAGCGACCATTTAGTATCTTCTATGTATTAAGCTTTAATTTACCTTTGCCTGTTATTTTGATTTTAAGGATTGTTAAATCTATTTGAAAACGAATCTTTGAGGTTTACTTACTTCTACAATAATTGTCGTTCCTTATCTTTCCTCAAGCATTCCAGAACACGTCGAGTCCACTGTTCTGTCCCAAACGTTACACCGGTTTGATTCTGAGCCCGAAGAGCGCATGAGCGATGACGCACCGAGCACACTAAAGAGGTCATCTACCGAGAGGCGAAGTATTATCCAGAGATATCGCAAACTTATGAAAAGGGAAAGCAGAGACTTCGCAAACAGCACCGACGAAAATGGTAAGAGCTTTTCATTTATCCACTGTGCTTTTATTGTTGGTGACTGTGATGGCAATATCGAAGCCCGATTTCGATATTTTGTTGGTGAATTGAGGAATAAACTTACAAGATTTCGCTTTTATATAATTTTTTTTTTCAACTGATACCAAAATATTGTTCTTTCTTCAGGTAACACAAGCAAGGTGACCTTCTACGAAATACTGAGCAAGATTTCAGACTAATATCTACACATAGCGGCATCATAATTATGTAAAAAAAAAGTTCATGTATTATTTTATGGGTCTCTTTTGAGTTATCTATCCTAAGTTAAGTTTAATTGTCATTCTTTCATCACGTAACTCTATAGTTTCTAAATGGAAAGGAAACGTTACAAGAGACCACTTAAGAGATGTTCACATATTTGTTACGATATAGAATATCGAGTACGAAAACGATATGGAATATCGATCAGGGGTAACTACCAGAATTAACTCATACAGATACATCGTTTATATTTTATTTTTCGTCGGTATCATGGAAACGATTACACAGTGATAAGAGTGTACAGGGGAGAACTCTACCTGATTGAAAGTCGTATACCGATATCATGTTAACATCCCCTCGTACAGGAATAAATCCCGTACCCGCGGGAGTAATTACATGACAGAATGAAGCCTCCTTACAAAAATGGCCATACATCAAAACTGTTAATTAATGTTAATGTAATGTTAATGTTCATTAATGTTAATGTATTAAGGTTAATGTATGCGATCTTGAGAGTTAAGCTCGCTTCTATTTGTCATTTTTAGCCTACTACCGAATCGGTATTATTGTGTATTACTCAGGTGAAAGATCTCTATTGACGCTATATCTATAGTTTTCTTATTAATGTGAATTTTGGATTCTTAAATATCTTAAATGTGTATTAGATACGACGCTTACTTACCAACAAGAAGATATTTTAAATTGAATAAGGAGTTAATAATCTTCCCTTTGGTTCTCGTAGAGTGGGGCAATAAGTAGGTTTTGCACCTCTTCAATCACAGGAGCTTTAGTGGTACCCCTTTAAGGTTATTAAAAAGACAACTAATCCCCGTTTTTGACTTCCCCAAAAGAAAAGGTTAAGGAGACAAGAAATAGGTCATCCCCCCATCAATGCAAATCAAAGCAGTTAGTAGTATTTCTTCTCAAAATCAAAGTTTAGCACGCAATGCCATCGTCGACCCCTCAAAATCTGCTGCTTCAACTCGTACTGGTACTCTCTCTGGTGATGAATAGAATTCTTATAACTAGCCAACAAAGAATTTTATGGTGCTATTTAGGAGGATGAACTTTTAGATCATCGTGGGTTCATCATGATTTTTTAACTCTCTTTTACGCCAACAATATTGCAAACAAATGGAGCTGAAGAATACGAACAAGATCTTGCCAGATGCACAGCGTTTTAAGAATATCTGTGGTTTGAAATTACTTTTGGTTGAAGACTATTGTATTTTAGTCGTTTTTGTTGTACTAAGAAGGAACCATTATCTAAGAAACACTTTTAGGGAGAAATTATATAAATAGAATGTGCTTAGAGTTGCTGTGTTATCGCGTATCGAGAGACATCAAAAGTCGAATAAGTTCATAAGTTAAGCAAGGAAAAGTCATATCGTTTTAAATATTTGTTAAAAGGTGTAATTTATCATGTTGATGTTAATAGTCGTTTTAAAGTATTAAAGAGGAGTATTTTGTTAATGAGTTTGTTGAACTGAGTAACTCAAATAGTTCGCAGTGGTAATTTTTTTTTTTAATTGTGACGTCGTTATAATTCAGTTGCACATGTACATTGCTAACCAAACATGGTCTTCCGCTAGGCCTGGAACGACCTGAATTTTTCAGATAAGTGCGAAGATCACTTCTCACTTTCATCTATAAAGGCCTGGCCAAACGCTCGCAACATTTCAACGCAACATCTCCATCATTTTCAACGCAACATG
>OX421453.1:12455560-12460560 GCA_949126865.1 Montipora capitata
GAACCAAAGCAATTGATTTTAAGTTATTTGACAACAATAGACTGCACGTGCATCCACTGCATGTTAATCTTTGTTGCGCCCATCAAAACAAAAGCATGATATTGAAGGTGTTGAAGAAATTCACCAAGGGGCCGGTTGCTCGAAGCCTGGGTAGCTCTAACCGTTGGTTAAGAGGTATTAAAACCTATCGGTTTCCATGGTATTTAACGCTGGTTAGCGCTAAACATGCTTCGAGGAGCTCGGGCCAGGTACTGCAAATTCGATAAATTCCAAGTTGCTGTTTGCCTCGGTTTCAAAGCGAGTCCTGGCGCAAGACCATTCAAATGGAAACGAGTTGTTTACTTTCATGAAAATCAAACTCATTATCATTTGAATGGTTTAGCAGCAAGACTCACTTTGAACCAGCGGCAAACCGTGAGCAAACTCGAAAATGGCCCATTATTCTCCATAAACAGAGAACGATTTCTTGAGTTGATAGTTTCCAATTCAATGACAACGTTTTTTTCGACTGACTCATTTCATAAAGTGTTATACTCTTATTCTTTTCCAAACTTCTTTCCTTCACGCCTTTCGTGAAATTGTTTTTGAACTTGTCGATAATCTTCCCCCTCTTACGAGTTTAACCACTGGAAGGTTTTTGACAAGCCAATTTCCATTCCTCAAATTTATTAGTTGAAAAATGAAAATTTCGTTGACATGGTTCTTAAATTTCACAACGGTACATGTTCAACTGAATAACTAAAGGCGTTTCAACTGAATGATAAATAAGTTCGAAGGAATTTTAATCAACAGGAACAAAAAGAAATGAACAAAAATGGATTGTTATTCAGTTAAGACTCCAATTGTTTACCTTAACGAACAATAAACGATTGGTCACAGACAGGCTATCAACTGATCTCAGTGTGTTTTCATTGTCAGAGCTTTTCGAAAGTAGGTGTGATTGTAGCCGGTTCTATTTCCATCATAATCGAAATTCTTGAACATTGAAAGCAATTGATCTGTCATGTTGACATAAGTATAGGGCAATGTCTACATAGGGCTTATGATTTCAAAAATATGCAAACTGGTTACCTGAACTTCTTTCGCGTTGTACGCTTCATAGTTGGGAATAACATCACAGTCCTGGCACAGTAATTATACTCGTGATTTGTTGTTTCTAATACAACGAAAGGAATTCTGAGGAAACAATGACAGCTTTTTGGTGTGGAATGGCTTTATAACCGTGTCGCAATTGTACCGCTGTTAAAGTCATTCAAAATGCTCCTTATGATCTTATGACATTGAACAACAACAAGAAAAATGGGTGAGTTGTATTATTATTTTATTATTTTTATTATTGTTATCATTATTATTAATATCATACTTATTATTAACTTTTGTTTAGTTATTCCTGAGATGGAACTGGACAGGTTTTGAAACCCAATTGAAGTATTCTTATTACGAGTTTTAATTAACTTCCTTAAGACACTAATTAACAATGCTACCGTAGAAAGGGCCACTTTTACGCGCCAGGGACATGGTCATCGTATATATAAACGTGAGTAGCATTCAGCTTAGCGGATGCCAGTAGATAAAATCAAACGCATATGGTCTTTACTCTGGTTATGTTGTACGTCAAAAATGTAAAATATAAATGACACCCACAATCAAGACCACAATATCAAAATATCCACAGAAATTCTTGCATTCTGAGCTGTTTTCAGTTGAATCCAATTAATTTTTTTAATAACTTGGAAATGCTTTTTCACTATGGTATTGCTTGCCTTCATGTCCTAACTGATGGGTGTTGGCTACGTACGGCTCAAATTGAAATTTGCTTCGACTTTTGTTTCTTCGATAACTTGTTACGGACATCGTATAATGAGAACTAATTTCGGATGTTGTGTCCATCTTGAAAACTTTTCAACACCATGCTGTCCTTTTGAATCTTAAATTTTAAGTGACACAAGCTATCGTCCTTAAAACAAACACATCAGTGTCGCAGGGACATGAAAATATTCGCTTTCCTCCATGCGAGGCACACAATAAGTCTTGTTTTCAACAATATTGTCGCATTTTTTCGTTAATTCGTAATTGTTGCGATAAGTTATTTTGCTAAGATCACTTTTGCGTCGACGCAAAAGCGACATACCGCAGAGTTAATTACCCGAAAGGCCGGTGGCTTTGTTTACAGGCCCTTATATCGGCTCTCTATCCGGTAAGCAACAAGATTTCGTGTTAATCTACTGAACAAAAACAACGCAATTGAATTGTTTCATTTCTAAAACAACCCGTGGAGTGACTTAGGGCCGATCGGTGGTGAGGTAGGTCTGCAAAACTCATCTTTTACAAAAGATTAAAAAATTCAGAAAGCCTGTTTAGGAACTGAACCGCGGTTGTTTAATAATTATGCTTAACCTTGAATACACTAATTCTTTTTACAATCCGTGACTCATACGCTCCGAGGACCACATCCAACGATTTTTTTCGTATTAACAAATTAAGAAATACGGTTTCAGCAGACCTTCATTATCATTCATTAGGGTAGCGAGTAGCAAAGTATTTCACGAGAGATTCCTGTTTTACGATTACGAAATTAAATACCTGCGAGTGAGTGCTCTATCTTTTGTTGATACAGTTAATGCCTTGTTCTTCCTTTCGTTTTAATTCTGTTAGGTTAACTTTACCAGAGTTCACTCAAACTAAGTTTAAGGAGACCATTTACCGGCACTTCATTAAACACAAGTTAGGCTCGTGGTACATAGAGCAAATAAAGTAGCCAAAGGTGATTTATGGTGCTCTCAGCGAGCCGTGCACAAAGACAATAGGACACCAGAGAAATTTGGGAGCAGTTTTATTAAAATTTTATGAAATGCTAAATAAGTCTCCTTAGCTATGCCAACGACAACATCAAGAATCTTTCGTCAGTCATTGGTTATGTTTTCGACGTCAACTTTCCGGTACACACGTCACCTAATTCGCATGATTTTAGCGAAGGATAAGGGACAATTATCATTAACAAATTCAAGCCAAGCTCAAACAACTGAATTCTTATTACCATGAAAAAAATGGTTCCGTTTCAAGCACTCAATTATTACGAAATGGACAAAAATTCCGTTATAGTTAAAGGCCAGACTCGCTGCCATTCCCCATTTTTGGATGCATTTCAGTTGCCACGAGTCCAAAGTCCATCTGCCGGTATCGTTGCAGGGCACGAAACTTTAAGATCTAGCTAATTCCAATGGCCTCAGAATTCAGTTCAACCTTTATGCCTACTTTAACCATTAAATATATATAACTTTATTTATAGCCACAGTAAATGTTGAGATGCGTACTTCTTAAAGGTTTGTCTTTGCAAATATGAGATCACCGTAAACTAGCAAAAAATAAATAAATAAGAAAAATAAAGCAAAGCTATACTGAAAGCTCTTCTGAAAATTTCTTTCGTTCCAAGGATCCTTAATTTTTGACATAACAAACAATTCGTCGAAACAATAGGAAAAATAATATCCAATAATTAACAATTATTCGCCGAAGGCGAAGTGATTATCGGTGAATATTCACCGATAATCACTGAGCCTGAGGCGAATAATTGTTTTAGTATAAATACACAGGTGATTATTTCAAAAAAGAGAAAAAAAAAACATTTCAACGCGAAATCATCTTCACTTACAGTGGCAAAACGACTACTAGCAGCCAGTTTGTCCGTCGAGGTGATTATCGGCTGATAATCCAAGATAGCGAGCCAATGAGAGCGCGCGATTTTGTATAATCACCTGTGTATTTATACTACTTTGTAGTTATTCCCTTTGTTTATTTCGTGTAGGTTATATAGATTACTTCATGGTTGGTGAGTGCGTACGATTTTTATTCACGAGTTGTGAGCAAAGCGAACGAGTGAGTTTAACGATCCTTCACAACGAGTGAGTAATAAAAATCGTACAAACGAGCCAATCATGAAGTAATTTGTTCATTATATAAGTACAGAGATCACAAAGTTAACGAGGTAAGTGTTAATCGAGAGGCTATCAAAGCACCGATCGTGAACAAAAGTCCAAAACAAATAGCAAAATATTTTTGAAATAAAAGAAATCTTTACCTTCCATACCTCGCTTGAGCACTTTTAAAACTATTTAAGATCTTCTGAAGTATTTTTGTGGAGAAAACTAAGCAATAAAAGATCAGTCGAAAACTTTGAAAACCATACACCAGTCGGCCGCCATGTTTACAAATTTTACTGCCGCTGTCTGTGCACAGGCCACCCGCGCCAAAGTTCAACATCATATTAGCCAATCAAAAAGGCTGATACACATCATATTAGCCTATCAAAAGGCTGATACGACAATTCTTCACTAGTGAAAATAAGGATATAGCCAATCGGAGCGTCGATACGTCGTTTTTCACTAGCGAAAAAAATCGTATGACCAATCAGCTGGCTTCTTTAGAGCAAAGAGACTATTTTCATCTCGATCCTTTTTCGAGTGTAAATCTCGGTACGTATATAATAAACGCTTTTATTCGATTCAATTGCAATAACAAATTAAGGTAAAACAAACCCTTATAAAAGAAGAGCCATTGAATATATCGCAACATCGCGTTTGCTACAGATGACGCGCCATACATCGCGTGCCGAATTGGAAATTAAAACGAACTTTAAAGTTTTTTCTGACCGTTTCTTGGGGTGAAAAAGCTTGGAAATAAAATTTCTAAACGACGAAAAGCGAAAAGTGAAAATAAGGTGTGTTGTTCGATAAAGTTATACCTATATAATTATCTCTTGGATTCAAATATTGTCTACTGCATACACAACAAACTGAATTGCTCGTATATCATCTAGGCCAACGCAGCAGTAACCAAGCATTTTTTTCATAATCTACAGAACAATTTCAAGTGAAAAGTTTTATTTTCTTCAGTGAACTTTGACAATAATGAATTTATTCTAATAGACTCAGGCCGGAGCTTAATATAACTGATGAGTACTTAATATTGAATGTGTTTCTCGTAGTAAACACGTACAATCA
>OX421453.1:12468060-12473060 GCA_949126865.1 Montipora capitata
GCCTTTTTGAACAGTTCCCAGAAAGCATGACATACCTTTAGCCTTGAACGGGTGCGAATCAATGACATTTGCTATTCTGGTGCGATGCTTCTTCCATAGAGAGTAATCAACGTTAGCAGCAAAATCACCGCAACTTCGCCTGGAAAATCTTAGTTTATAAAGTCGTGATGAGCTCCTCGTATTTATTTCATGTACAATAGGGGCGAATATTTTTAGTAACAGCCTGGAAACGAAGATAGACAGTCAGTAAGATTGACCGTTATATGCTGACCTTTCGCAACTCGGAAAACTGAAATGTATGAGACGTTCAATATTTGAACTGTGGATCTTATGAAATTATTTCATTTGAGAATGATCATCACCAAGAAGGAATTTCCTAATAATGCATGCATGAATACCCTTAAGGAATGCGCTGCTTACATCATTCCCGCATTTGATAACTAGCTAGCGACTAGAAAGTACTATTAGATACTTATCCTTGGACGGGTGGGAATCCACGACTTTTGCAATTACATTTCGTGCAATGCTTCTTCTATAAGGTCATTAACAGCAGTAGCGAAAACACTGAAAGGTAGCTCCATTTTGATAACTAGCAACTAGAAAGTATGAGATACTCCATTTTGGGCTTTTCGGGACTAATGTACAATTCTCTTTGGGGAACTTTAGTCAGACTGCCGTCTTGTTGAGTAGTTTAGAACCGCTGAGGGAAATGAAAGATGCGCCCATATATAACACGAGACCAGACCAGAACACCGGGAACTCCGTACCCGATATGATATGTCGGATCTCAGTTTAATGTCCCTCGGAGTTAATGTACAAGGGTTGTGAGACAGGGCCTATGGTTTACAGTCCGTAGCTGAGAAGACTTGAAAGTCTAACCATTTGTTAATGTAATTACAAAGGCAGAACTTTCTCCTCAGGTATTCAAAGACCCTGAGCGTTGGTCCAGCCTCACGGCCTCCCGCACGCTAGTACGATGCTTAGCCAACTTAGCCAATTATGGCCAGTCAATCTTATAGAGGTAACCAAAAAATACAAAAATCTCCCTATTTCAACGAACAATTTGAGCAAAGACTAGCTTTACGGCCTGAGCCTGATCACATCATTATCTCAGTTTGTATGGGAGTTTCAGTCACGGTGCACGTGACCATTACATTGTGAATGAGTTAATTAATCAATGCATTGAAAAGGTGAACCCAGAGCAGTTTTAATTTAGTAATAAACCTTATGTGACAGGGCCAGGTAAGTGTATTTCAAGTCACCAACACTTGTGATTTGTTGATTATAACTATTTTCTGCTCTGTATATTTTGAAGAGTGTGATGAGAGCTTTGTTAGAATCTCTGGCGAGTAAGGCCTGACCGATTTTATTTTCTTTTTAAAGGATCCCGCTTACAGTGATGTGAGGGACGAGATCTTGTCAGGTACGTAATTTTATAACTTAGTGCACGTGATTTTTTAGGCCTCTTTCCTGTGCTCGGCTGATGGACAGGTGTCAATTGAGGAGATATCTACCGTGGATCGCACTCGTGTTTATCCAACCGCCACTCTCGACCTTAAACGACGCTATTTTAAACGTATGCTCCCTGTCAGATTTGCTGATCTTTTTCTAAAACTGCTTTGTAACGCGCATTCCTTTACGAAATTACCGCTGTCTTTTAATGAGAGAGCAATGTTCGGTCGCTAGGTAACTTCTCTCTTTGATGAGTATAGGTCTCTTTCCGGCTATTAATTCATGCTAGCCGGCATATGGAGCACAAACCATTGTTAATTAACAACTATTCACCTCCGTGTCGGTGGCTGGAGGTGAATATTTACCTCGCTGCGAAAAAAAAGTTTTAATATATACTAACACAGTGAGATAATATAGCACAAAAAGATGATTTTAACTCATTTATTACTGCAAAGATTACAGCATTTTCGGGCGCAAATTCCGCGCGAATTGCTCGGAGGTGCATAGCAAAAGATATCCGGAGTTTGAGTAGCCAATCAGCGCGCGTGTTCAACGCTATCCACTATTTTAGTATATACTAACAATTGTTATTAAATTTTCAACCTCTTTTAAAGCATTTCTCGCGCTCTGATTGGTTCACTCAATCTCGGTTATCAACTCATATATATCTTAGTTTGGCCTTATATGGTAAATGACTGCCCTAAGCGTTGCCAAGCTAAAAGTTTTTTTCGCCGGAAAGCGAAATTTCTCTCTGCATAAAGCAAAAAAAAAAACGTTCTTGTGGAAAGTTTGGATCAATTCCGGCGTTTAGAAGTACGCGAAAAGGTAAGAAATGTTTTTGTGATAAGCCCGCGTCTGTCTCACCACACGGTATTACACAACATCGCATCTTCATCAAGTTTTTTCGATTTCGCTCGGATTTTCTCGCTTTTTCGCTCGTATTTCGTACTTTCTAAACTTTTGGAGTTTAAGGAATTTAATAAAACAATTATTCCATTCGCGCTTGTTGGATATGAGACTGGTTATAGCCAACTCGGCGCTACGCGCCTCGTTAGCTATTTACCATCTCATATCCAACGCGCACTCATGGAATAATTGCTAAATAGCTATCGTTTGGACGTCTATTGTTTATTTTCATATATGTTGAAAAAAACGTTTTTGCCCTCTTTCCCTTCTGATCGTCAATCCCAATATACAAAAGAATGGAGGTCTCTGCTAACAGGGAAGCCTTCCGGCATAAAGAAAATGAATAGGAAAATTCGTCGGACAGGAGATCTTATTATTTTATAAAGGTCTGCTATCCCCTGATCGATTTAGAGTTAATAAATCGCATCAGTTGTCAATGGTCGGCAGACAGTCTGCTTCATGTGGGCGCGTTTTTTACTGATTACTACTCAGGTCCAGTTATAATTCACAAAATGATAGCTCCACTTTCGGTTAAACTCGTGTTTTACTTGAGTGATCGAATTTCCAAATTATCCTGCCTCTACAGGTGTCATCCTTAGCAAAATAATATAGTGATATTTTTCATACCACGTTGTTTCCATCATATCTTTCTTTTATGGCCATTGATGGTCTAATTCTCTGGTGAACAAGTTTAACCATTTATACTTTTTCAGTTTTTTCCAAGTTTGCGGTTTCTTTAACTGCTCTCTGTTATTTTTTTCAGCGTCAGAAAAGGACTTGGAACTAGAACCGAGGCCACCAGTGATGTTGAAATCCTCTCGTCTGGAGGACGCCTTTGATGTTCACGATGAGATCGGAAAGTAGGAAGCCAGTTTTTTATAACTTGTGATTGATAAAGGCAAATCTATAAAGGATAAAGCATTTAAATGCGTTTTCTTTCAACGAATTTAAATTAGGACCATTTATAACAATTGTAACGTAAACTTCAGAAGACATCTGCCAGTTACTTTCTGTTTGCAGAAGGATGACAAAGATGTGATTTGGCCGTCATTAAGACTAGCTTCTCCGACAGATACCATCCAAAAAAATCCGGAAAATAATTTATTTTTTTTCGTCGTCTTCGTCATTGTCGATATGATCATAATCGTAATCGCCATCAACACAATAACCATTACTGTGGTATTCCCTGGCCTTTTGGCAAAGAGAAGGGGACACGTGTACCAAGCATGTTACATCTGCGCATTCTCGTTGTCAGTAGTTACCTCTTCTTACAATGCGCGCAATATAAAACCGGAAAGCAAATGTTATCAACTCCAAACCAACGCTGAAAAACACTCATTACTGGTCGATTGAATAGATCTATAATAAGCGACAAAAATAGTTGAGTCACAAGACAACAATTAGGGAAAAATCACCTGAACGTTACATTTTCCACTTGCACTCCCCTCTCTTCCCCGCCTTCCCCCCCCCCCCCCCCCTTCAATGTTGGTAACGAAAAAAGGAAGAGTTGGCGATAAGAAAACAACATTGTTTGGGGTGGAGGGGTTTAGATGGAAAGACTTTGGGGGAGGGATTTGTCCGAGATTCCTTGAAAGGGAAAGTGTCTCAACACTTTTGGCGCTTATTGTAGCTTTCGGTTAGGGCTTACGCTTACACAACCGAGCAGTTTTCGATTTAGTGTCGTGAAACCAAAATTAAGCAATTTAGTCAATCACAATGTATAGGCCTATCATAATGCAGCGGCGGAAAAGCGCGCGAAAATGGATGAAAGCAAATGGTTGACTGTTTTTTCATCTTCTAACCAGAGGCAAGTTTGGTGTGGTGAGGAAAGTGACAGAACGCTCTTCACAAAAAGTGTACGCAGCTAAGTACATCACTCCCAGCTCAAGAAGCAGTGGCTCATCGCGGGAAGACATCATGCGAGAAATAAGCATCATGAATCAACTTCACCACAAAAGGCTTGTGGGATTGGTGGATGCCTTCGATACGCCAGGAAACATCATTATGATTATGGAGTAGTAAGTAGAGATGAGATTCGATCGAACTAAAAGACCCTTGAAAACCCGACGATTTAATTTTTGGATTTACTAATGTAATTCAGTGTCTCGTAAACTGTGCCCGATACACCGTGTAGCACTTTCGCATCATCATATGTGTTCTGTAAGGTCGTTGGACTGGTTTAGGACAGAGGAGCAAGGTGAAATATATGTACAATAGGAACTTGTTGAGGAGTAACTACTGGGTATTGTCACCTCATACTAAACCACAACACTGCGAACTTTCTGCGATATTCTTTTGCAATTAAAGTAGGAGGATTCTTTAATGGCCCACAGAATTTTATAAACAACGGTTGTGACTCACGGCCTACTGTCATTTCAGTTGGTTAGTCTGAGACAAGAAAGTCTTACCATAAATAGTAAGATTCAAAATGAAGGAGGAATCAAAAATAATAATAGAGGGAGTTTCAATCGAGTGTCGTAAAACCAAAACTACAGTAATTACTTTGGCCAATTAAAAAGGACGGAGACAATGCAGTAAACCAATCAAAACTCGAAGTAATTACACGTAGCCGACACAAAGCGCGGGAAAATGTGCAGGCGCAAGCCACGATTGGTTTTGGTTTCACTTCTGATTGGTTGAAA
>OX421453.1:12480560-12488060 GCA_949126865.1 Montipora capitata
TTATATTACGGGGGTTAGTTATCTCAGTTAGGTGAACTTTTTTTAATGTAGGGTTTGAAATACTTCACGATTTGACGCTTCCGAACAACTGCTTGCATTAGCCGAAGCGTTTCGTGGAATTCCCCGAAATAACGTTGATAAGCCCAAGCTGGCTAACCAATCTCGTATCGTATAATTTTTTTACCAGCTAACTACTAATTCTGAATTTCTTACTATTCATCAACCCCTGACTGTGGATTTGCTTTTTTTTTTAAGGAAACGTAATTCAGTGAAACAGAGTCTTCAGCACAGCTGGATGAAGGTAAAGTTGTTTCATGAGTGACCATCGATATTTTGAAATTATGACCTACTATTATTGTTGGCGTGAAGTTTGTGCTCTTGCGCAAACGTCGCCACCATGTACCTGAATGGATTGATGAAAACACTAAGGAATTGAAGCTTGTTGTTCCTGGCAACTTTTGATCAATAAACAGTCCACTTTTAGTTGCTTTGTAACACGCATTTTGAAATCACTGGAAATCCTTGGGAGTTGGCTATGAAGGGTGCAGTTTATTCACGAATTGCTTTTTTTTTCTGAATCGCGTCCTTTTTGAAGCAGTGTTTCCAATTCGGTTTTTTTAACCGGATTTCCTGAAGTGGATTGATTAAATGAACATAAATGTTGACTGTAATCATCAAGAGCCGCCACGGATTTGGAAGTTCTACTGTACTCGAATAGGCTGCTTGCTATGACGTAATAGCCAGGCTTAATCATACACCACTGAACTCTTCGACATCTTACTTGATATCCGGCATTTTGTATGAACTGCAATCTTTATCAGTGTTTGTTCGATGGCTCAGGTGTGTGTTACAAAAAGGCAATGACCAACAATTGCTTCATCTAACGCCATTTATTTCAATTACAGTTATTGATCGTATTCTACTATTGTTGCTTTTCAGGGAAGTGCTTCCGCAAACGCAGTTAAAATTGACACTAAGAAGTTAAGACAGTTTTTGGCCAAGAGAAGATGGCAGGTAATGCACTGGAACCAAATATAACTGACTTTGAGAAAGGTGAAAATTAACCCTTTCACTCCCAATAGTGCCGCTTATAGATTTTACTCTGTCTAACGCCAGACGATTTTACTCCTCAATGGGGAACCCCACGGGGCTGAAAGGGTTAAAGCCATGTAGCAGTTACGAGAGCTGCTACATTACTGGCGAATAGACTGGAATCAGTCCAAACGCGAAAATTCAAATACACTTGGGGGTGTTTCTCAAAAGCACTAAAATGTTTTGAGCGTATTTCTGGTGACATGAAAAGTCGGTTTCTCTTGTCTTGAGAACAAGTGTAATGATCTTTGTTTTTTTTTTTCAGAATTAGGAGATCTTAGTATCATGAATTGACTTCCGACCCCGGATAACTGTTCGAGTCTTTTGACAAACTGGCCTCTGACCTTCAACGTTAACTTTATTAACTTTATTCTGATTGCGCATGTCCAATGGTTCCTAACGCATCGTATTGATAGCGCTAGTCATGCACCTTCTTAACAACCGAGTCCTGCCAGCTATTTACTTCGCTGCGGCTCTTTACTCTCTTTCACCGTGAAGTATGGTAAAGGAATGTCATCGTCGATTCTCATTTTTCCAATTGTACCCAATGTATAGTTTTAATTTTGGTGCACTTTCTGCAATCTACGAGTCTTCCCCGACCTAAACCCCCACCGGAATGACCGCAGGAAATGCGGCCATTCGTCTTGTTACCAAGTACTTGAATTCACACCATATGAAGAAGTTAACCACCGCCACCAAAAATGGTCGCCAGAAATCGGTGAGATAACCAGGTTTTGGGGGGTTTTATTGCTTTGTGTATGAACTTCAAGAAGCGTTGAACTTCCCAGAATCAGTCACACTACGTCTCCCTCTAAAATCTCAAATTCTGTTTTCTTTTTTTCTGTTAGCCTCTCCCCCCTCTCCCCACCACTGATTACGATACAGTACATCCCTACACTTGGGTAATATGGCTAATGGAAACATGGTCAAATTCTTGTTAGGGTTTCACTTAGATCTTTCCTGACCTTTATATAAATTTCTGAGAGGGCAATGGCGTTTTTAATCTGCAGCGGCCAAAGCAACATTAGCTTAAAGTTAAAAAGATCACACCAGCTGGATGAGCAACTCGAGTTGTTAGTTGCCAGCGAGTCTGAAATATTCCAGGCTCAAACAGGATTCGAATCCACGACAGTGCGATTTGCGCTTCACAGCTCTATCAAGTGAGCCAGCAAGTCAATGGAAACTCGTTAATTATAGCTCAAGTTATAACCTGGAAGAGGTGAACGAAATGATGTTTCGACAAAAAAAAATCAAATACATGACACGTCATATATAGGAAAATCGCTTCAAAACGGCAACATATTTTTCTTATTCACAGAAATCTGTCAATGCTCTTGTGGCCGTTCGCCGTTTGTCCAGCCTGAAGCCCTTCACGAACGCAAAGACCAGACCCTCTGTCGTGCCATCCTTAGCAACAGTGCCTTCTGAAAAGGAAGAGAACTACGGAGGTGAGACTGGTGACAATGGTACTGAAAAACATGAGCAAAGTGAAGAAGAAAGGAGCAAAGATGATCAACTCAGTAAACATGTGCAGGAAAATGGAGACAGTGCATTCGAAGGTATCTGTGAACACCTAGTCTTACCACTTCTGAGAATAAGTTTCCTCTTTTTCAAGGGGAGCTTTCGTAGTAAGGTTAATTTGAGACGTATAGATATGGTCGCTGCCGGGAGATCATTCCTCCACAAAATAGGTCTTATTAAGCTCACTTGCAAGACATTTTCCGAATCTTTAAAGAGTAGGTCATCATTCCAGTCTGTTCAAATTGCAGCATTGCCCAAAAGCGAGGAGACTGGAGACGAGGAAAATGAAATAGAGAACTCAATAGGTGAGTTATTATCCGGGAAATGTGTCGTAGGTGCCATGCTTCAGAAAAACAGGTGTAACTGGTTTCCCATTAAAGTTCACCAATCTTAACATGGTTAACATTTAAATACGAAGACGGGTTTGCTGCGTTGTCAAGTTTTTGTTCCAATTTTGTCCAATTATAGCGGACAATCCGACATAATGATGAACAGTAATAGCAAAACAAGTAAGGAATTCGTAACAGATTTTCTTGGTGATGAAACGAACGAGAAAATCAGTCAGCGCTTTTGCAATAATTATTAACTACTAAGGTTGAGGTTTTATAACCTTTGCAAAAACCGTGGACGTTGATTAAAACGCCAACCGAAATATCGTTAAAATATACATTTCGCGTTGTGTTATCATGCAGTCGTGCAGTAGTCTACTTGACTTTAATTCATAAATACCTACTAAGTACTGGTTATAAAAATGTCGCAAAAAGGTTGCTGTTATTCATCGTGGTGAAGTACAATAATAATAAAGTATTCTCGTTTGTCTCACGATGTGGTCACTTGTGCTTTAGATCGCGACGCTTCGACTGCATACTGCTAGTCTTCATCAGGCGATGAGGTCAACTGGTTACGAGTCACCTTTTAAGCAGGATGCTCCGCTGTGACTGGTTGGTTTTCAGCAGTTCATTGGTAAACACGCAGGGTCAAAGAGGCGATTCACATAAGACTTCACCCTAACAACATCAACAGGGATAGTGGAATAGAAATTCCGGAAGCATGGGTGCCCACGATCAAGAAACCCAACAACAGGAAAACCTTACGACAGCGGACCGCCGAAGGAACAACACACCGAAACAGCGAGGATCGAAATGCACCAATCACAGCTGCTGAAAACCAACCAATCACAGCGGAGCATCCTGCTTGAAAGGTGAAACGTAACCAGGCGACCCCATCGCTTGATGAAGACTAGCTGTATGCAGTCGAAACGTAGCGATCTACATCACAAGTGACCACATCGTGAGACAAACGAGCATACTTTATTATTATTGGTCATAAAAAAAGTTAATGAAAGGATTGGTGAGATGAAGAGGCAGTGCATAGCCTTAATAAAGAGCCCTAAAACAAAAGATTGATGAACAAGTTACATCAACGTTAATTTCTATTTCAAATTTTCAACTCAACATTTAAAGTGTTACTAAAAACTGTTCACGAAACAAAAGACCATCACAACTACCAGATAAGAATCCGATTCCATACTAAACGCGCAGGTAATATTATCTACATTGAACAAATTAGTTTAAAGTAAGTTTAATGCAATTTATCAATTGTTTCCTTTCCCAACAACTGGATTTAAAGTTTCCGTTAACGTACTCGATAGAACTTCCAGTTTTTACATTGGAACTCCACGACGTCGCAGTCAATGAGCGAGACACCGTTACACTTGAGGTTGTGGTCAGTGGCAACTCACCCTACGAGGTTGAATGGTTTAAAAACGCTGTTGACGTCACAGAAAGCGACCGTATATCTTTGGTGATGCACAACGAAGGGAGGTTTTTACTTGTTATCCGGGACTGTGAGGATGATGACACTGGAGAATACTGCTGTGTGGCTCAAAACGAGGCCGGGAGAGTTACTTGCGCTGGATGGTTAACTGTCGAAGGTAGAAAACTAGTGCTGAATGAGCTGCATAATTATTAAAACTCATTTAAATTTGAATAGGTTGCTTTGTAATTGAAACAGCTCTTCTGATCAATGTAAGAAGATGTGCTAACAAGGGAATGTCAATGGCGACAATCGACTGAACTGAAACTGTTTCCAGTTCCATCAAACGGAAGATTTCTTAATATTCATAATCGTATAACCGTCTGTAATAAAAAATGATGCTACTAATAAATGAAAACTATCACAATCATAATCATCATCGTCATCTTAAGAAGTGATACTGATAAATTTAACACTAATGTTGATATCGATAACAGAAGACGACGAAAAAATGCGACACATGCAGTATTTTATGACGAAGACGAAAGAAGGGGAAGAAGATTAAGGGCAAGACTCGGAAACAACAAAAAAAAAACAACTTAGAAGGAGCGACCATGACAAAAACAAGAAGAAGAAGAGCGGAGAAGTTATGGATTTGAGTATGACTCTAGACAGCCTCACTTGTAGCAAACAGAATTTTGCAGCCAGCCATTGAATCCAGCAAGAGGCTGCATCATCATCATCCTTCGTCTTCAGCCCAGATTCCTCCTGCCCCATTCCGCAACACCGCCTCGTTTCCATTGTCAGGTCCTGGACTTCTATTCCTGTGTGCAGTGACATTGAGGCTATTTCTGGATGTATTAGACCACCGCATCGTCATGGCCTTAAAAAGTTAACCACTGATGAAAGTAACCATGAATAATACCATAATAATACCAATAATATTAACAAAGTTAATGACAACAACACTCGACGCACGGTGATGATCTTCAGCTACTGACGCACACACACTCCCTCAGGATTTACACTTGACTTTACGAGTGTAATATTTTTAGTGGCTTGCCAGTTTCGGTTTTACGCAAAGCGAAATTTGACGCTGACCTTGGCAACGAGCCCTATTCTAACACAACGTCAAACTTGCAATTTTCCTTTAGTTGAAAGCGTCGAGGAAGAGGAAGGCGAAGAAGAGAGTGAAGAGTCAGAGGACGAAGACGTGTTCGAACTGAAAGACTTCGTTGAGATACAAGATGGTAAGGTACAGAAGTCTTACTGCATCGAGGAGGAGGTCGGAAGGTAAAGCTCATGCCATATTTCAAATATCAATCGAATTGTTTCATGCATTTATCTTGCCTTTCCCGGCCCTTCCCATTGCCATCTGCCATTACCAATATTGTTCCTTTGAACGTTTTATTGCAGTTGTCATTGCCTTCTTGCCATTGTTATGGTTCCATTGCTAATGTCCATGCCATATTGCCGTTAGCAGTACTATTTTCTTACTTTTTGGAATTTCATTGCAACTGTTTTTGCCATATTGCCACTGTCAACGCCATATTAACTGCCACTACCAGTACTATTTTCCTTCCTTTTAGCATTTCATTTCAATTTCCACTGCCATAATGGCATTGTTATCTCCATTGCTATTGTCAATGCCATCGCCATTAGCTGTACTATTTCATCTCTGGGTGGCATTTTCATTGCAATTGTCGTTGCCATTCTTCATGACTCCATCATTATCGTTATTGCCTTTTGCTACGGGTCGTCATGATGTTAGTGCCTTTGATCTTTTCATTTTGTCATTGTTCTCCCTTTTTTTCAAAAATTTAAAATGGTTAGTTTATAATGGTTTTTTTTTTTCAGGGGAAGATTTGGCATCGTGAAAAAGTGTATCGAAATGAAAACAGCCTCAAGATTTTGCGCCAAGTTCATAAAATCGAGACCGAGCCAAAAGGAAGAGTTCAAAAGAGAAATTGAAGTAATGAATGCTCTCCATCACCCACGCCTTATAAGACTGTATGACGCTTTCGAGGAGCCAAGACAGATTATCTTGATTATGGAATAGTAAGTGAATGATACACAAATGCAAAGTTAAACTGAGGGGTCGTAAAGAGCATTTCGCGATTTGCCAGCCAAAAGCGCCTTGAATTTTATTGCCTCCGCTTAGAGCAAGGTTCAGCAAATGTTGCAATTTTTGGGGAACAAAAGTTCAAGTGCGTCTCATGCAATATATTGAAGGGTAAAATGGATCATTCACGTTATTGAATATTATGAACGAGGTTGAACGAAAATAGATTCTGTTCAACAAGTAGCCATTTCTTGCACAGTGCAAACCAATTGTTTTCTAGTCACAGGAATCTGAAAACACACCGTTTAACCAGACATATTTTGATACCACTCTGGTTTGAATAAATTTCAATGCCGCGAGTCAGTAGAAAGTTACGAGTCAAAGATACAACGTGTCAACACTCCTGTCTAGGTGTCTTCATCGGGCGAGGTGATGTAATATCCAACCTTATCGCCAGATTCCTTGTAGATGCTACCAATTTGCCGAAAAGGGAAAGGACGCCCCTATTCATAGTCGGTAATTCGCGTTCTTTTCTCTTGAATAAGGTAACTGTGACTTTCGTTTTACAGCTTAGCATATGGTAATCAGTGTCGCATAGTTTTGTACCATGTGTCACCATTCAGTGGTGATTTTCTTGATGTTGACCCAAATGGTCGATTTCCTTTCTCATGCCAATGTATTAGATTCCCTCGAGAAGGGACATCATTTTTTCGATAACAAGCTAAAAGGACAAAGAGTAGTCAAACAAAATGTGTAATATTCCTACAAAATATCAGATAAGAAATGAAAAGACAATTCAAGGAGGGAGAGCTGCAACATACGAATGCCTGGTTTTCTTTTAACATCTTTCCAGTGCTAGGGGTGGAGACTTGTCAGATCGTATGGACGGAGATTCGCTTCCCGAATTTGAAGCTGTGGAAATTCTCAAGCAGGTCCTGGAAGGCATCAAGTTTATGCATGGCAATGGTTTCATGCATTTGGACCTTAAGGTATACGTAATGGTACTTTTCCTTGACTCCTTCTGAAAGATTTTAGGCTTCTGAAGTTAAAAGTTGGATGAGCATCGGGCT
>OX421453.1:12495560-12508060 GCA_949126865.1 Montipora capitata
TGGGCTAAAAGAAGTTGACTGAATGTATATTATTAGCCGATGAGAGTAAACAATATCGAAAGAATAAAGGAGAGCCGGGAAATTGCTTAAATGCTTTGCGGCTTTCAAAGTCACAAGACGAATCGAATGGTCCTGACAATGGGCGAAGGAAGTTAAGACTCAATGCATTTAATTAGCTGACGAAAGTAAACCGTCAATGTTGCACGAGTAAAGAAGACTGAGGAATTGCTCAAAATTCTGCATATGTAATCTAGGCCATATATTTATAATGATGTACCTCCTATATGTATTGAAGCTTTAAAATTCACTTATGTCATAACTGATATGAAAGTACGCTACTTATTTTTTTTAACACAACCGTTGCAATGTCAGTGCAGCGAAAATACCGCGATACAGTGCTGGCTTCATTCACAGTTTGAAATCCAGATCTCTTTGCTTATATTCTGTAATTGATTTTTAAGTAAATTGGCGAGACCATAAATTAATTATTTAAGTAAATAGGCAAAGAAATTCGGTTATGCCTAGGCCTTTTCCACGAAGTAGTTATGGCTACACTAAGATCTGCCAGGCCGCCGGAATCCATTACTGAGCCATTTGCCGCATTTATAATCGATTCGAAATATAACTCCTCTGACATACCCATCTTCATTTCTTTTAGAGCGAGTTGGTCCTTGAAAAAAGATCACTTCCTATATCACCAACAGAGAAAAAGAGACAAGGTAATGCATAGAATTTTCATGATAAAAAAATTTTGGTTGCCATGATGCATAAAGAGGAAAAGCGTATTCATTCTTCTCAGGGCACCCATGCCACATCAAGAAAAACTCATCCTCAGAAATGTGAGAAAAAATTTTTTTTGTTATTTTTTCGTTCTCACCGAATATGATTTTGTGTATGTATAGCTTTTTGGCGGAAATTAAAACTGCTGGGCCAGTTATTGCTCGTCAGTTGTTTTCCGCGCTATCGTCACCAAGCATACCCATGCGACATAATAACAGTTTGCTCCCAACCAAATCCTGGGTTGTTTGGTATTGTATTTCAATTGAATAGCAATGAAAGTCGTTGGAAAGTGTATAGTAACCGAACAACTCAGTCATCCCAAGGATCGAACTCAGGTCACATTGGTGTGAGGATTCCTCGGTTCTTGAATGGTTCATCCATCACTAAATTTCGATTCATTTTCTGTGTTCTCCACAGAAAGCAGAAAATTTGACGAGCAAGATATGGCACAAGATACGCAAATGCTCGAGCCCAAGGTAAAAAAACTTCTCTCCAAACTGCAATACGCTGAAAAAGAAAACAAACTCTTGGAACACAAACTTCGGGACGAGGAGGAAAGGGTTGACGTCATGGAGGATGAACTGCGCATGAGCGAGGCTTCCAGAAAAGAGCTGAATGAGAAAGTTTCAAAGCTGGAGGCCGAGAACACGAATTTGTCGCAGCAAGTCAAATCAAATACCGACATTTTGAAAAAGGTGGAGGTTACGGAAGAAGAGAAGGAAGTTTTAGAATACAAACTTCTGGAAAAATCAAAGAAATTGGAAACTTTGACTCACGAGTATGAGTCACTCAAAGAAATAATGGATCACCGTGATGTTCTTGAGGAGAAAATACTTCTTTTGGAACGAGAAAGTAAAGAATATCACGAAGCGAAGAATGATCTTGAAGAAAAACATGGACATTTGCAAAAAGAAAAGGAGGAATTGGCAGAGATGAATGAAAAGAATGCCATGGTCAATAAAACTCTTGAGGATGAGATTATCAAACTTAAAGATGACAGCAATATGTCTGAAGCTCAATACAATGCCTTAAAAGAAGAAAAGAAATCTTTAGTCGACGAATTCACAAAACGCTTTGAAATCCTAGATGATCAGAACAAATTCTTAGCGTCAGAGAAAAGCAATTTGGAGAAAACCATGGAGATTCTAGAAAGAGAAAATCATGACTTGAAATTGAGATTGGAGAACGCTATCACAAAGGAAAAAGAAACCAAGATAGGTCTTGAAAAAGAGGTAAATGAAATGGATGAAGAGTTGAACGTGATTAAGAAGCAGAGAGAAGAATCGCAGAAAAATTGCGAAGATTTATCGTCAAAATTACGCAAAGCGTATGAAGACCTAGAGGAGGCCAGGAAAACAGTTAACAATGATGGAACGCAAGGTATGCACGAAATATTGTAATAACTAAGGATATGCAACATGCCCGATTTATAATAGTTACAGTAGCTAATGCAAAATACCTTATTCCCAAATCAATCGTAAACAGCAATAAACTTGAAGGTCGGGCCCCAAATGCTCAAAGACTGGATTACTCAGTTTATCCTGTGGATAAATCGCCATCCAGAGTGCAAAATACCGGTATCCTTCACAGCGTTAAACATTGACAAACGGTTTTCGAACACGCCTTTAATTAGATGTCCTTAGAGCATTTATATTACAGTTACGCGAACAAAAATTTAAATCTTAGCACAGATTGAAAATGTTGGATGTGACTTATCCACCGGATAAAGTTAAACAGGTTTTGAACAGCGATCGCAATTTTAAGGATTTATAGTCCAATTTAAAAGGACAGAAAAAATAACTAATGTTTACAAAGCCATTAGTTTGCGATAAGGTAGTTTCAAAACCAAGACCATAGCCTGAGAGAGAATTTAGGTCTGATCCAAACTTTCGTTTACCGTGCCCTCGAGGTCTCAACGATTTATCATTTATTAAATTGTCATTACCCTTGTTCGTCAATCAAAAATGAGTAAATCACTTTAGAATTTTCCCGCGCAAACCTTCTGTAATTTACTCACATCTGGATCTGATTGTTTCCCCCACAAGAGAATCTACTAGGCCAGATTGCCACCCTTCAAGACAAGGTCAAGTTGTTGTCAACGGATCGTGAAAATCTGGAAGATGATCTGGACGACAAAGAGGCGGAAATTGACGACATGAAAAAGAAAATCGAACAACTTGAAACAGAAAATACGATAAACAGCAGCGACCTCGTGAACTATAAGGCAAAAGTAGAGGAGGCTAACGAGGAAATAATGATGCTGCGGGCGAAAGCGAATGAAAAAAAGGAAGAAAAAATAACAAAAGAGGTGGAGGACGAGGAGATCTCCAGAGCAGACTTTGCGAATAGAATAGAGGATTACGAGTCCATTATTGAAAATCTGAAGAAAGAAGTTTCTTCATTACAGTTACGTCTTGCTACCGAAAACCAGGGGAGCAAAGATTTGGAAGAAAAGACAGAAAACACCGAAAAGGTAATACTAAAAGATGTTTCTCTTTCTTTTGCAGAGATAGTCAATGCAAACATAGATCTCACCGTGTAACATGCGTAGGCTGCAAAGAGTCCTCTAAATTTGATATATTCATGATCAAAGCAAAGATCTTAAAACCAAATTATTCCTTTTCTTTTAAAAGAGGTCGAGAATTAACTTGAGACCCCGACAAGAGGTTCGAGAACATAGGAGTTCTAATGAACAGACTAAATGAATGCGTGTGCTTGCAGTTCACGTTTTCCGAGTGGAGCCATGCCATGGGGAAAATAGTGCCGTGATTTTGCATTCTTCCGTTAGTTCCAAAGCTCCAACCAACCTAAAGAAGTGAAGTGTTGATGTCAAAGGCTTGCGCAATAGCGAGATTTCTTGTTTACAAACATTGACGTCACATTTCTTTTGATATTGAAATTTGCCAACCACGGTACAGAAGTTGTTTCAACGATCAATTAGCTTCTGGTTGGCATATTAATAAGAATGGGTGACGTAATGAGAAACATCGCTATTAGTTACGCCAGACAAAAAAATTATTACAAAAACAAACCATTTCCATGCGGTCCTGGTTCATTTGATTCGATTAAGGGGGTTCCTATACGGATATATTTTGAAAAAGGAATAAGAAATAGGCTAAGGGGTGGGGTTAGCAAAAGTAATCGCACAATTTCGAAAGCAATTTGGAATAAATTTATTCCAAACTGCACGAAAAAAATCATGTGATTACTTTTAAGTAATGAAATACACGAAAACATTTCTACTGAGATAGCTTATCGGGATTAAACAGAAGCAACGCAAGCCTATCACGCAAGTACTCAAATGTCGAGTCATCCAGGGCTCGCATTTGATATGCCTTATCTTTCATAACTGACCATGCAATCAGAATTCTTGGTTTGCACTGACTTACTCTTTTCTGTCCTTTGTTACCCGGTGAAGACTGCATTGCATTCTCGTGACAAATCTGCAGAATGGAGAAATTTTTTCATGTATATTATAGGGAAAAATGGGGTCTGTCTCTTAAAAACATTTAGCATAGTACTATTATGTTTATAACTTGAAAAACTGATTCTTTTTTTTAAATTAGAGAATATACTATTGTTGATTCCTTTAGCGCTTACATTTAAAAAGAATATCGTTACATTATGACAAAGAGCTTGACAGGATTTCAATGTAGGGATTATTAATGTTCTATTTGTTGGCTTGTTTGTCGATAACGTCCATATTTCAGGAAAGCTTTGATTACGCAAATGTTGTGGAGGAGGAATTCATTACAAGAAACGAGGAACAGTTGGAAAGTGAACCTGTAATCTCCAATGATTCTCCTTTTATGAGAATAGATCATTTAATGGGAGACGAAGAAACATGTGGAGAAGTACAAAGGGAAAAGAATACCAACGGCCTAAATGGAGGTGGAAAAGCCATCGCGATGAAAAATGACTTCAAAACGTTACAAAAACTCTCTGAAGAACAAGAAATCAAATTGGCACGGGAAAGAGAAAGGACACGTGGTTTGGAAGAACAGATCCAAAATTTTGAATTGGAGAGGCGAGATGGAATGAGAATGTATAGAGAGTTGGAAGAGAAGTGCAATCAACTGAAAAAGGAATTGGAAGAGCAAAGTTCCTCGCGAAAGGTAGCTGAGGAAAGACTTCAACATAAAGAACGAGAAATCGACACTCTGAGTAAAAAAGTAGAGTCGTTAAGTAGAGACGTGCAAGTAATAACGGAAGAAAAAGACAAAGGCGACATCCTGTACGACCGACTTGCAGAAAAGCATAAAAACCTCATGAAGGAAAAGAAAATCTTGGAGAAAGAAAAACAAGAGTGCGAGGACCTGGAAGAGTCAATGCAAACTCGGATCCATGAACTTATGAAGATGAAAGACGAAATTGAGTCTATGAGAGACAACTTACGTACCCTTGTACACGAGAAAGAGACGGTGACCGAGGCATACACCTCCCTGCAAAAAGATCTGGACAAGGTAGCTGGTGAACGGCATCAACTTGAAGAACAAGTTCGTGATGAAACTCATCGTGCTGACAGACTGAACAAAGAGCGCATTTACCTTCAAGGCAGGGTGGAGGAAATGGAGAAGGAGATGAATACGAGAGAGTTGGACAGCTCGGCTGATAAAGCGACGATAAATGAGTACAAGAACGAGATCAAAACTTTGAAGGACAAAAATTTAAACGTGGTGAAGGAGATTGAATTATTAAGGAAAGAAATGGAAATTCTTCTTCAAGATTTCGAAAAATTGAACAAAGAAAGGAAAGATTTAGACATTATAAAGTTGCAAAAAGACAACGTGTCAAAGAAAGTGGAGATGTTACAGAATGAAAATCTGCAACTCCTTCAAAGAACTGTCGAATTAGATCAGATGAAAGAAAATTGTGACCGTCTCAGCGATGAGCTTGAAAGAATGAAGGATGAAAAGGATAGTTTAAAAAGCTCCCTTCAAACCGAAAAAGACGAAGCTATTAAGCTGGCAGAGACGTTGAGGCAAGAAAAAATAAAACTTTATCAGAAAGTTGATGACATGGATATCATGAAAGAACGTCTTGAAAGAGCGGAGGAAGAGAAGACCATCCGAGAAGACCAGGTGAACAAGTTAAACGAGGAAAGAGAACTTAAAATTAGCAAGCTAAGGGAGGATCTCCGCTGCCTAAAAAAAGAAAAACAAGATGCCATAAAGCAGGTCAAACTCTTACGGGGCGAAAATGATAGGCTTCTTAAAATGGTTAACGAATCAATTAAGATAGGAGAGGATTACGATAAACTCAAATTTAGTTTTAAAAGGACGAGTGCAGTAATGGAAGATGCTGCGGATCTTAGAATAGACAACGAGACTTTGAGAAAGGAGGTTGCAAAGTTGAAAGACGAAAGCAATCAATTCCTTGATAAGGTTGGAAGGTTTGATAACATGAAAGAAGAACTTGATGAACTCAGACAGGAGAAGGTAGTTGGATTGGAAAAAATTCGAAAACTACTAGCGGAGAACGAGGATTTACTGAAGGAAATAGATAAAATGGAAGGCATCAAAGAAGTTTTTTCGGGTCTTAAAAATGAGAAAGAAATTGCAACGAAAGAAATAGAGCACTTAAAGAATATGAACGAAATCCTATTGAAAGAGAAAGAGGTATCCAGTAATGACAAGATCAATCTTTCAAGGGAAAAAAGTAACCTTTTAAAAGAGAATGAAACCTTGCGGCAGGAACTTGAAATTTTAAGGAATGAAAAGGCGAAGGTAAAGGAAGATAGTGCGAATTTGAGTGCCTTGGGACCCGATAAAAACAACCTCTTGAGAGAAGTACAGAGACTGAACGACGAAAATGAAAATCTTCTTCAGGAATTTGAACAACTCAACTCAAGAACACCTCATTTACAAAAGGAAAATGTTGAGCAGTTTGAGAGAATGAAAGAAGAGCTTAGTGCTCTAAAAAAAGAAAAGGAAAAAGACGTCAATGAATTGGAAAATTTGAAGCAAGAAAGGAACTCTCTGTTGGACAAGGTGGAAGTTATGCAAAGACTGAAGGAAAACCTGAGTATAGACTTAAAGGTTAAGAGATCACTTGAAGAAAAAAATGATAGCCTCGAAATTCAACTTGAGGACCAAGCATTGGAGACAATGAAATTCAAAAAAGAATGTGCGGCATTGAAGAAAAAGATCGACATTTTAACGAAAGACCTTCAGGAGCTTCAAAATGAGAAATCTCGTGAAGAACAAATGACCATTGCTCGAAGAACTGATGAGGAGAAGATAGATCTCATGATAAAGGATCATCAGTGGGTTGACATGGAAAAAAGCTCGTTTCAAGCCATGGAAAATTCCGGTGCCAAAAAAGCGGGCAATAAATCGAAAGAAGAGACCCGCTTGATCAAAACGTTGAAAGAAGAAATAGGATTTCTTGAGAAAGAGGTAGAAGACTTAAGTGAAGAGAACAAGGAACTTTTGCAGACCTACAAAGGCCTACAAAAAGAACATGGCTGCTTAAAAGAAGAATTGCGTGTTATCGAGGGGCGTTTAGAAGTGACATCTAGTGAACTCGAAAGCGTAACTAGCAAAAGAGATCTTTTAGAAAAGAGAAAGGATGAATTAGAACACGATTTGCAAGGGACAGAGCAAGAGCTTCAAGAAGTAAGAAAAGATTACGATCCAGTAAAACAAAGACTAGAACACGCAGAACAAGAAATTAAAGATCTCAGTAAAGAAAACGAAGAATTAAATCAAAACTACATTGATCTGGAAGAGAAATACGACCGCATTCGCAAAATCAACAGGGAACTGGAAGAGGATGTTGATATCGAGAGTAACAATTTTGCCGAGGCAAAAAGTCGTAATGAAGAACTCAACAAAGTAAACGCAAACCTTCAGCAGCGAATCACAAAAATGCAGCAAGAAATTTCCAAACTGAGAGGAATTTCAGAAGTCGGCGCTGGAGCAGAAAGAGCAGAGAAGAACAAAACCACAGTTCAATCAAGAAGAGAGCAGTTAGAAGCCAAGCTCATTGAGGAAGATCTCAAGTCGGGAAAATTTGGGAACGAAAGTCGAAAGCCCTCGTATCAATATCGAGCTCAAAGTGTTGACAACCTGTATGAAAATCAAACAACTATTTCTTCTCTCAAGAAAGACCTTCGTTCTTCGAAAGAGCGTGTCGACGCACTGGAGAAAGAACTTCAGGAACTGAGAGAAAAACTCGACTTGGAAATGAAAAGTGGTGTCACCAAGGTTCAGGAAATTGACATCAAAAAGAAAGAGAATGATTCCCTGATGTACGAACTTGAAAGCACTAGACACAGGCTTGTTTCCAACGTCCTTAATCCATTAGAAGAAGCTACGGTTCTGGGGTCTTTTCGAGTCACTGCTGCGGATATTTCTGCTGGAAAAAGCAAGGCCTGGACTGCCATCAAGGAACGAATTGCAACACTGGTAAGAGAGTACGAAAGATTAAGCGCTGAGAACACAAGTTTGCATATAGAGTGCTCCCGCATCAGGGAGGAACGTCCAACTCTGACGAACTCCGAATCTGAAGTCTTAATGGTTGAAAGCAACAAAAATCGACAGGTAACTGACTATTCTTGCATGAATCCGAAGTAAGGGTAGTAGTTAAGGCGATTTTGTATGGTAACAGATTGGGTCGGTGAAATATATGAATGCATAAGTCGGTTACAAAATAATTGAATACAAAAATTTGGTTTTATCAACGGAGTTGATAATGTAAATTGGCCACCGTACAGAGATTCTAAAAGCTGACGTTTCGAGCGTTAGCCCTTCGTCAGAGCGATTCGAATCTCTGTACGGTAGCCAATTTGCATTATCAACTCCGTTGATAAAACCAAATTTTTGTATACTACTTCCCCACCGACGCAGCACCACAGTTTCTTTAGAAACTACCCCTTCATTCATACAAAATAATTGAAATGAGTTTATCCACTGGGTTGATGTGGTAAAATTGACCAATAAAAAAATTTGAAAGCTGACGTTTCGAGCGTTAGCCCCTTGTCAGAGCCAATTGCTGGTCAATTTACCACGTTATCAATCCAGTTGATGATCCCATTTCTGGTTTTCACTTCCTCATCGACGCAGCACCGCAGTTTCTTTAGAAAGTAAACTCCTTTATACAGAATAAATGGCCGATTGTCTTGGAGACTGACTGATCGGCTGACAGAGTACGTGACCGACTAGCTGTCTTCTGATAGACCGCGCACCGGTGGCTCAGTTGCATGGTTGAGCATCGGGCTGTTACGCGGGAGGTTGCGGTTTCGGAACCCGGGTTCGATCAACACTCGGGATCTTAAAATAACAGGGGAGAAAGTGCTGCCTTTGTAATTTCATATGGAAACGGTTAGACTCTCAAGTCTTTTTGGATAACGACTATATAGTTAACCGTAGGCCCCTTCTCAAAAATATCTTTGATGTTCGTAAGTTCTCTGTGGGACGTTAAAGAACCCACACGCTATTCGAGAAGAGTAGGGAAATGGAGTCCCCAGTGTTGTGACTGTCCTGTTCTGTCCAGCAGACGTGACGAAGTGACCGGCGTGGCGTGATGTCTCCAAAAAGGCTTGTGGTGTTTGAGGCCACCTAAGCAGAAACAGCCATAAGTCAAAAAGGGACTTTGCCGAGTGCTGGAACATGTACATGTAGATGCAGATTGAGCAACTGGCAGTATCGAGCTGATTTCGATTGATACACCGACCCATCATTCCTCCCCAAAAACCTTATCGGTTAACCGATAAAAAGATACCACCTGAATAAAGTCTTGTATTACTCATATATATATATATATTTTTATTATTGATAAAAACAGGAGATGATGGAATCCACCCGAAAATCCCCGACAGCAGAAGATATTGTTGGAAAGGAAAAAGAATTGCAGGCTTTGCATAAGAAAATCGCGCAAGACGAAGAAAACCCCTCTTTGATTCAAAGTAAAAACAAAGAGCAGCTTCATCGTCAAATTGAATTACTGAAACAGAAACAGGTTGGCGATGAACAAGAAAAGCTGACACATAGGGATAAAAAATCATTGTCATCTTCAATGGATGGAAGATTGGGCCAAAGAATGGGTCCAGAGTTTAAGGTTCGAAGGTCACACACCATTGAAGGGACTTCAATTGTCGAAGGCATTAAAAATATCGAGAAAGAGCCAAAAGACCGACGTCACGAACCATTCGAAAGTGACAAAACTGACAAGGGCCAAGCGATCGTGCCTATTCAAGTGGAAACCAGTGAAGCTCAGCGGCGTAGAAACGAACAATATGGTGACCCAACCAATGAAGAACAAATGCAAGTTGCGCGTGAGCTGGTAAACAAAAACAAGCGAATTTTTGAGTTAGAACAGGTTGGTGAGAACAAGAGCACCGGTCAATCCGGTTTTCATGAAACACGTCACACCTGCACCAGCTTCAAAAATAATGATCTACTTGCACCTTATATCAAGAGTAAACGCCTTCGTTATGTGAGAACAAAGCCTTTAAAACTGCGATATGTAATTTAAACGATACGTAATTAATTTAAAGCAATTGCACTGTAACTGAAAGGGGCAGTGTCATGCTTAATTTCGTGTTTTTAGGTCAAAAATGGGTAAAAATCTAGATTACTACTTCAGTTCACACGTACAACATTCCTGACCACCCAATGACAAGATATGAAATATATTTATGGCACAAAGAGCTATTAGTATTTAATCTTTGGTGTCTCTCCGAAGACACTGTCTCAAACTTGAAAAAATTAGGCAGTTTTTTCAAGTTTCAGTCCACTTCCATCCTCTCTTTCCTTGGCTGCAAACAACAAAGAACAACTTCAGTGCACTTCAGTGGTTATTGGTAACAAAACTACAGCGTTATTTTCCGGTTTTTATCGATGCAAGGACGCCTCTTAGTGGCTTTGACTGAAATAGCGCGACACTGTCCCTTTAATAGTTTTCGCTTGCCATCGTGCACGGGAAAAGCGTGGAAGAGATATTTGAACTACCTAGCTTTTTCATGTTTTAGGAAGTTCACGCTCTCCTTGAGAAGATCGAAGAGTTGTCACTTGGGAAAATATCAACTGAAAAACAATCCATTGATGTTGACGACTACAGACTAGAGCTACTTCGTCTCGAAGGAGAAAACAAAAGACTGAAGGAACTTACAAACGATGCGGCACTGGTTGCCTCCAAGAAAAAAATTGAGACTTTACAGGCCATGAACAATTTCCTCAAAAGTGAAAAAGATGAACTTGTGCTGCAAATTGCAGCCAAAAATAAGAAAATCGAGATATTGGAGAGGAGAGTCAAAGAACTGACGGATATGAAAACAAACGAGATAAATGGATCTAAGAACGGGGTTTGTGGAGAGGCAGATGATTACATCAATGAGCTTGATGAGGAACTAGGAAAGACCAAGCATAAAGTTGCTGAACTTGAGGTGAGTGTTGTTCATAGTAAATTATTTTGTCTCGAAGCAGAGTGAAAGTGGTCAAATCAAATAGTGGATTGTTAAATGTAATAGTAACGATCGTAATACCCATGTTAATAATGATGATTTTTATTTAATCTTGTCGGTCAATCTTTACAGTACTGTCAATACACGAAAGCGTGTATATATCGCTATTTCACAAATCCCATAATACCATTCATTTCGGGGGGCGGGGGTTACTTGTATTAAAACAATGGATATCCAGTTCAAAACGTATTGCATTATGGGAATCGGAAAGTAGCGAATTACATCAGTGGTCTTCCAAAGAGTCATATAAGATAGCTTAACATAAATTAAATAAGCTGTCTATGATAAAAAAAGAAATGCAACGTTTAAAGAGAAAAATAGGTTAAACTAGCAGTAATCAGAGATTAGGAAGTGCATTCGAACTGAAGAAGAAGGAGATCAACTTTATCACGCTATCCTATTGAACAATGTAAAGAAAAACAATAGCTGGTTTCCAATAGGGGCGTGAGCTAAATATAACATTTTAAAATTTAAAATATACTTAATATAGTAACAATCACGACTAAAACTATTCGTGCATTAAATATAAACCTAAGAAATAGAAATACTTACCGTGGCTAAAACTATTCATGCATTAAATATAACCCTAATAAATAGAATAGATTACTATATGACATTTGGTCTATAGGTTGAAAAAAGCTTATCAAACGTAGCTAAAGTTTCAAAATTACGTATTTCATTGGGTAAGGAATTCCAGACCCCAGCACCATTATTGCTAAAACTCTTCTTCAAAAACCGTCAGTCAATGGAAGGGCCAACATATTATCAGCGTTCCTTAGATAATAACTGTCGGCTGAACACGAGTTCCTGAAGATATTCAAAAGCCTCACCGGTGCCAAGTCATGGAGAACCTTAAACATTTGCCTTGTCTTAATATGAAATCTGCGTTCGCTTAGTAAACTCCAGCCAAGATGACGTAGGCTAATTCAGACTGTCCAGCCTCGTTTTTGTAACGCAGGATTACCCTAGCGCATCCCCTGTGGAGTTTCTGACGCCTTTCGGCTAATACACTTCCCAAAGAATCCCAAACGTCGCAGAAATAATCAAAGAGAGGCATAATTAGAGCATAATAAACTGAAACAAGTACATCTCGACTTGCAGATTTAAATCTCTAAGCACTTATTCCTGCTGTAATCGTTTTAGTTATTTCTTCAATATGCTTGCTCCACATAAGAGATTAATCGATATACACTCTAAGCATTTTGGTATCTTTGACTCTTTTGATCGGATCAGCAAACATTTGGGGTGTGGTGTG
>OX421453.1:12513060-12540560 GCA_949126865.1 Montipora capitata
TAGGGCGATATTAATAGCACATGCACAGTAATTTATGAGTAAGAGTAAAAGAAATGCATGAGTTAATATGATTAAGAAGGGCAAAAGTCCTTCGCAATGCCAGATAGCACATGCTATGCACAGGCAGGAACTTGCTATTGATAGCTGGTAATTGCCTTTTTTCTTCTCTTTTCAAATCACTATTTTTCATACTTACACTTTAAATTAATACCCTGGACCCAATAAGGTAAACATCAAAATGGTCATGAAACGTTGAACAATATATAGCAACAAAATGCTAGTCAAGAATCATCTATGGACAAGGGGAGATCTTAAGGGCTAGTCATATCTTGCATTTATAATGCTGCATCTTTTCCAACACATCACATGTCCGTCAAATGTCTGTCGAGCTTATATAATAAAGAGATTTAGATTCTAGGGCGAGAACGACTACGAGCACGAGATTTTCTCATAGAACAACAGTGAGCGCGCGCAAACCAGCGTCATTTTTTATTTAGTACGAGGTTTTGCAAAAATGTTGTCGTGTCAAAACAAGTCAACAACAAGGTAGCAGGTTTGCCATTTTTCGATTAACAAAAACGCTCAATTACCAGCAATAAGGATAAGTGAGCAACCTACACTGCTAACAAAGAGTAAGATTAATCCTCCGGGTTATAAATCTTCTAAGTATTTTCGCTAAAAATGGGAAGTCAAATCTCGTCTTCGTTCTCGTCCTCGTCCTAGAATCTAAAGCTCTCTAATAACGTCATTTACAAAAAACAGAGATAAACTTTGAAAAGCACTGTTAGGCTGAAAAGTTTTCCGAACCCCAAATGTAATCCATTTTAATCTTCTTCAATACTGCCCATCCTTGCCTCTTTTTGTATTTGCTGTTTTTAATCCAACCTTCCTTCAAAGTTCTAAGTAGTTATTTTTAAGTTTCGCTTCATTTGGTTGTCAGTTCCCAGGCGCCGAATTGCCAAACATTTTCTTGACACAACCCCTTTAAACAGGCTCATAAATTTTGCAGAATAGTATCACATGTGATGCTACGTTATGCGACTGATTTTGTGCATAAGTAGTTTGGCATAAAATCTATTATTGCCTTTTTCAGATTCTGGGCTCAGTGATCGAGAACTTCGACGAGTTGCTTACAAACTTAACGCGGACGAATGGTCCCAGCTCGGAACATTCCTAGGGGTGGGGGACAAGGATTTGTTGCAGCTTGGCGGTCTTACTATGGGTCCCCAAGAGAAAGCGTTTAGATTACTTTGTGTTTGGAGAACAAGGTGTCAAATGAACAGATCGCAGATGATTTCACAGTTGGCCGTTTCATTGGAGGAAATAAACCGCAAAGACGTGGCACAGTTTGTTTTGGAACAGTTCATGTCTGGAAAGCCAAGAAGGAAGTTATTTGGATGGTGAATTGCTCTTCACCATAAGGAAAATTTCATATTTATTCATACCCACTCGCTAGGCTTAGCGAGTGAAAACTTATGTTCTTTTTACAATAGCCGGGTCTAACTCTTTGAATTGGAAATTCTAGAGCCCAGCAAGTAGCCTGATATCTGTTTGAAGTGCTACACAACAGCAATACCAGGTCCCTAAATTCGGAACTACGTTCCCTTCTTTTAGGCAAACAAACTTAATAAACTAATACAGGAGCTCCTGACTGGCGTTCCTCAGTAAGAAAGACTGATTACGGTTTATCGTCCTTATCCAACATGGAAGCTCCTTTGAATGAGAAGCACTAGTAAGAGCTGTCGTGTTTTTGATCTTCTCTTCTTCTCAATCAAAAATGACAGAATACTCATATGCTTCGTATTACACGACTAAGCCTCTCAGACTTAAATGCTAAGATTTTCAATTTCATTCAGGCATGGTGGGCAATCGACACTCTCAAACCACGCAAAACGAAAGAAATAATAAACCAGTCATTAAGGCGTTCTACAGGTCATTTTCACTTTGCGATAGAGTCGGTTGGGATCATTTGGCGTGAAAACCCCGCATATATATGCGAGCAATCCTTTCCTTTGAGTTTGTATCTCAGTTGAGCTTAGTTTGTATCTCTCTTCAATGTGTACGGTAAGGGAACATATAATTAACACAGACAGTGTTTATTGACAAGCTTTTTGCGAGGATTTTTTTTCATCAATTTTATTAGAATTTTATATATTTTTAATAGTAGTTAAAACTTTTTGATGAAAATGTATAGAGCCTCCATGACTTTAAATGTATGTTTGAAGTGGTTTAATTTTCAACGAAAACATCGTTATTAAAGTGACCTTAACAACCGCCCTTCCTCTACTTGTTCTATCTAAATTCATTCGTATATTATAAAAAAAATTCAAAGTAGTGCGTTCAGTTGAGCTTAGCCCAAGGACAATAATACAATGTATGTAGAACTGACTTCGTTCAGGTTTCGAAACTAGGGTCTTCCTTTGAAAGTCAGTAGAGAAAGAATCGTGGCACCAGAAATTAGAGAGAACACATGGCAGCTCACGTAATTCATCCGCGTGTTCTCAGTAGGACGAAGACAAAATTTTGACGTCGCCTTGAAAAACCAGGAGTGCTCTGTGTATACATGTGCGCATGCACTGAGTCTAACTAGCCTTTGAATCAATCCCTACTCTGAAAAGAGTTATTTCAAGTGAATATTTTTTTCACGTGCATTGCTTGGTTAGCCTTGCAGGTTTGAGCATAGCTGACTTTCCTGACCCACGCCTTGCCATGTAGATTGTCTGATCAAGGTTTAAAATGTTGAAAATTATATACGTGCTAGAAAAAAGATGTGCCCTTTCATAACTTTACAGGGTAAAGCCACGGAATTGTCGCGTTGATATTTAATTTAAGCAAGGTGGTTCGATGTTTAAGAATAACGGGTTACCATAATTTTAAGAATCCTTATGTGATATAAGGCCAGATTGCCACCATCATTTCGATGTTAGCGGGACTTCAAACGCGATGTTTGACGAGTTAGCCGAAAGGTCTCTGATGAGTCCCTTGGCAGGGATGAAACATACGTATGTAAGGCTAGCCACAAAATTATCCATTGTGAAATTCTTACACCTTTTCAAATTCTTAGTTTTACTATACTTGTGACGATACAGCCGTTTTCAAAGGCTGACGAACTAAATTCAATTTCGGAGGAGCAATAGCTAGTCAAACATAGCTGAACAAAATTGCAAATGACTGCATAAAATTATTTTTTCGTCCGTTTTTATGCCAATTTTGTCGCGTTCAATTTACATGTAAAGTTAAAACCATGGTTAAAACGATTAAAGTTTGATTTTTTCCTAGCTCTTAGGAAAGGATTCTAAATTGAAAACAAACACTGAAAACAAAACACTGGCTAACTAAATACAGAGAACGCGGAGTTCAACTATTAAATCTCCACGTATCCAATTTCCCTTCATTAACGTGAGTCACGTTTGTCGTGATTGCAGCCCCTTGAAACCAGCTTGAAACTTATAGCATGCGTCCACGTGGCCGTCCATGGAGTCGCTCATACAAAAATCATATAAGTTGTGGTCTTGAGACTTCTTGAGAGGTTCGCGCTTTCAGTTCTGAACACCTTTAATTTGTAAGTTCATAGAGGACAGTTCAGTTCTTTAGCTCCTTTGACATAGTGATTCAATATAATCAAATACAAAAGAAGAGAAAGTTTAAAAGAACTTAACATCAATGGCCGCATAAGTTTTTTCTTTTTTTTATGCGCAATCTGCATGCCCCTCAGAAATCTATCAAAACTGATAAAGAAAAGATTGCAATTAAAACAAAATGTTTGATTCTGATCAGAAAATTCACGTCGGAAAATAGTGATATATTTTTTTTAAAATGCCTAATTGTGCTAGTTACTTGAGTCTATTAACCCCTTCATTTTACAATATATTCGATAGTTGTTAACTTTTACTCCACAAAAAAGGCTGAATATAATTTATTTTGGCGATTCGGAAGAGGTGAACTCTTTGTTGATGGCATCAATTACGTCATTGAAAAACATGAAAGTTTGACGAAAAAGCCACTGTCACCCTTCCGCTCACACGGCAGACACACTCTCTTTCTGAAGCATCAGTGAGTGCTACTCTTCCCTGGACATAGTGATGGTCCATGGCATTATGTCACCTGTACCCATTTATACACCTTTGGGTGGGGGGAGAGAAAGAGTGGAATAAATTTTTTGTTGTCTACGGAAACAACACAGTGAGAACTCTATGCCTCCTACCAGAGATCCCAGAGGAAAGAGTACAGCACGCACATCACTGCACCACAGTGCCTCCGCAGCATTTGTAAAATCCAGATTTGAAACCTGACAATTTTCGGAACATTTCGCACTAAATGCCATTCCTTCCTTTCCCTAAGGAGTAGCAACTAACACTGTCCGTGGGGAAGCTAGTAGGGGACTGTAGGATAGTTATCCTTGCTGACACTTCCGGCGTCATTTTTTAAGTGGCCTAAAACGTATTGGCCTGTCATCCAGCCGGCAAAATGAATAAGTGACATGTAGTGCTGCAGTTTCTTTCGCTCCCCTTACCCCCACCCCCTCCCCCTCTCTCTTGACCTCTGTCCAGCTTTCGCGCGGCCGAAAAAAAAAACACCAAACCCCTGCTACGCAGGTTAAACTTTTCCTGGCGTTTTGTATTCTACTATTACAGCACATCATGACCATTAACCATTAATATTTCCTGTTTTTTCCTTGAGCAATGGAATTCTCCCCATTTTGGTCAAAGAGAAAAAAAATATTACTAAATATTTGAAAGCAAACATTAATTGGCAATGTAACAAAGGATGAAAGTATGTATTAATTTGATGGCCGTTGCACTTGCACAGCCAAGCCCGAAAAATTATTGTGCCACAATTTCATCTAAACAGACCAATCCAGAACCAATCGTAACTTAAATATTCGCTTTGAATTTCGTCGATTTCTGATTGGTTCATCGCGCTGTTTACCCCCTCAACGATTGCTTGAATTAATGATTGCAAGTAACCAGTCCGTCTACACTAGCAACTTTTATGTGACAATTTTATGTGTCAAATACATTTGATCTCGATCGTGTAGATAGCACAACATATAATCGATGACAATTCGCAGTTAAGTGGGCCAGCAATGCCTTTGGACAGCAGGGATAAAGCAGAAACAAGGCGAGGTTGCATGGTCCTCCTCCAATAGCGCTTACTATGAGACAGGAATAGGCCATTTTACAGTTGTTTGCTCTGCGACCTAGCCTATGAATGGCTGCGAGGCTGCCGGTGACCTTGCATTGATACAGCCCCGACTGCTTTTATCATGCAAATTGTGTTGTTGTAATTCTAATTAGTCCGTATTAACATTACAAAAGCACGGAGGTTTGTATCAAAACAGGGTCACCGGCAGCCTCGCTTCCATTCGTAGGCCAGGTAACTTAGCTACAACTGTAAAATGGTCTATTTGCCACATTTTGTGTGAGGAGTCGTCTACACGAGCAATTTTTTGTATTTGTGGACTTTTATTTGTCACATAAAAGCTAACACGCCAGCTTTTCAGCAAATACGTTCAATTGGCAAAACTTCCACATCTACACGAGCGCATAAACATTGTCACAAAAATTGCTCGCGTAGACGGGTATTTTTAAAACTTGGTTTAAATTTACATTTTTTTTAAGGACACTCAAAAGGTTATAGTTATTCAAGGTCCAAGAATTTTTCTCACTACTGAAAACCCCTACGGTCTATTTTTCGTATCAAGTCACAAGACTCAAAGAAACTTAAACAAATTTTCTTGGCATTTAAAAAATGAGAAATCGTCAGTGAACTAAAAGTTCACACGACTCTTACGTTTTCTTTCTTTTGCTGTTGTTGTTTTTTTGTTTTTGTTCTCTTTTGCGGCTAACGACTTACCTTCTGCCCATTTTACGGAGACGGTGCGGCGGCGATGGAGAACGTCATTCAAGTTAACAGTTAAGTTTCGAAGTCGTTTAATGTTTTTAATCAAACTTATTTCGCGCATGAACTGACTTAGAGCGACGGATGTTGAAACTAAGAAAGAAAATTGAAATTCAATGACAGCTGCGTGTTCACGTTTTTCATACAACGTGAGATTTGATCTTTTCACCATGCAGAATTTCATTGAAAGGGCAACAGTACAAGAGTTCGAAATGCACGTGTGCAGTCACTTCTATTAATTTCGAATCACCCTTGCGTGAAACGAAAAATGGAAAGTTGGTGCTTGACATGGCAGGAAGAAACTTCTCTTATTCTGAAAGTGTTCGATAACTTTATAATAGGCGAGAAATGAGCCAAAGTCAACAACGTCATCAGTTTTCCTTTTTGGCAAACCTCACGTTTGCAGTTTTATTTCCAGCTATTTCCCTTGTCGACATCATCGCTGTACACTCTTTTTTATAAGATTATATTTTCTAATTTTGGGGCTAAGCTGAATTTCCTTATTGTATTTTTTTTTCTTTGCGATTTGAGCCTGAAAGCGTACTTATCCTGTTTTTAAAGTTAGGTGGTATGAAAAACTGAGTCGTTCTTCAGTGTATCACCCCCTTGTAATAAGAAAACCATATAAGGGGAAATGTTAAAAACTGAACGTCCGTTGAGTTAATCGTCCTGTTAGACTACAGTTTTACATTCTTAACTGACTCCAGCCTGGATATGTTCTTAGTCGGTATGTTCGCAAAATTTTGTTTTATCTCAGTTTGAATGTTTTTACTGAAAACAAAGAAGTTAAAATTAATGTTTAGGTGTTAAAGTTCCTACAGGAATTCTCGCATTGCTAGTTTTTTTTAAGCAGTTAAAATTTAAGACCTAGTCTATTTTAGCTATACTCTTGGCAGTTACTTACAGCAATCGAGGAACTTTTAGAGTGGACAATGCGCGAACATTTTAATAGTGGAATTACAAGAACCGGCCTGTCGTTTGCAATTGTGTTTCAAATTTCGCTTGCGACCGCATCACCACTGATTGATCGCGTTATTTGTGTCACTTTACATGCATCCGGATCACGAGGTGAGTCCAATGAAGAGCAGAGGTCGATTGAATTTCCGGCTATCATATCGCGGAAGTGAAGTAATAGCGGAAATGAGTCAGCTGGCACGAAGAAACTGATGGGACACGACCCTGGCGACAAACATAAATTACTGCTTGTTTAATAAAGCTGTTAACCTTGAAGAAGTGGCATCAGAAGGTCTTCCCTACCTACCTTATTTTTTCCTGAATTTTAACAAGTGATTCGCTATTCTTTTCTTTATTGAAAGTCTACACAACTTTTTTTTTCTTTGTCAAAAAGGGAAGAGTGAACTTTGGTTGTAATAAAATTGGTCGTCATTTTAGATCTATCGCGCTCTAAATTTCCAAGTGACAATCTCGCTAGTGCCAGGCAGTGGATAATAATTTGTCAACGCACATTAGGCAATCATAAATTTAAAAGGTTGGACTATTCGCAAACCGTTAAGCGATTTAAGTTTGGAACACATGCAATGCCAACATCCGTCTACATCAACTATTTGCAATTACTTCTGACTATTTAGACAGAGGGGCCGTTTTCTTTCCACGATACAGATAAAGTTCTTTTTAACTCAGTATTGACATTTTAGAATCCGACATTGTCTGTTAACACTGACAATTTTACTTTTTTAAAGTATATCGGGATAAAGGGATATCGCGCGTGGATGGCACGCGCCTTCCGTTTTCCCGCCTCGAGCTCGTATGGCATCTGTATCAGTATTCACACGTTTTCAATTTTTCAGATTCCACTTGAGTCTAGGCAAAATGTGCATGGTAAAGCAGACAATTGTGGACAAAAAAAACAAAACAGTAATGCAAGGTTGGTTTTACGGCTGCGAGGATATAAAATTATATTTTTTTGTTTTACCAATATTTCGTCAGGCACGGCCTGACTTCTTCAGGGAGTCAAACGATTTTATGGACACCACGTGAACTGAAAACAACCAGGCGTGCCATTATATATAGGTGCACGTGAAACGAAAAATTCTAAAATGTATTAACTTACGTTGATGAACATTCCGAGGGTGCAAATTTATCAAGTAATTTTAAACGTGTGAAATCGCACATAGCCTTTACAACTACAGTGTGTACATATATTGAGGTGATCCAAAGCAAAATGACAGCAAATCTAAAGAGCATTTCTTTTCTTGGCAGTTGACGACAAAGGACGTTATTCAGGAAAAGCCACTAGGTGCAACTTAGCTCATTGAAAATCTTAGTCCGTTTGCATGCAAAAGCATAACTAGAGGGCGGTGATGATCATGGATTCGAGCGCAGAACTAAACTTCAAAGTAAGTTGAAGTAAACATATTTTGAAAATTGGCATTTTCATTTTTTTTCTTTTCAGACATTTGGTTGTTATGGTTACGAATACTTTCCAATCACAGACGTGACGTGGCACAAAGAGGAAAAACAGATGTTGTGATTCTTCAGCCTCGGAATTTTTTCTGAAAAGTTTAGCTGGGATGGCGAGATAGCTACTTAGATTGCGTCATTAATCGTGAGCGTCTTCGCGGTTAGTACGCGGCTAAATTCCGCAAGCTCGGGAGATAAGTACGCGCTACCTTTAATTATGCTTTAATTGATGAAAGCCATCAACAACAAGACCTTTCACGTGTCTAGCCAAGCAGTCATAATACGGAAAAGGCAAGGCTCGATTACAATGCAAAGAAAATTCCTTCTAGTGATGACTTTTCATGACAATAGCCGGTATTTTTGACAGGACGTAAAACTCTAGGGCTTCGACGTAACTTCGATGTTGTAAACTGCTCTTTGAATGGAATTTATTTTAAGCACTATCAGAGTTCAGCTGGAGAGGCTGCTTGAAAGTCTCCTAGTAGGTAGAAGTTACAACATTAATACTGACATCATTGCAAGATTTTCTTCTGCCGGGCCATGTGTTATGATTTTCAAAAGGGTATGATGTCTCGATGTAATCTGAGACTGGTAAAGAAAGGGTCACACAGGGTAGAATTTTAGCAAACCTGTTCAGTGGCTTGACAAAACCAGACATCTAAAGCATTTAGGCCAAGTAGTTTTAAGGCAATTTGTCCAGCAGAATTAAATAAAACAATGGGATGTGGAGGTGTTTGCCTGGTGATGCTTAAAAGAGATTTACGACTCGTTTGCTGATTCTAGTTGTCTATTTGGTTTAGGGTCTAAGAAATCTAGCCGAAAAATCCCCCCTCAAATTTAAAGAAAAAACACCAGAGGATTAGTATTAGCCGTTCTATAAACGTTCATACTCGCGCTTCCTGCAAAAAATGCAAACCTTTCCACGACAAACGAGGCCCTTTAGACGTTCAAAATAACTGACAAAACATCTGACGAAAATCACGCGAATTGCATTTATTTGTCCCAGAAGTGAGGAGTGAATGCTCTTGCGCGTGGCAGCGTCTTATGCAATGCGGGGCGTTCTCGTGTGCACAACCTGTCACGCGTCGTCTTTGCCTCGGTCATGTGTTCGTTACTCGGGTCAGTTGTCCATGGGATATCACGTGAAAGGATAACGCTGGCAATAAAAACCCGAAACCCGACTCTGTGAGTGTTGAAAACCACTGTATTCAATAGAACAAAGCACATACAAATACAGTTTCTTACAGACAAGCATCGCAACTTACACTCGTAGAATATGAAGCCAGAAGGTTGCCTCGATCATCCAACGGAATTGGAACCACCCAAGAGGAAAAATCGAGAGCGGTTATGGAGTGTTCTCATTGCTTGCCTCTCTGCATCTTTTGCCTCGTTTAGCTTTGGCTATGGAATGGGTTACTCGTCTGCTGCAGTTACACAGCTATCAGACAAGGACACAAAGGACTTATACCTTGACAAAGATGAAATCACTTGGTTTGGGGTGAGATGACTTTTTTGTTTTGCGAGCCATTTTCTTTGCATCTTTTTCGCGCGCGAGGAGCACAAACGTGGCGGAACCACTAAAACCGGTTTTAGCATAATTTTTTGGTATCATTTTTTAAGCTCAGGTTTCTGCGTTCTTGTTCGCCATTTTAAGAACAGTTCTCTGCAGTCTCTAACTGCTAGAAAAGGAAATTGTGGCGCTAATTAATTCCGAATAGATTGTTACCTTCTCTTTGCCCACTTGGAAGGTGTCCAGCTGTAGAATCCAGGTTAGAAACAGGTTTTCACCAAATCGCGAAAAGAAAACAAATTAACACTTAAAGTGTCTTTTGCAAAGTTGGATTTTCTGTAGTCGAAGCATCGAAATCCAGTCGATAGTATAATAACGCAATTTCTGAATCATGTCTCGTGGCCACAGTACGAATTACGTAAGAAAGCAGACCTTAATTCAAAAACCGTAAAGCTGGGTCGGCCATTTGGAGAAAAGAAAAATAATCTCTTGACGGCTAAAAATATTTTTGTGTAAAAAGAATAAACAGCACGTCTTCACTATCTCTCCTCTTCATTTAGCGAAAGCTATGCCTACAAACATAGGCATTTCACTCAGGCTTTACAGCTAGCGTAATGAAGTTCATTACCCGGGTGAAGTTGTATTATAAATTATAGACCACGACGTTGTGTTTCTTGGCCTCCCCATCAAATCCTCCATCTACAAGTCCTCTTCCTTTTACCTTTTTTATGTTTTCAAATAAATCATGTGATACTATTGAGGGGCTCAGTCAATGAGGGCTATTTCATAACGTTCTCATGGCTAAAACATATGCTAAGAGATCGAAATACGACTTCCGAAGGAAGAGCTTTAATGTCGATGTATTCAAAATAGTAAAAAACCCTCTATACAGAGCTTTTTTTATCTTTCCTCGTTTTGTTTTTTTGCTACATTGAATACGGCGAATTTGACAAGCTTTCACGTGGCGTGTTGCGTGACGTATCCCACATGGCCGCGTTAGAAGGGTTTTTTAATTTTGTAGGGTAGTGTTGGGGGATGATTTTTGTGGTGAGTGATGCGTGACGTTTGCACGAGACTCAAGGTGAAGTTCAAATTTGAACCCCGTTTCAGGGCGGTTTTTACAGATAATAACTCTAAGAAATACCTCGTGATTTTCACCCAAGTGTAAGCAATTTCCAAAGACTCGCTCCATATATTACGTGATTTTCTAAAGGTATTTTGCTTAAGACAATATGTTGCCTAATCAGTTTTGCTGAAGCAATAACCCTTATACAGCAAATTCACCACATGAATATGTTCAAAGGTACTTTTGATTACAACGAGCAATGGCGAACGGAAGTCTTTCAAATCAAACCACCATAACATTGTTACAAATCCCCGACTGAAACTGTGGCCATGACTCAACCGGCCAAGAAATGACCTTTCCCTACCGGTGTTGGTGTTTCTTTTATTCTCATTCATTCACTTATCCTTAATTGCTTGCATGGGAGCAGGCGCGCAGATGACAGCTGACAATGTATTACTGTCGATCACGTTCACCCCAGAATGCAAACTCGTTCGCAGGATCTCTTTGTCAACGACAATGCAAACCCTGAGAACGAGGTTGCCTAGAATGCAAGCCTTCTAACTGCAGTGGCAATGTTAGAGGCCGTTCTAAAAAGTGTTGAGAAGTGTTATTATTATTATTATTTTTTTTTTTTGGCTGATGCTTAATATTTTTTTAAGAGGTTACAAACCGTCGACCTTCGAGACGAACCCTCGCCTTTTTGGGAACAGACTCATAATGGCATAGACAGCATTCCTCCCACCCCACCCTCGGTTATTACCTTTGCGTTACTGAATCTCGATGAGTCAGCTGCCGATGACTCAACTTTCCCACAATGAGTCAGCTAGGAGTATCCTCAAAGTAAGAACTTTTGGACCGGAAATCAAATTAAATCCAGTTTAATCCGGTTCGGTTACTTTCTCAGCACGCGGAGAAGGAATTAAGTTTTCGTTCACAGAAACTGAATCTCAAACTATGACGTCCATAAAACGCGTGGTTTTATTTGTAACGTGGAGCATTGTTCGTATCTTTCTACATCATTGAAACACACGAAGCTGTTTCATTTTGCCAAATAATGGTTGTCATTATCTTGAAAGGGAAATCAAATCATGGCCGCATGATGGTATCAAAGATCGCCTCTAAGCGTTGGTCTCTTTGAAACGCCACGATCATGCACTTTCCGGAAGACTGCGAACGTCTTTTGCTAGACTGTGCTCGTGGTTTATCCACCCGTGACTTGTAAACCCTCTGTAGTTCCGTTGATTACAAAATACAGTATCACGGAAAACCCCATGGAGTCTTCAGAGCGCTTTATGGCGACCAGAAAATGCTAATTGAAGTCAGTGTAGTTTTCCAGTAACGCCTTTCAAAATTTTGTTTGACTGAGGACTGAGCTGAATCAGAAATGCGTATGCAAAGTTCGATAAAGTGTACGATTCTAAACGAGCGGGACGCAATAACCTATTTGTCGGATGTGTCCAATGAGAGACTAGAACTTAGTGAAGAGCAATTTCTATAAAGATATAACATGTTCTTTACCCAGATCGTTTACGGAAATCCATATGTATGAAGTGCCATAGAGCACGGAGAATCGATTTTTTTTTGTTAAATTTGCGTCCTACACCAACCTCCAAACTTTTCAAAGAACTTTTTTTAACTCAGTCGGTCCATGGTCATCGGCTAAGCGGCAGAAATGCAAGCGAGCATTGCCAATTATGTTTGTAAAAGCGTCTGTCGTGAACAAATCTAGAGAGGAAAATTTATGGTAAATCGTTTCACTGATTATTTGCACTTTTTGATGTATAGATCATTCGTTGCGTGTACATGGCTCCTCGATGCAATGTGTCCTGGTAGCCTCATCTTTTGATAGCAATACAAGCCATTCATATAAAACGTGTCCCGGTATTTTGCAGTTTAGCTGAAAGAAGTCCACGCTAATTTGTGAACAAACGTTTTTGTTATACTGGCTACACCGACCTTACAAGTCGTATTCATAAACTTAAATAATCATTGACTATTAAGAACAGGAAAAACGTGATTCGGAAGATGTTATAAAACGTGCCACACTCTTCGTCTCGTGTTTAAGATGTTGTCATATTTTACGCTGTTACCTTTGCCACGATGACTGTTGGTTTTTTTCTTTTTCTTAAAAACTGTTCAAAGTTCTTTAGAACGCCGTCAGCGAGCTGACAGGGGGTAGTTCGGTCCATGTGGCGTCCGGTGTTTGCACTCGTTACTCTAGAAGGATTAAAAATATTAAACCCATTTTAAAATTATCTTTGTTTTCCTTTCAAGGGAGGGCGTACTTAAATACTGTTCAGTAGGAAATATAGTGTAACAGCTGCTTCTAGTGTTAGTGGGTATCATTGTAGGAGCAAACAACTCCAATACTAGGTCTATGTGACGGCATTTTCACAGATCAAGCTATTTTTAGACGAGTTCTTAAATAAGATTTGGCCTGCGCTAGTGCTCATTCTCAATCCCATGGTTAATAATACTTCATGCAAGACTTGTGATTAGCTGGAGAGTTCTGGTTTCGCGGGAAAATCAATCTACTGAATAACTCGGTCTGTAAAAGCGCGAAGCAATTTTTGTTAACCATTCCTTACACCCCACAAAACTCATGTTGTCTAGTAGAACCTTAGTAGTTGCTAATCTTTACATGTGGATCGAACGGTCTGACCACGGGCAAGAACTAAATTAGCGTTCTCTCAAAACCATTCATTGGGCCCATTTTCATTACACGGCTAACCATACATGGCGATAAACGTAGGACTTCAAATTTGCACTAGATTATATATTTTTGTCAAATCAAAGCTGCCTCCTCTTGGCTTCGAATTGGATAGTTTGCGGTGCGCATGAAGAAACGTAAATTAATCAAAAGTGGTAAAACTTTTGTGAAAACTCTTTCCAACTTTTGACCTTTTGTGTGTATCATCAAATGAATTACTGCATCTTTGTTCCTTTCGTTTTATCAATTGAAAGTGAATCCTTGAGGTTTTGTTGACTCTTAGTTTAAAGTGTACTACTTATCTTGATAATGCGTCTGCCATGAGCAATGGAAATTTTGTCAAGTTCTTCCATAAATTAATCCTGTCATCAGTTATCTTTAAGTTTTGCCGGGCGCTAAGATTCCCTTTTAAAGTCCAGGATACTGATATAGTTTTAACAAAGGGATTATTTACGTTCGTGATTCCAGTTAAGTATTGACTCAATTAATTTCTGAAGTTGTTTCTCGCTTGACAAGGCACTTTCATCGGAAGGACTGAAAGATTGGCATCGATACTTTTTCTTGGCGGTGCTTTGCACCCAGTCTTTATACTCGTATGATACTCAAACACTCAGGACCGTCTCACCCTTAGTAGTTTTGTAAAGGGACTTGTGTAAAATACATGTATTTGTTTCATTTAACAGTTTTAAGACACCGTCTGCGAACACAACACTGAAATTCACCCAGTCGGCCGATTCAAAGGCCTGGCTGTAAAGTAATCTGATCTCATACACTGCTTAACAAGACAAATTTCCCATTTCCTTTAAGGTTTATTTGTGAGTTCTTCTCATAAACTGGGTTTAAGCGTTTTAAGAAGTGACCAAAAAAATTTTTTTTTTCAACTCTATAATATTGAGTTTCCAGTATTCTGATTGGCCCGCGATATATTAAGGTCATGACATTATCATGACTGTTGAGTTATCACGCTGAGTCATTATCCTACCATTTTCCAAGTCACCAAGAAGTAGGCCGGGAGCTGGAAAGGCACAGTGGGGAGAGTACTCGCCTCTCACCAATGTGACCGAGGTTCGATTTCCAGACTTGGCGTCAAATGTCGGTTGAGTTTGTTGGGTTTGGTTGTTTACTCTGCTCTGAGAGGATCTAGTTTCTCTGGGTACTCCGGTTTCCCCCTCTCTTCCAACGCAAAGTGTATAGAATTACGTAGTACCTTAGCGCTAAATACAGTTGACACTTGAATAATAACCTCTTACTAACCGAGCGCGAGGGCCGTACTGGGGAATATTGGCCCTAGGTCGTGGCAGTACGGACCGAGGGGAGCGAGGTCTGTACAAAAACACCCGAGGGCCAATTTTCCCCAGTACGGTCCCGAGAAAGTGAGGTTAGTAAGTTGTTTATTATATGACATCGTTTTTTTGAGCGATCGGACACTTCTCCGCTTGGTGAATTTTCGTAATCTTCGTCCTCCATCAGCGAACTTTGAATGGTAAGATTCTACCGTTAAAGCTAAATTCCGCTTGCTATTATTGTAACTGCGAAGATCATAGCTTCACTTGATATTATTGTACTGTTGCGATATAAAAATTAAATTCCGCTTTTTAAAAACTTTTTGTATTCGCTCAACTCGATTTTCCTGCGAGAGAGAAAAAATACGGAAATGGACCGTTTCCATGGTAACGGTCCGTGATGTAAAATCCCGACCGAAAACCAGCCAATCAGAGTTTTCCATTTAGCCTGAGAATTGTTTGCCATATATATATATAGGATATTACACGGCGGCGCTAAGATATGAATTTTATTTCGAGTGGTAAAAAACATGACTGCAATTTTCACAAATACAAACACTTTTTGCACTTTTATTGATCTACACTACATGTTTTATGATTTATGAATATTTTCGCTGAACTATATTTGGTAAAATAAGTACCCGCTTCGAAATTATAGCATGTAAGAGGTTCTTCTCTAAGGGATGATTAAAATTAAATTCATTAAATCCGAATTTCCTTTAAAAGTAGACAATCAGAAGCGGGGTTACCTTGTACCATAGAGCTGAGCCGGCTGGTCTGTCTTTTAATTGAAGTCAAGCTGCACAGAACTCGTAAAATGCGGCGACATGGACCAACCAAAGCGTCCTCGGCAAGAATATTACTTTACCTAATTGGTTAGATTGAAAGATATATATGAAATACATCATATATTGCACTGCGGGTATGAAATCAAATGAAATCATATATATCTTTCACTCATGATTACTTATCACGGGAAGTCGAACTCAGAAGTGACCAGCTACCAACGTCAGTGGCTTCATAGCTCAGTTGGTTAGAGCATCGCACCGGTATCGCGAGGTCGCGGGTTCAAATCCCGTTGAAGTCCTGAAAATTTTTCAGGCCTCTCGACGCAATAGAAATTGGCGCTCATCACTGCGAGACAACATGGTTTCATTTGAATTGGTTAGATAGGTAGTACTAATTTACTGTTAATGAAACACGGCAGCCAAAGCCTGAATTACGTAGAACTAGAAACATTTGCAAGCACAAATAAAAATGTAATTATTATAACTAATAACAAGCATGAATATTACAAGTGAGGAAATACCAAACTCAGTTTAAGACAACGTAAACATATTTCCTTGTTAAAATGATGCGAACTGGTAAAAAAAATTCTAAATAGTGATAGTGTGTTTTATAAATAAAATTCTCTAAGAATTTCTAGGCTGACAACAAATTCTTTCTTTCTCAAGCACGATGCACATATAACAATTTAGCTATACTGAGATCTTCAATACTGAATGTTCTGTTGTCTTGTTTGTCACCAGTCTCTTTTGAACATTGGTGCTATGATTGGCGGAATTCTCGGTGGCTACGTGATCGATTTGGTTGGACGAAGATTTGCTTTGATGTTAACCGCTGTACCATTTACCGCTGGATGGCTGATGATCGGATTAGGCAATAGTGCTGCCCTCCTGAACGCGGGAAGATTCTTTTCTGGTCTCGGTGTTGGAATGGGTTCCTTAATCGCGCCGGTAAGATCAGCGTTACTTTTTACGTGCAGAATTTGTCACGTGCAGCCATAGCCATTGCATTAGCCATCATGCCGCTGCATACCCTGCGAGCAGTTGGTTTCCCCTATGCTTCCCGAGAGAGAAACTACTGCGAACAACTGTTTGATTTTCCATCGAGCAAGTGCGAAGTACGTCACACCCCACGTGATGCATTTGACATCACTTCGACAAAAGATAGGCGGGAAATCACCACACATAGGCGGGAAATCAGTACACAGCAGGCTCGCCCAAACGCAGCAGTTACATAGCTGAACGTACGCGCAAGCGCCAAAACAATTTACTAACTCGTTTTACCTGTTCAAGTTTAATTTATTCGTCCTTGGCGCTGGACGGCGGCTCACTCAAAGAAACTATAGGTTGCTCGCAGTGGTTTCTCTCTCGGGAACAGTAGGAGAAACCAACTGCTCGCTGGGTAGCCGCTGCATGAAGATCACTAAAGCCTCGTGAACACGAGCATTTTTTCAAGTGGCAAGTTTTATGCGGCGAATGTATTTCCCAGCCTGGATTGATTGTTTTGGAGTGAACTTTGGGACAAAAATGAATTTGGACAGCAGAGACACACTCAAACCATAAGCGATTAAAAAGGTAGCGCCTCCGAGAGACAACGCCATTTTGGTGGTGTACGATGAGAGGGGCTTCGATCCTACTACTCAATTCAAACGCTTTGGACTTTTTTCGCAGTCTTCCAAATGAGAACAAACGATAGCATGTGGCAATGTTTCTTTACACAATGAATTGAGCATGCAAAGTTTTGGTTATTTTCTCATCTCTGTCATAGATTTTTCATTGATGTACATCCACCTATTTTTCTATGCGCACAGAAACCTTTACCCCTCGACTTGGCTTTTGATGTTTTTTCTTATTTATTTTAGAATTACATCTCCGAGACCGCTCCGAGTCGTCTTCGAGGCTCGTTCGGTGCCTTTAACCAAATTGGAATCGTTTCCGGTATTCTACTCTCTTTCGTCAGCGGTCACTACCTCGATTGGCGTTGGTCGGCCATTGTTGGTATTAGTCCTCCAGCGTGCCTCTTCTTCTGCATGATATTTATGCCGGAAACCGCACGGTGGTTGCTGGCTCACAACAAGGAGAAGCGCGCCGAGAAAACACTCAAATGGCTTCGAGGAAGTGATTCTAACATTCAAGAAGAGATAGAGGAAATTAAAGAAAGTTTAATAAGTAAGTAAATTTCTTTGTAAGAAAGAGAGATGAGAATACTGGGAATTTTTTAACTTCTTGTGAACTGGACGGCTGCAAGTTGCGACATTAGCACCCTGAGGAGTCTTTCCCATAGTGTTGTCTTTCGAAAATGTCCAAAGTATTTGTTAAAAGTAAGGACCTATGAAAGAGATGTATATATTTGCAGCGCGGTCGTGCGGGTTATGCATGAAATACAGAAGCGATCCTCTCACTTATCAGGAGAATTTAAGCAATTTTCTCTTGTAGACACCTGAAAATTCTGGTGACTTCAAGTAACAAAGGGAATTGTGGCACCCAAACAGAACTTTTCGGGGCTTTCGGGAAACAGGTCGCTGGCTCTTAATTAAGTAGTACTTCTACAATTCTGACTGGGTCTTGGAAAAACTTGGGAAACCAGTTGCTTGGCTATGGGCGAGAGGACAACTGAGTCCTAGGCAAGATTTGAACCTACAATTGTTGGCTCTCCGTAACACCAGTAGATTGCTAGCAGTTCCTTTCTAGATAGTCGCGAGAGCGCGCAAATAGCCGAGAGCGCACAGCGAGGCGAGACTGGAGCGAGGAAAAAAAAGGAGAAGAGACTGGGGTGAGGCCTCTCCCCACGCCCCCTCCGTTCATTCGCTCCAGTTTTCCGCTTTCGCTCGGCTATTTAGCGCGCCCTTGCGACTATCTAGAAAGGGGACTGCTAGCAGTCTAAACACCGGTCGGATAGTCTGATTATTCAGTTGTCCTGTCGCCCGTCGCCAAGCAACTAGTTTTCCATCCTTCCACGGGCGCTTTAAAACCTTAAGCACCCATAGTTGCAAATGGTAAACCTTAGGTTTGTATACGTTTGTATAAACGTAACCTTTCCTTGTACTTGTACGTGTTTATTGCCGTGACTTTAACATCTTCAGTTCCCACGGCTTGCTCCCGTCTGACCTTGTAGCTCAGTCGGTAGAGCGGCGGAGATCTAACCCGAAGGTCGTGGGTTCAATTCCCACCCTGGTCTGAGTTTTTCTCTGTCCTTGTGTGGGTCCATTTCCATCAGTAGGGCTAACGCTCACATGGTTCATATGGGATAGAAGTCTAGCACTTCACATTACCCTCTATTCAGTTAACTCTTTTTGGAATGACTCAAATAACTCTCCGTTTGATTACAAAACTTGTTTGTTTAGGTGCAGAAGGCAAGAAACAGAGAATGACATTTAAGGACTTCACAAAACCCAGTCTTTTACGGCCATTCCTTATCAGCATGACTCTTCATTTCTTCCAACAAACGACTGGAGTCAACGCTGTTATGTTCTATTGCGCTACGATCTTCGAAACGGCCGGTTTTGCCGAAAACAGTACCATGGTATCAATTTTAATTGGCATCATACAATTTTTTGCTGCATGCGTTGCTTTGACCATGATCGACCGCGGTGGACGCCGTTTTTTGTTGATTGCTGGCGGCGCTGGCATGTCCGCCAGCTGCTTTATCATGGGTGCGTATTTCTACGTCACTCTCAATCCAGAGCATTCTTCTGGGATTCCCGACATTTCCTGGGTAGCCGTCACCAGCGTAGCCGTGTACATCGTTGGATTCGCCATGTCGTGGGGCCCCTGTACCTGGCTCCTTATGAGCGAGCTCTTCCCAGTGAAAGCCCGCGGAACATTCAGCGGTATTGCCACGGCTTTTAACTGGCTGTGCTCCTTCGCCGTCACAAAATCATTCAGTACCCAGCTTGAAGTTTTTACGCCAGCAGGAACATTTTGGTTTTTTGGAGGTCTAGCGTTTTTTGCCTGTGTATTCGTGGCTGTGTTTGTTCCAGAGACAAAAGGAAAGTCCTTGGAGGAGATACAATTACACTTTGAGAAAAAAGACAGAAAGGAATCATCTTCCGATCCAGTCAGAGAATCGAATGTATGAATCCAATCTTTGAAGAAAAAGAGTAAGCCTTCGTAAGCAAATTTCTGCTTGAAGTGGAAAGCAATTTACAAACCTGCGATTTGTTCACTGAGAAAGCTGATCTCTGGAAATTATTTTGCCTTGAAATCATGTCCAAACGGCCCCGCTTTATTATGATTAGCGGCCCGCATAGTTTTTCAAATTGCTTTTTCTACTTTTGTCCAGAAATACACCTTCTTAGACTGTCGTCGAAATTCAATAAACATTACCATGAGTCCCTTTAATTCTGAAGAGCAACCACCTGTACACAAGATTACAGTTAGCACCGACAACGGTTAGCGTTAAGGTCGTCTTTAAATTAGGGTTAGCTTAAAGTGTACCTGAACTCAAATATTTTTATTTCACAATATTAATCCCCCTATCAGAAGCAAACATGTTTTTATCTGCTGGTTAAGACGCGCGGGGCCTCATAGCTAGTGCGCTCGACTCCGGATCGAGTGGTCCGGGTTCGGGTCCTGGCCGGGGACATTGTGTTGTGTTCTCAGGCAAAGACACTTTACTCTCCCGGTGCCTCTCTCCACCCAGGTGTATAAATGGGTACCGGCGAATTTAATGCTGGGGGTAACCCTGCATCCCATCCACGAAGGGGGGGGGGGGGGGGGGGAGTAGAAATACTCCTAGTCGCTTCATGCTACAGTAACCGGAGATAAGCGCCGGGCTGATGGGTCTTCTAAGCTCGTGACAGACACCTTACCTTTACCAAGACGCGTAATGTTATGAAAAGTAGCAGTGATTTGGACCCACGACCGTGATGGGAGAGGAATGGGACTTTTCTCGATTTTACGTCACAAACTGCTTTGCATTCCTGTAATAAATTTTGCATTGCAAAGCAGTTTTGACGTAAAATCGAGAATAGACCCATGCCTCTGACGTCACGGTCGTGGGTGCAAATTAAAGCTACACTGAGTAGTTCTGCCAAGTTTTCGTAGCTTGCACGGCACAAAAAAAAGCGGAATGGGTAAGAATAGTCTGCATTGGATGGGGAGATTTATGTTAGGAATAAAAAACATGTGAGTCGAGGTGCACTTTAAGGTAGTGACAATTCGTTAATTTTTATTTTTACCAAAACTCACGCAAACAAGTTTTTATTTTGGCTCACGTATCAGCACTTTTTCGTTTCAGTGTTATTTCTTTTTCATTTTGTTTGTGTTGGACCGCATTGAACGACGAACGACGGCTTGTGAAACTGTTCACCGAAAACAATGCCCACACCTGCAAGCTTGATCCAAAAAAAATTCCAAAGTGAAGAAAAAAATATTTTTATGGAACTGCATGCAGTTCGACAGTTTAAAATCGATTATTTATTTATACGCGCGGACCGGGAGCTTTCATGTGAAAAATTGCTTCCTTGTTAAAACCCCTGGCGTTCAACCTGCCAGCAGTACTCTGATGTTTCGGGCGCTTAGGTCGGAAAGAAACATGCAGACCTAGTTTCTTGTGGCCAGTGTTATAAACCAGAACGAACCTTTCTTTTGCTATTCGCGCTATAGTTAATTAGCCTAGTAGCTTAAAATTCAGTGAGAATGGGGTCTTGCGTCGACTTTTTGAATAATTCCGTTCTAGAGAATGTAAAGAATTGCAATTAGAATTTCAAAATGAAAATTTAAATTTAAATGATATCTTTATCGCTTTTTGACTAGCCGGACCCCAGGAATTTAGGATTTCGGAACCTTTGGCAAAAAAATCGCATAAAATGTAGAAATTTAAAATATGGATTATGTCACATAGAGCGGCTGTATAATTAATAGAACTATTGTTCGTTTATTTTAATTCAATTCACTGATATTGTCTCCACTAGAGATTTCCAGCAAGCCTACATCTGATCCTTCCCTTTATTCCAATTTTTACGGTACGATAATATTTTATGACAATTATTGAGAAGTAAAATAGTGGGAATTGCTTCATACAATGATAAGGATAGAGACAACGACAACATTTGATAAATGTCATATTAAAATGGATGTCATTCAATGAATTTCATACTACAGAAGAAGTTTAGAAATGCATGAATTTTGCGAATTAATCTGTAATTAATGCACCTTACTGAAATATGAAAAGTGATACTAACTTAATAAATTATTATTATTATGCTTATTTCAAACTTTCGCTTTGTTTACAAGTGCGGATCGTAGTGAAACTGCGGATTACAATAATCTGGGCAATTTCCTATCATGTTTCAAATAGACTGATGCTTCATTTACGGCTTTGAAAAGCTTTCACTATTTCACAGTTTTGTGTGATTACCCATTTTTGACATTTTCTAATCACGTTCATACTATCAGAGAGTCCTACATTGTTTAACTTGTGAATCAGTTCCTTATGGTACCCCGACAGAAAATCAAACACTAAATTCACTTGAATAGCATTACAACCGGGCTAACAATCTCTTTAAGCTTGCCCTTAAATCAGCAAATTTCTCTGTTTTCAAGTTGTCTCGTTCTTGAATCTGTCCAATGTTACATACAGTTCCTTTAAATAAAAGCCATATTATTATTATTATTATTATTATTATTATTATTATTATTATTATTATTATTATTATTATTATTATTATTATTATTATTATTATTATTATTACTAACCGAGCGCGAGGGCCGTATTGGGGAATATTGGCCCGAGGTCGTGGCAGTACGTACAAAAACGACACAAGCCATATAATAAAAAGTGTTAAAATTCATTTTCGGGAATTAATTTCATACTGCACTGGCACTAAAACGTTGTCACTGTGTCGCAAACGTTTGATGTAGGGTTGTACGTTATTCATCCTTGTCTGTTAATATATTTTAGGAACCAAAGCACATATTCCATGAGAAGTTAACGTTCAATGTTCTCAAGATCGGTGATTTTTACATTACGTCACCGTCGCCATGTTGGAGGACGAAAACAAAAGGTCTCTCATTGGCTCCTTTTGTTCGTCCACCAACCTGGGGCCGGTTGCTCAAAGCCTGGTTAGCGTTAACCGTTGGTTAAGAGGTATCAAAACCTACAGGTTTCCATGGTATTTAACGCTGGTTAGCGCTAACCATACTTCCAGCAACCCGAGCCAGGTGGTTTGCAAGCAATCTCTAGAGACACAGATAACAATGATGAATTGTGCAATTGCTGGTGGACAAACAAAAGGAGCCAATGAGAGGGAAATTCTTAGACAGGAAGGACAGAACCAGGTTGCTGACCAGCGGTTTTCGTTAAAACAATGGTTTGCTGGGGGTGCTCATTCTCGCGGGCTCAGAGAACCTGGTTGTGGTCATTGTTATTTAAGGTTTTTCCAATGAGAGATCTTTTGTTTTCGTCCGCCAACATGGCGGCGAAGGCATAACATGAAAACCACCTATGTCATTAAATAATTTGAATCTTTGGTGTCTGTTTAAAGTGCCTTAAACAAAGAGACGTGCTATGAAAGGCCTTAAAATCACTTGTCAACAAACCATGGATGTGAAGAGCAAGAATTCTTATTCGGAATCAGCAAATTTATCGTTGAGTACTCAAGCTGGGATGCAGTTTTCTAAAAGGATGAACTCTTACTTATAAGCGCCAGTTCATTATTTAAAATTCTTTGTAAGCTAAATGGCGATTGGCAGAAGCACATGACCTTAAATCGTGTAACTTGCAACTCTTTCCTTGGAACAAAGATGGAGAATTATGGACACCAATTTTATGCCCAAATATGGATAAAAATAAGATCGATGCTGCACGCGCGGGAAAATGCACGAGTACGTTATATCTAAGTAAGAAATTTTTCAAACTCAAAAAAAACCCCAGCTCTGAACCAAAGTTAAACACTTCAAGGTCATGAGCTTCTGTGTTACCCATTCAAGTTTATATTAATGTGCCAACCAGAGATTTATGAAACAATAACTTATTTTGAAAGTGGTTGGCAAATATGAATACCAAACGAAATTCGATGTCAATGTTACCATTCTAAACAGTGAACATCGCTATTTTGTTGTACTAAGCGGCTTAATACTCCTCACATAAGCGAAAAGCTACAAATGCAACGTAGTGAATAAAGTGTTTTGATTTTTAACATACCTTGTCCATCGCAATTCTATCGTTATCGTATAAAAACAATAAAAGGTGTGCTTAATAATTAGCTTCTGCAATTACATAATTTGTAAGTGGCACATCAGGAGGTTGTTTTATGTTATGCCAGAGATTCATAACCTAGAAGATGTCATTTGACTTCAACCAATCAGTTTACGGTATGATTTAAATTTGTATGACAGGTCCCGCCAATTAAGGGCCAATCAGATTGGGCCTGAGGGCCACGATGCTCCTGATTGGTCCGCTACCAACACTGAGACCGCACGAGAAATCTGGCTCCGAAAGCAATGCCGCCATTTTTTTCCAAGCACAAAACATTAGCAGTAGCCGTTCTAAAAACAGAAAATGCCACCAACAGGAGTCAACTTGTAAACGTATATGGGGGCGTCCTTTAGCATTCTGCTGCAATAAAGTGTTTTTCACGAAAAAAAGTGTCAACAACGAGTGAGAGTGTTTCATCAGGGGTCATAGGCGTACGGGCCCCTTCGGACTTGGGGGGTCGGTGACTTTCTTGCCCGAAAAAAATTACGCAATGCCCGAAAGCGTGAGGTTTGAAATCGGGATGCAATCGCAAACGTTCACCATTTTCGCATCTAATGAAACTGCTATCATTGGAAAAACAGTTTAATTGAGAGCTTGCATACTCAATTCTATCAACAGTCTCAATGTAATCTAAAACGTATTAAAAGAAAAAGTTCTTCCTTCCATGGCGTTTTCCGAAAATGTCAATCATCTTGTCCATACTGATTTCCAAAGGCGCGCTCAATACAGATGATAGCAAGGCTATTGAGTCTATGCTGCCCCATGATGTTACAAAGGTAAGTATTCAACCGCCGGAGTCCGCTGAACGAGCGTTCCGCTGAGCACGACGTTGCGGGAATGACGGCCAAAATGGACGCGACCTTCAAAAGCTCTGGGTCATTCCCGCTCTCCGCGAAATTGGCGCGAAAATTAGGCGCGAACTGCAGCAGATACCAGCGAAACAATACACTTTACATTTTACACGATATTATTCAAATTACGAAATCAAGGAAGAAACCACTTTCGGGTATCTAATCATCTAAAAAGTAACTAACTAGAAACTTTATTTACGACTTTTGGAAATCACGCCAACAGCATTATTTTATAATGTTTTCTCCAGAGTGTCGTTGCCCGAATCAAGAGCGTTTTGCCCGAAAAAATACATAATTTCCGTAGCTAGGGGGGCTGCAGCCCTCCCCCGCCCCCCCGGCTCGTACGCCTATGTCAGTGGTTCCAAAGGCTGACTAACAGATGAAAGCACGACACTGTAGGCGAAGTGCTTTTATTATTATATTTCGAAGTGTTAACGTTTGGAACCCCTGATGAAACACGAAGCATGAGTTTTTGACATGATTTCTCAAACATTTACTTACTAAGTACGAGTGTGATGTGATGAACTTTTGTTCTAACAGACAAGTGATAATAATTTGTAAAGCAAATGAATATTCAATATTTGGGTGAGTTAAAATGTAGAACTTTTGAATAAATTTACATCATAGGGCATGATGGAGAGCGAGTCAGAATCGTGTCGCTTTCGCCGGCCAAAAATTGTCTTCCGAAGAAAGTGATTCGGTTAACGAGGCAGTTCCAATTTCAACTAAATATAAAAATTATGTGACCGTTTTTGCCGAATGGCTGAGGTTAAGAGAGGTACAAGTGGCGGTTAGTTTAGATGGTGGTGGACTTTTCAAAGACCGCAAACTACACAAGGTACAGACAATGCTGAAATGGGCGGCTCTGTTGCTATTGGGTGTACAAATTCGTTTTAATCCTCTGCCATGGAAACCTATAGGTTTTGATACCTCTTAACCAACGGTTAGCGCTAACCAGGCTTCGAGCAACCGGCCCCAGGACGCTAATGATAAAAGGTAAAGTTTCACGCTGAATAGAGCGTGTTCACTCACGTGACCAGCAGCCATATTGGATTACTGAAACAAAAGAAATTATTTGCATAAAAATAGAGTTCAATTCCCGGAGGATTAGTTTGGTACACCATCATGGCCGCCATTCCTTTGTTTTGGAACACCAACATGGCCGCCATGACGTCATGTGAAAACACTCTATACTAGGGAAATTTAAAATGCATTGAGTGCAGGTAATTTATTTAAATTTGTGTTTTTTTCCAAAGGTTGATTTAAATTCAAGTGTCTTGATCAGTGTTTTGGTCAGTTTTTGAACCGACTAGGGCGTTTTTTGATCTGCAGTTTCACTGGGTATCAAGATACATGTAACTAACCAAAATGGGCCACTCCGATTGGGTAACAACCTTATTAGTTATTAATGAGATTGAGAAGATTAAATCAATAGAAAGCAGCAGCCCATGACTTGGAGCGAACAACAGCTCTATATTCCTGTCACATCTTTTTCACAGACCGATTTATTTTTGGATCGAATTTCCCGCTAATGAGGCTCCCGCAGGAGCCCGATGACCAATCACAAGAAATTAACTTGACGTCATAGCGTCAACGAACCGGAACTGCCTTAATTTTTTTCGGAAAAGGTACTCTAAAAATAGATCGGTCTCTTAAAAATGCCGTGACATAGGCTTAGTATCTGAGTTGTTCGCTCTTAGCCGATAATTTCCCAAAAAGTTACCGATAAAAGTGTCTAAAGGTTTGTAAGAAGTTTATATTTTATTTCCAAAGTTGCCAAAAAATTGCTGAATTTAGCAAAAGTTGCTGAAAAGTTGTTTTTTTTTTACTTGTTTGCACTTTAAAGTTGGTTTTGTTACGGTTTAGATCATTTTGTCCACGCGTACAGCGCTCTCTACCGGCTGGATTTGTCTGAATTTTTCTTTCTCTAGCTATTTTAGCTTTTCCAGGCGTAGTGAGCTTTGCCCCCATGCAGCCTTTTAGCTTCCGCTAAAGGATTAATCGGGCCTTCATCTGCACATTCTTCCCATCTGGAATCTGAATCACTGACGGTGTTGTCCGCATCTTAAAAAACGTGCCATGTGATACCGCTGATCTCATGGACAGGCATGCAACACCAAGCTGGCCACTATTGGCCAGTCAATCAGTTGAATTTAGCTGACTTTTCTTTCAAAGCTAATAAATGTCGCGAGAAAAGTAAAAAATAATTTCAAAACCGCTGGGAAAAAAAGTTGCCAAGAATTTCAAAAGTTGCCGAAAAGTTGCAGAGCAACTTGTGGCTAAACCTAGTCGTGGGCTCCCGTAGAAACTGATACCATACTAAATAATTTCCAGTTAACGAGTCAGCTGCTACACCCTTGGTGTGTCATGTTGGTGAGTCCTAAAAAAGAAAACAATCGGCGCAAAAAATATACAACGGAAACTTTGGAGCTTAATCCTAAATACGACAGAGCTGCATCATAAACCAGTCCAGTGAAATTAAAGATCGAAGAAATTTATTTATCGATGATGCCTTGGGAATACTCGGAGAAAATCCGAGTGCTATTTTGTGGGAATCAAACCTTCCGATTACTTGTTCGAATGCTCTACCACTGTGATTGATGTTAACCCCGGTGAATGAAATGAAGTTTCTAATCTTGGTAGCAATACCTCTCATTTGCAAGTTTGCAAAATGGGTACAGCCACGCCCCAAGGTATCTTTGCAGCTCTCTGGGAAAAACGAGAGACCATAGAAAGCAAAATACAATAGAAGAGAAGCTTGCGACACCAAACA
>OX421453.1:12565560-12605560 GCA_949126865.1 Montipora capitata
ACACCCAACAGGATTGTTTGTTGTTTGGCACAGCAGATGAACGAAAAATTGTTCCCCTCACTATTACGTTCCAACCCGATGAGACCAATCTTGCCCAAATACAACAACAATTTGGGCAGCAGGCAAGCTCATCACAAGCCATCGAAGTTGGCATAAAGCAGCATAGCGCTTCACCTGAAGTTCGATCATGATGGACACAAACAAGAGCTGAAAAAACTTCACATGGTCAGACGGCCAAATGCGATTGATCCAACATTCATTAGAGCGGCTCAGCTATCGGACATCAAAGTGCTGAACAAACCAAGGGATTTCGTCGTAAAAATGTTCACTCAGCAACGTCTTCTTCTTCTACAGAATAAAGTTCAAAGGCGATCCTGGTTTTTAATCACATGCTAGACCAATTCATAAACTGGATTGGCAAATTGATTGCCAGAACAATGCATCATTTCTGTCCCGATGAGTTCAAAGAAGCGACGGTCAAGAGAGTCACAAGAGAAGGCTGAGCGAATGTCCACCGATCTAACCAATCGGAATGTAAACAATTGGCGTGACGTCGAATAGCACAAGGATAGCACAGTTTTTCCCGCTCGCTGAATTTTGATTGGTCAGTTTAAATTTCAGTAGCTCTCGCCGTATGCAAGGACTAGTGGACTAATGCAAATCCTACATTTTGATTGGCTACGCTACTAGAGGACTATTATTAATAGTCCTCGAGTAGAGAAAAGCGTGACGCTTTCTTTCGTTTTATTCCCAAATAACCTTTTTTTTAAACTTGCATTTGCTAACTTTATTATTGCCTTTTCTGTCCGACTAGTTGGGTGATACTAAAACAATTAGACCCGTAGCCCGCAAGGGCTACGGGTCAATAGCCCATGAGGCGAAGCCGAATGGGTTATTGACCCGTGGCCCTTGAGGGCCACGAGTCAATAACCATTAATGAATAGGGCCTGAATAGGGCCATGAATAGGGCCATTCCGGATGGAATGATCGTTGCATAAAGGTAAGCGATTTTCCAAATGTAATGACCAACCGGATGACAATGGCGTTTACCATTTACTACACAACATTGCATCCCTACGTCCTCGCCGTGGGAGGCGGAAACGGGTCATGCCGGCTAACCGGGCCCTGGCAAACTGTGCGTGGGGCTAGCAACCCCACCACAGCAAACAATTGCTACGGAAAATGATGATCAGAGGAATACACAACCACTGAGGACGAGGGAGACGGTTACCAGCCTGGAGCTGGACGAATGACTGCACAGTGCACGATCTGACCACAGGAAAATGTCCTCTACTGCTTAAAAGGAACACATTGTCGTTTAGAGAATTGTTGTCTCCTATGTTGAGGAATTACGAACTGGATTATAATTTCTTTTTACTAGAGAAGAGAGGAGTGAGAATCCAAATCTCTCATTTCCGAGAAATAGGAATCCAAATTTCGCAACAAATCTACCTCACTAGGGATGGGCAGTTCAGTTTTCACTTCCGGTTCACGACGTGGAGGGGAGGATAGAGAGGTGAAGTCCTTTTGGCGTGGAGGGTAATGAGAGGCGTGTTATGTAAAAATGACGTTGCTGAACTGAAAGAAACATGGAAAACTGTAATTTTCCTTAATTAATATAAGATCCAAACGAAATTAGCCAGGGTGAACTGTTTTAACTATTCTTTTTTCGTAAGAATCATAGAGCCTTGGAACAACTTACCTGACCATGTATTTGAAGGAGGAATAGCCCACTTCGACATATTAAAATTCAGAACTAAACAAAAGGCATAATCTCGAGGCTCTGGGAAATATACTCATACAAATTCTTATATTTAATCCCCAGGACCCGGTTGTTCGAAAGCCAAATCCAGGATGAGCATAAACTTTTGTTTCACTTTTTCAACTTTTTGGTGAAAGTTTCTATTGCCTATTTTTGTTTTTGAAGATTGACTTCTTCTAATGTAAAGTTTTGCCGAATACGAGAGTTGAACAACATTTTAGAGTTGAGAAATAAACTCCTTGGTTAATTTCTTGGTTAATCTGGGATTAGCGTTAATTGGCTTTGGAACAACCGGGCCCACAGTCTCGAGATGATGCCTTATGGTTAGGACTGAATTTTAATATATCGAATTGGTCTATTAGTGTAAAATGCTTCAAAAGCGACCTGAAAAAACTTATGAATATTTATTTATTTGTAAGAGCATGCAAACCTTAAAGGCCGGGACACACTAGGCGACAAGTCGCAGCGACATGTCTCCGCGACAAGTTGCTCCATGTGTACTACTTGCAAAACAAGTCGCTGCAACACGACGCTTGTTCGGTGCACACGCAGTGATCTCATATGAGGGGGAATGTGAACTAGTTTTCTAATTCAATATGGCTGACCATATGACGTTCTCCCATTGGTTCATTTATATTTTGTCGCAGTGACTTGTTGTCAGAAGTGTACACACGATGCGACAACACTGCTTTCCCTAATTTTGTCGCTGCGATAAGCCGCACGAATTCAAACTGGTTTGAATTCGTGCGACTGATCGCGGCGACAAAATTCTGCCGCAGCGGCAATGATTTTCATGAAATTAACCGTGTCACACAAGGCGAATTGTTGCGGCGACTTCTCCCCGCGGCATGTCGCAGCGACTTATCGCCTAGTGTGTCCCAGCCTTAAGAACGCACGAGCACGCTTAACTATTTAGATTTTATAAGGAAAAATTTATCTTGAAATACGTGAAAAATTCGATCACGCAGGAAACCATTATAGGGATAACCTCTTGGTCTTCCTATTTCAAATTTTACTGTAAAACTTTTTTTACTGTTAATTTGAAATAAACCTGATTATTATTATTATTATTATTATTATTATTATTATTATTATTATTATTATTATTGTTGTTGTTGTTGTTGTTGTTGTTGTTGTTATGGTAGTGGCTATTCGTACGGGACCCGTACACCGACCTATATTCGTTATTCATACGAGAGTCTTCTTAGAATGATTATTATAGGTTCAATAACACTTGGAAAGTCTTACCTCGTCAAAATGTCATTACATTTCAGCTATAAAACAATGGCATCGATGCCGGTTTGTCCGGTTTATTTTCACGAAACACCTCCTTCGTTCGATGTTACTGGCCATCTGACCTGCCTTGTGATTTCTCGCCTTTAAGTCTAAGCACCCATTTCAAATAGCGCTGATAAACAGTATTTAAGTCTAAGCACTCATTTTACAACGGTTAACTGTCAATAACTGCGTGCTATGTCGTTCATAATCATTCTAAGAAGACTCTCGTATGAATAGCAAATATAGGTCGGTGTACGGGTCCCGTACGAATAGCCACTGCCTATTATTATTAGCAACAGACAAAGTGAATTAGTGTGCAACAATTCGAAAGGGTATCCTCCCATTCATTCCTTTTTTTTTCCGAAATGTACATGGGTCAGCCACATGGTCTCAATACAAAGTTCCAAGTTCACATGGCCGTATGAACGGCTTGCGTTTAACGTATAGTTGAGACCGGTTCAACTTTTACGTTAAACCGGCAAGCTGTTCATCCATTCTCTTGCTCTGTATTTGCACACGTAAAACCACACAAATACACGTGCGTAACCTACGTAAAATTTACGCGACAGTGAAAATCCACTTTTAGGCTGAGAAAGATTACGTAACATCCAAAGATATGGGCAACGATATCAATCGGACATCAGCCTGGCTAATGAACAGAATATACGCTACCCGCAGCCTCTTGTTTTTCTTCATCAATCGCCCGAGAAGCACGTAACTCTCATGTGATCAATGGCGTGACTGAGTATACTTTGGAAGATGTTTTGCAAGTAGTACACACGGAGCGACTTGTCGCAGAGACTTTGCACTTTGTTTGCCCCCCAAATTTTGCATAAACCATTGTTTTCAAATGCTCTCGGAAATATGCAGTGTTCCCAAGAGCATTTGAAAACAATAGTTTACTCATAATTTGGGGGGCAAACAAAGTGTATTATGGGAATTCGAAAATAGAGAATACTCGTGGTATTGGAAGTTGTTGTGGTTCGGCGAAAGGCGAGCTTCGCACGTTTTTACGAGTTTCTCCCCTGCGTGAAGTCATCTTTTGCAAGCTCTTGCAAATATTTTGCAAAATATTTCCAAATAAAATCGTTCGAAATGAAAGAAGACAGAAGCCACTAGAAAACTGACAATGATCGCATATTTGAGACCGTAAGGCTCATCGATCCTGACGCACCGTCTAAAATGTTTGTAAGAAGGTGTTGATAGAGTCCAGTTGATCAAGACGTCAAAGTAAAGAAAAGACAGCTATCGATAAGTTGACAAATGCCAAGTTCCACGAATTCTCTTGCGCTGGGTGTGTCCAGAGTGTATTTCTCTACTCCCAAATGCTGTTCAACGCTGATTTTTGGCCTAACTTTTCATTAGAAGAAGTCAATCTTGAAAGGCAAAAATAAGCAAAAGAAACTTTCAACAAAAAGTTGAAAACGTGAAACAAAAGTTTACGCTAATCCTGGGTTAAGTTAATCGGCTTTCGAACAACTGCGTATCCGTAATGTGTTGGCCATACCGGGTTGGTGTTACGATGTGTCAATCTATATTTTCCGCATCTGACTCCAAACCTTGACGGCAAAATTAATTAGAAGTGCTTGCCATTTTAACCCTTGACGCCAAAAATTTCACAACTTAACCTCTTGCCAGTTTTATCCTGAATTTTCACGAGCTTGATCGTGCTTTGCCGCCGAGAGTTCTATCCTGCTTCCATAATTTCCATGATGTCCACCCCAAAGGTGTATGGCTGGTCACATGATGGTTATTACGTCTTTCATTTATAAAAAATAGTCGATTGAATGCCTGTCACAAGCAGCCTGATAGTTTTTCAAGATGAAGTCGTCTGAGTTAGAGAACAGCTTTCAGAAATCGCAGTCTATTCAGTCGAACAATGTCGCCAGAAATGACAGGGTTTGGAAGCCAATTCTAGCCACATTCATTGCCGCTTTGGGTCCCCTTAGCTTCGGATATTCTATGGCTTACTCTTCGTCGGCTGTGGTGGATTTGGAAGAACGTGACGAAGATGCTTCTGTTCGACTTACAAGCCAACAGGCCTCCTGGTTTTCGGTGAGTCAAAAATTGAAATTTTCTCATGTAATTTCGACTCACAAAAATCAAGGTAAGCTTAAGTTTACAAATTCGTGGGAGGGTTTTGTGTCACCGATCCGAGGAAGTTTTACGATCCATGAAAAGGCTAAGCTGACATGTCCAAAAGAGTTCCCGAGTGTTCCAAGCTTCGAAATTCGGTCCTGTATGATCCATCTTCGGAGACCCAGGGGCAGTCAGTTTAGACGGGACGAGAATCGGGACTGGCGTAAAGTTTTCGAGTAAATCATGCACCGTTTATAGTAAAAGTTACACCTCGCCCTTCGGCCGCTAAATAACAAAAAACCCGCCATTTTAAGTGACGTCATTTAAACAAACATACAGTCAACTCTCTCGTAGTAGGGGAGGGAAAACAGGTTCATTTGCAAGCCCTCTTCATTATGCAAGATGGTGGCCAGGTAAAATTCCACACCCTGGGGACAGACCTCACAGTCAAAGCCCCATGGGTAGCCCTCCGGGTAGCGCTTCCCCCCCCCCTCCCCTTAACATCGGTGCATAAGGGCCGATTTACACGATACCTACGACATGACTTACGATTGTCGCAGCGTTTTAAAACATGTTTTAAAATGCTACGACATTTTTTCTGACGTACACAACAATCGTAAATCATGTCGTGGGCCTGTCGTAAGCCATTGTCGCATGCGACAAAGTCGTACCGTGTAAATCGGCCCTAAGATTGTATAAAGTGTCCGTTAGTAGAGCTGTCCGATTATGAGAAATATTCCCATAATTATATAGCTGCACGAAAATCCAATATTGCCAACAGATCTATTTGTAATTAATTTTTGCCAACTGTCCAAATTTAAAATAAATTGGATAATTTTTGCAGGAACATTTACTTCAGCTTTGAACAAACTGTCCAGTTTGAGAAAAATCTGGATACTTTTCATCAACCAATCAAATGTCAAGATAAATAAAAGAACTGAGTATTGGCCAATCAGGTTGCAGCTACTAGGCAATGTTTTTGAGCCACAGACGGACAACGGAAGTGAACTTTTCACTCATCAGGACAGTGGTTTCTCGCAGATTTCATATACTAAGCGGACACCAAAGAAAAATAGGATGGATGTCTGCTTACGGGAGGGTTAATTAAGTGGTGTTAATTGTACATGTTTTATTGGGTAGCAACTCTTTATTCATGTTAAAACTCGGAAAAAAACAAAAATATATACAGTATAACTCTCTTATATTCATATTCAATAAAAACTTAAATGGGAATGCTGCCATCTAAACATGTAACTTTGGTGCTAAAAAAACATCCAAACATTAACAAACAAGGTACTATCGTGATTAAAGAAGGTTCAAAAGGATGCAGTGCAACCCAGTGGTTAGGAGTCACGCTTGCCTTGAGTTCCGGAGCTTCCGGGAGAGCAGGGCTGGTGCAGTGGTGAGATTACTCGCCTTCCACCAATGTGGCCCAGGATCGATTCCCGGATTCTACGCCATATGTGGGCTGAGTTTGTCGGTTCTCTACTCTGCTCCTAGTGCGCGGCTTTCGGAGCAAGGGGCCCCCAGTTCGATCCTCGGTAACTTCAACGTCTGTTTCCACTTTCCTCTGATCCGTGTAGTTATAGCTTTAAATATTCGTGAAACGGAGCACTGACAGAGGGAGCAGGGTAAAAGGCGCACCGTCGGCTTCCATTGATACCAGTTTCGTAACTGAAGGAACTATTGACTTAAATAAATTGACTTTACTTTTTACTTCTACGTTCTGACCACTTGTTAAATTTGTTCCTGGGAGTCCCTGGTTCAACTTCTCGGCCAACACTTGTAAATAGACAACTGGTTCTTAACAGTTGTTGTTGTTGTTGTTCTGCTCTGTCGTGATTGTGTTTCATTGGCCCTGAAAAGCCCCTATGGGGAGTGGTCAATTAAGTATTCATTGTATTGTATTGCTTGGTCCTATGACAGTTTGGAGAAATACATGTAGCCCGTTATGGTTGACTGCCTCCTTGCCAATAGAGACTTTGACCTTGGTAATTGCCTCCAGGGCTAGTGGCTCGTTTCCTTGCCAGTCAGAGAATGCTGCTATAGGATTCCAACAATTTCCAGATACTTGCAGAAACAATTCTCTCACTTCTTGCAGCATTTCACTTTTGATAAAAACGGCTAGTTAAATAAATAATCTTTACCGTGCAATGTATGTTTCAAAAAGGTAAATGTTATATTCCCAGAGGAGATTCCCAAAAACTGGTCACGTTAAACCAAAAGCTTTTGTGACCAGTAAGACCTTCGAGGTCAAGCAGCATTTAGCGGTCACAAAAAAATTCGTTAGTATCTCAAGTTGCTTCTACAGGACATACACAATACACCACACACAACGTTTTTTCTCGATAAAATGTCGTTTATTTTACCAGGCGGTGCTAAAATATACTTCACAATTTGTATTGTAAACAGTAACCAGCTGTGTGCAGTAAAAGTAAAAATAATGAATGATAACGACAATTTACGCAAAGCTGTTACAATAAGTAAGTAAAAACTGTCTACTCGCTGTACAATCTTGCGACGTAGGAATAACATTGTTTAACTTTTGAAAGAAAAGCGAAAATAAAAGAAGAAAACATGATACCGATTGATCGATGGCCGAACATGTTTGTTTCCCATGGATGAATATTATTTTCACTTGCTTTCTTGCACGACAAAACCTTCTTTTCTCTGAAAGCTATTAAGCAAATTCTTCGTTTAATATTGTACTGCTTACTTAAGCTTTTTCCAGGAGGTATGAATCACGACCTTCTGCACATGGGCATAAGTGGTTAATTCGAACAAAATTGCAAGGTTATTTTCTGTTTCCTTCGATCAATTAGACGACAGCTTTTAATGCCTTTCACATCAAATTCCATGTGTAGTACATAAAACTACCTTGCATTTCGATGATGGTCTGGCCACAAAAATCAAGTGCGTGGCGAATGATGACAAGTCTGTGCCGGATGAAAAAAATCTCCATATTTTAGATCTCCAGAGGTTGGCATCTCTGGGTTATTCGCAGGGTACTCCATGTTGCCCTCTCATGTAAAAGTTGATCTGATTTAGTTTGAAGTCTTTCCAGTAATATTAGATTACTTGTTATTTGTATATTTATCATCATCATGATTATGTGTGCACATTTATTCCGGAGTTGGATGTCAACTTCACCAGTACATGTACTAATGTTGCTCAGTGCTGAACTGGATTTCATCAGCTTTACATCTTTAATTGCCTTTTTCAAATCTTTTTATCTTTTTTTCTTTTTGCAGTCCTTGGTTACAGTTGGTGCCATGTTTGGCAGTCTAATCGGGGGATGGACAATTGACTACTTGGGTCGCAAAGGCACAGTTATAGCATGTGTTTTGCCTTTTGAGCTGGGATGGCTTCTCATTGCTTTTGGAAAAAACCATGCCATGTTGTATGCTGGCCGTACTATTTGTGGCCTTGCATGTGGGATTGTCTCTCTCTCAGTACCAGTAAGTTAGCAGAATGGTATCAAAAATCCTGTCCATTTGAAAACAATTTAACCTTAGCAAAGATTGGCCCAAAAGACTTACTGTGTCTCATCAGTTCTGCAGTCAGTCCTGGTTATTTCTCTAATAAATAAATTAAATACCGGTAAATAAATGTCCCAGTGCTCTGAAAAATCCCATCTAGTCATTTGGGACAAGTAGATTTATTTTCTTGTTCAGGAATCTGACAATCTTTGACCACTTGCTAGCAGGGCAAGAACCCTAGTTTTTATAAAGTAAAAAGATGTCTATATGTAAAAACGAAAAAAAGGCCTAAGCAAGTGGAGTAACCCCATGGACAAGTTGGTTATGAAATGCACGATCATGCACAATGGGGAGGTCAGACTTTTTTTAGTCTTGTTGTTTTTTTTGTAATAGGTATATATTGCAGAGATTGTTCCTGCACATCTTCGTGGCATGCTGGGTTCCGTTAATCAGCTAGCAGTGACTGGGGGCTTCTTGCTTGGATATGTCATGGGGGCCATTGTTAACTGGCGATGGCTGGCTCTCATTGGTGCAATGCCACCAGCATTACTTGTCATCTTCATGTATACCATGCCAGAGACCCCACGCTGGTCTCTTGGGAATAACAGACGAAGTGAGGCATTAACAGCACTCCAGTGGTTAACAGGACCTGATGCAGATGTTGAGGAGGAATGCTTTACCATTGAGGAGACATTAGGTGATTGTTCATTATCTTTTAACTAAAGGGCCAAAATGGTGTCTCAGAGATTGGTTAACTTGAAAAATAAGAGGATAATCTTTCAAAAAAATAAACACTGCTAGGAAGGATTAAGTTTTTGCAAACGTTGGCCATGTAGCACTTATATTTGAACAGACTTAACTGATTAGAGTGTAATGTGAAATGCTAGGTTTCTACCCCATATGAACCATGTGAGCGTTAGTCCTACTAATTTCCATTAGTAGGGTAATGCTCACATGGTTTATATGGGGTAGAAACCTAGCACTTAACATTACACTGTAATCAGTTAAGTCTGTTCAAACACCATGCTAGGCCTGATATGTTTTTGGCTTCTACTGTACCTTCACGGGTCTTTGCTTCATGCTATTACAGATACATGTAATTGGAATTACTCAATTCGTGACTTGATAATGTCTTTCAGTAAGTGGATATCAATGAATTACCGGTGAAAGGTACAACCATCATGAGTAAAATTAACTTTTTATTCATTTCCCAAAGTACATAATTGTTTCTCAAGACTCACCTATTCTTTTGCTCAGTATAAGACAGAATTAAATAAATATCATTAATGATGAAATTAATACCAGATACTTATCAGTTAGAGCCCCTTTCGATATAATGGACCATTTCCGAGTTCATGTTCGCCTCCTCTTCAAAGCGAGTCTAAGTTGGAAGTTTTTTGTGATGGTAATTAGTTCTACTTTACATATGAATGAAGGATAATTTTCATAACAGAAACTTCGCACTTAGACTTTCTTTGAAGAGGAGGCAGACATGAACTCGGAAATGGCTTATTTTCTTATTATTTTAATTTTTGTCTATTCTGTCTGTAAGGAATTCCAGTTTAACTCTTGATGCATGGTAGATAACAAAAATTATTACAAATTAATGAGAATGTCAGACGTATGATCACAGACAGGCAAACTATTGTTGAAGAATTTAGCTTTTTATCATTTGTTGTATGAAAGTATGTTTTATTATCTTAAAGTTTACATTTAGGTACAGTAATTTTAGGGGTGTTCAAATGAACATTATTTTGACAGGTTTAAAAAAACACTGGGATTTCATTTTGCAATTACCTAATATGTTATTGGTTCCTGAAAACTATTATGTCCCCCCCCCCCCTATTATGTCCCCCCCCCCCCTTAGTTGTTGCTTTTTGTAAGAGTTTTGATTGGGTTACTGGCTGATAACCAATAACAATGTTCTTTTTGTTAATGTTGTTTATGTCAATACTTCATTACAGATCGCAACGAAAAGCTCAAGTGGAGTGACTGGCTATCACCAGTTATATTAAAGCCTCTTGTTATAAGTGTTGGGTTGATGGTTTTTCAGCAGTTCTGTGGAATGAACGCAGTTCTCTTGAATGCGGCTAGTATCTTTGCATTAGCAGGATTCAAGGATGGCAAACTGGTGAGCATTTCACTAGGCTTGATACAGTTTTTTGGTACAGCATTGGGATGTTTGATAGTGGACAGATCAGGCCGTCGAATTCTTTTATGGACAATGGCCATAGGTATGTGCGTCAGTCTTGTCTGCCTTGGCGTATACTTTGACATCGTACCTCCAAACACAAGTGATAGCAGTCCTACAAGCAGTACAGTTTCATTGTTGGGCTCTAAAGGGCATTCTATAGAAGCGTCAAAGATATCCTGGTTATCAATTTTATGTTTAGTTTTGTTTAACCTGGCTTTTTCATTAGCCTGGGGTCCTGTTCCCTGGCTCATAATGTCGGAAATTTTTCCCGTAAGAGCACGAGGCCCAGCAAGCAGTATTGCAACCTTATCCAACTGGCTTCTAGCATTTATCGTGACCAAGACATACAGCTCCATGGTATCAGGATTAACTATTCAAGGGACATGCTGGTTCTATGGTGTATTTTGTTTTGTGGGATTCCTTTTTGTGTATTTCTTCATGCCGGAAACCAAGGGAAAGACCTTAGAGGAGATTGAGGCAATGTTTGCTAGGGACAAACATGCTTATCAGCGTATCGAGTGACAAAGTATTGTATTAGTCAATTTTGTTTAATAACAACTGTAGCGATTGCCATATTAATTAATTCTTCTATTTTTTGCAAAATCAAATACGGAAGTCTGTCTTAAACCACTGTAACAATCAGCCTTACTACAACAAAGCATTGTTGCTATACTTAAGGGGCTATGTCACGCAAAATTATGTAATTTCATGACACCCAATCATGATTGCCACTTAACACCGTTGAACAACAAATTTAAAAAGAAGTATAACAAAAGGAAAGAGGAGCATGGATGGACAACACAAATGGAAAAGATTGAATCAGATTGCATTTGGGTAATCTTGAAAAAAGTCGGCCCGATGTTTTTCAAGGTTATGGCAAATCGCCTGCACGAAGGCCGTTTTTGCTCATGTAACACTAATTTTATTCTTAAAGGAATTCTGCATTACCATTTAAGTCTTAAGCTCGTGATAAACTAAAGATTTCCCCTAAACACTTTAAAATAACGTGACATAGCTCTTTTAAGTATTGGTTATTTCAAATAAAAAGTTTCATTCTCTTCAAGATCTAAGCTCGAACCAAAACTAAGTAAGGTCATCCTAATGAGAGGAGGACTGTTTTTGGTGACACCGACTCACGTTGTCAAAATGTCAGTCAATATCATAAACAGTTTTCCTCAGAACTACTATCACCCAGACAAGCCAACCTCGATTATCCGAAATCATTGGTAGACAAGCAAATACTCCAGATAACTGAGAGTCCGGATAACAACAAATATGAATATTAATAAGGTTGGACAGATTCAAACTTAATTAAGGACGGTGCCTACTATTGTTATTGCGCCTAGGTTCTGCGTATCTCGAGATACTCGGATTTCCTATTGCTAATGCTTATTAATACAGGGATATTTTTCCGCGGTCCAAAACTATGGGGAGAAAGCAGAACTTAGCAAGTGATCTTGGTATCCAAAAAGAAAATTAGGGGTAACCATGCATTTTTCAGAGAGAATTGAGCTTCAATTTGGAAAAGAACGCCATACATTGCTTTGTATTTTAAAACTTTTTACAAATATTGTTGATTAATTATCTTCGAAAAATGCATCGTTACCCCCGATTTTCTTTTTGGATTTCAATAACACTTGTTAAGATCTGCTTTTCCCGCATATTCAGTAAACCGCGCAAAAATACCTTTGAATTAGTAGGCACCGTCCTTAATGTTACACTTTTCATTGCCTTCAAATACAGTTATGACTGGAATGGATACTCCAAAATAAGGCGAGACACTTGATGACACGCTATCGGGCAGTACATGTAAATCTCGCTAAGCCGGAACGTTCTCTAGAACGCGTTCCTGCAGATGAGAACGTGTTCTAGAGAACACGTTATAGAGAACGTGTTTGTTCCATATCCATCCTGCCCCCGTTCCATATCTATTCTGTTGCTGCTTCATTACTCATTCTGTTTTCGTTCTGATCGCGTTCGCGAACGTGTTCCCTGTTAGGTTAATACTGAGCGGTACTGTACCTGACAACTTCAGAGTTAACTAGCTTTGGAAGATAAACAACACTCTGTTTAGGCACTGATCTCTAGTGATTAGGGTTAAGCGTTGACTCGAAATGGTTCTGGCGACTCTCTCTTGTCACATTTTTTTTTTTGAAACTTAGTCGATCTTTAGCAAGATCGTTTCAATTGCTACTTATATACACTAAACTAAGTGTCTCACCTTATTTTGGAGTATCCATTCTCGTCACAACCCTTTAAATACATGTACAAATAAAAAATTAATAGAAAAACAACAACAAACTTCCACTACAGTGTCTTTCTATTTGCTGTTCAGAGCATTTAAAGAAATGAATGTTCTTTTGCTTCAAAACATTACATCCTCCTCAGTTGCATGAGCTGCACGGAATCAACTTCTTCTCTTTCTTAACAGACATAATTTGGCACACATTCTTCTGTGAGAATATTAAACCATGAGTAAATGTCAACAGAAATTCGCAGGCTACATACACTCTATTTGCATATGCGTGTAATGTTTACTGTGGTTAATACTAATAATTAATATTCATGAAGAAATTGGGACCAGGGAAAAAAGTCCGGATAATAAAAATGTCTGGATAATCTTGGTCCATGTAATAGAGGTTGGACTGTATTACTCCTTGGCTCAAGCCATTTCCTGAGGCAACTAGATTGTACTGTATTCCTTTGGGCACAGAGATCAAAATAGTAATGCAACAAGTGACAGATGGCAAAAACAATGAAACCATGAGTTGGAACATGTACTTCAAAAGAGTTGTTATAAAAAGTGCTAATGTTGTTCTTACATCTTTCCATATTATGTGACACAAGTTAAGAAAATTGCATTATTACAAGTTTGGTGGTCTGTGACCTGTATTTATTTTTATTATTATTTTTTTTTTCATTTAAACCATATTTACAAGGTTTCCACGAAAAGTTAAATCTTTATCAGGACTTGACTGGTTGTTCCCCTACTTTTTTTTTCGTGAAATACGCTGTCGAGACCATGGTTTGGATGTTATTCACTTTCCTAGATTAACTCTATTTAAAGGGAGAGTATCACAGTAGTGCATACATGTACATGTATGTTCTAGCCATAGCAAATGTCACCATTTATAAGCCAATTGGTGGCTTGGCTACGTCATAAATTGCGCAGGAAATTTACATGTACAAGGCTGCTACCTAACGGTCGCCCGTGTCGCCTGGGGCGCCTTATTTGCGAGTGTGCGCGACCAAATTTCTGAACAAGTAGCCCGAACAGGCGCCTTACTTGATTCATCCTCACTTTCTTGTAAAATAATTTGATCCCAGCTGGAATTAATGACTCAGGCTACTAACTTTTAATTGTTGGAAGCCCGAAGAGCTCCCGGAAAATTTCTTAGCCAACAGCCTCTATGTACAATCGGAAGTCCTTAGCTCATTAGTAATTGCTTAATACTTAAATACTGTTTATCAGCGCTATTTGTCTGCAGTCTGCAGTCTACAGTCTGCAAATGTCAGACACCGATATGGAAGCTCTCCTTGATTTTGAGTTGATAGAAAGAAGTAGCATTATCAATAATTTTGAAGCAAGAAACATCACAATTATCCTGACAATTTTTAGAAAAACTAAGATGCTTGAAAATATGAGAATTTTTATCCCAGAAAAGGTGCTCATTTACATGTGTGTAGAAATGTCTGTTGGTTTCCCCAATAATAATAATAATAATAATAATAATAATAATAATAATAATAATAATAATAATAAATTTAAGATTAAACGAGACTTACCTGTAAGTTGAAGTTTCATGTGAATTCTACCGATTCCTAGTCAGGAACAGAGGAGTCACGTGAGATTGCGCGAGCAAGCCAGGTTAGTATTTAACAATGAATGAGCACAGGAAAAAGCAAGGGTGGGGACAAATAAAAAGGATAAATTTGTCCTGTATAATATATAGATATATATATATATATATGTATATGTCGGGTGGGCACGTGACTCCTTTGTTCCTGACTAGGAAGAATCGATAGAATCATCAAACTTCAACTTACAGGTAAGTCTCGTTTAATCTTAAATTCTACCTCATCCTAGTCTACGTCACAAGGAATCACGTGAGATTTCAAAGCCCTGTGGTCATGAATTAAAGCCAACAAAAGGTAGGTTTGACAGACTGTATTTGCCTCTAACAAAACCGAGCCAAAGTTACATGGAGCATTGATTGGTTTCTGGTAAAACTTAGCAAAGGTTCCGCAGTTAGACCATCCAGAATAACTTCTAGCGGCGTTCCCGCCCTGGCAGCAGCACTGGTGGATGCTGCCCTAGTGCTGTGGGCCCCAAATTTGGTGGTATCTATGCCCGCAGCTTTCAAGACATTTTTGATCCAACGTGAAATTGTGTCCTTACTACCAGGTTTAAATGGTTTCTGAAAACTCAACAGTAACTGATGTCTGTTAGTGTTAGTGAACACTAGTCTTATCAACATATGCTTTCAAATGACGAATAACACATAAATTAGGCTCCTGGTCAAAAGCTTCCAGTTCAATAGGCTTCTGCTGTTTCCCTGGTCGGGAGTGCTTCTGGAGGCTGGTCAGATAAAAAATACATTTCTTGTCTGACATGTCCATATGGTTAACATCTAGGCAGTGAATGGTTTGTGTTCGCTGACCAGTTAACAGAGCTAGTAACACAACAACTTTAAATGTAAGTTTCTTAAGTGAAATGTCCTCAACAGGAGGAACGAAGATGAGTTAATACTTGACTGACGTCCCAGATGGTTTCATAACGTGGTAATGAGGGCTTCTGTTCAAAAACACCCTTTAGAAATCGCTTTACTAATGGGTGTGTACCAAAGGTAGCAGAGTCACTAATGACAAGTATTGTTGAAATGGCTGATCTTGCTGTATTAACTCCACTATAGCCAACACCTGACTTGACTAGGTCTGCAAGAAAGTTTATTGCTTGAGCTACAGTAGCTGAAAGTGGACTGATCTCTTTTGAGCTGTAGTAATTTCCCCACTTCGAAAGATACGTTCGGTACTGCTTTTTTGTCCCGTTTCTCCAGGCACACAGGACGATATCTGAAGCTGCTTGTGAAAGGCCGCTTGCATGCAACTGTTCCCGGATAAGTGGCAGATGAGAAGGTCCAGTTTCTTGTGTAATGGATGTACTTTCTGTGGGTGGCTGGGTAACAAAAGTAGTCTGGCATTGTGCTGCAGAAGGACTGGGCAGCTTATCAGCATCCTCATAGCCATTGAGTACCACACCTGAGTTGGCCATCTGGGGATCACCACTATCCCCGTGGCTTTGTCTTGTTCCAGTTTTTGAAGAACCTTTGGAATCACAATGAAGGGGGGAAAATAATAACCATTTAGTTCATTCCACTGAGCTGAAAAAGCATCTACTAAGTATGCTCCAGGGTCAGGTCGGAAGGAAATATATCTTGGGAATTGTTTATTGAGTCTCGACGCAAACATGTCAACATCTGGGCGAGCTTGCAGCTTATCAAGGGCTTTATTTAAGAGAGTGGGGTTCAGCATCCACCCAGTATTGGTGTTTATTTCCCTTGACTGTCTATCAGCTGCTACATTACTTTTCCCTGGTATGTGTTCTGCAGAGATCCAGATGTTTCTAGCCATGCACCAGCACCAGATATCTAAAGCCACTTTGTTACATTGTACAGAGCCCATTTTCTTTATCGCTGCCACTGCTGTTGTATTATCAATTTTCAGTCTGACATGTTTATTATTTAGTTTTGTCACAAAAGCTTGGAGTGAAAAGAATGCAGCCATTAATTCTAGGTAGTTGATATGCTCTTCAGCTTCTTGGGGTGTCCAGTGGCCCCCACAAGGCAGATCTTTGAAAACACCTCCCCATCCAATTTTTGATGCAGCAGTGCTAATTGTTAGTGATGGGGGGTCATGATTTATAACGTTGAATGAGTTTTCAATATTTTCCATCCACCATTGTAGTTCTGTTTTGGCATCTGTGGAGAGTGACATAAAAGCCTCATAGTTGCCATTATTGTCTTTGATAGCATGAGATTTCTCTTGTTCTAGTTTTCTGTAGTACAATGGCCCATACATAACAGCAGGGAAACTTGAGACCAGTAGTCCTATGACACTTGCAACCTGTCGTATAATGTATTTTGACCTCTCCTGCAGTGCTGTGCATGCATTCTTAATTTTTTGTTTTTTCTCCATGGTCAGTCTGACAGTCATTGTGATGGAATTTAGCATAACTCCCAGAAAAGTAACTTCTTGGGATGGTATCAGACATGATTTTTCAGGGTGATGACAAAATCCCAGGTCAACAAACAGTTTTAATGTTTCAAGCACAGTAGTGAGACATTCGGTATAAGTATCACCCTGAATGTAATTGTCATCAATATAAGCTGCCAAGATGTGGCCTTGTAACCTAAGACACAAGTGTACTGGCTTTATGAGCTTTGTGAATTTCCTAGGGCAGAAACATAACCCATTAGGGAAGCAAGTGAACTTGTAAAAGTTTCCTTTCCAGTGAAACTTGAGATATTTTTGATGTTTCTCTGACACAGGCACAGAATAATAGGCATCTTTGAGGTCGATGGTGGCCATGAAACAATTTGGACGTATTAGTCTAATTACTGAACCAAGAGTATCCATTTTGAAATGGTGATAAACAATGCTCTTGTTTAGTGCTTTAAGGTTTAAAATCATACGGTGTGATCCATCTTTCTTTTCTCTCAGAAAAATGGGGGAAATAAAATCATCAGTTTCCCGGACAGTTCTGACAATCACACCTTTGTTTAAAAGCTTTTCAATCTCAGTGTAAATTATTTCAGACTCACTATCTGAGAACTCTCGAATGGCGGGTGGCCCGTGTTGGACTGGCAGGTACCTAAAGTCAATAGTTGTGCCGGTTATCATATCTAGAATTTCTCTATCAGATGTAAGAGTTCTCCATTTAGAAAGGAAACTGGTAAGGTTACCTGCTTTAAAGCATTTAACATTTTGCTCTAAGCCAGTAATAATAACTGCATGGTAATAGGGTTTCAAATTTACTTACATCGTGAATAACTGTTTGTAATGTTGTAGTTAGGCTCACTTGGTGTCCTCCCTCTTCTGGTTTAAGGCCCATGGTTTCTTTTTGAACGACTTGTAGCTCTTGCGATGTCCTAAAAAGGGCTTGCTATTACGGGGCCTTTGATGTCCAATTCCTGAGTAGCCTTGCTTGTAATCATGCTCTTGACTGACAGAGCTGGCAATTTTGTTGCACTCTTTTATTGTTTTTAAACAGCTTTGGACATCATCTCCAAAGAGGAAATCCGTTACTGGGATTTGCTGATTGCAAAGGGCACGAAGCTCCTTGTTTATTGAGGGTCTCATAAATATCCCGTCGCCGTAATGAAAGCTCATAAGTTGCGTGTCCCAGCAAAGCGAGCGAATCAGTCAAAGAGGAAATAAGTTTTGGTTTTTCATCCATCTTCCCTTTGACTTTACTTATTTCCTCAGTGGCCCCTGCAAGCGCAATGGTGGCTTTCACAACTTTTTGTTGGACATTTGCGAGTCGCAAGTCCTGTGATTTGACCAGTGGATTGAGTTTGCCCCATAGTTCGTGGTTCACGAGGGGCACTTTCAATTTTTCGCAGTTGCCGGGTCGCACATACAGAGCTAGCTTTTCTTTAAGCTTTGCTTCCTTGAGCTTACCAGCAAATCTCTTATTAATAAGATTCGCCAGATGTTCATTTATGTTTGGGCCCGTTTTATCGGCCGTGTTGTATTCCTCTTCAATCTCTTTCAGGAGCTTGTCACTCGAGTCGCCATCTTGTTCGTCTTCTCCAAGGATGGCGTGAACTGCATCGCAATCAGAGTCATCCGATGCGTCATCTGAATCAGACAAAGCTTTTCTAGCTTTCGTTTTTGAGGGTCCCGGTTGGGAGTTTGAGTCACTTTTTGACTCTGCCTTGGACATTTGCGGTACTTTCCGCTTTAGTGAAGCATCGGTGATGCGTGTTGACGTTCCCGCCAAAAGATCAACTTTCTTTTGCAGTCCTTGAATAGCTTCCCATAGTTTATTGGGAGCGATAGCATGAGCACCGGTGGTGTCATGATCATTTTCGTCCTCGGTTAGCACTGCAGCTTCGTCTTCTTCAGCGCTAGAGGAAAGTTTGTGGTCCATCTCATTCATCTTGGCATCCGCCATTACCGAAAGCTTACCGCACACTGACCTGGCTTGCTCGCGCAATCTCACGTGATTCCTTGTGACGTAGACTAGGATGAGGTAGAACTTGTATAGCGCCGATATCAAAATAGCTAATTTCATCAACGCAGCGCAGCGTAGCGAGCACCACAACCCGCACAAGTAAATTTGTATACAACATGTGATTTGAGAGAATCCGCAATGAAATCCTTTGGACTAAAAATGTTGCACAGCTTGACTGGAGAGAAAATTACTTTAAAATTTAAATCCTTGCAATACTTGCTGATAATAGATGAAATTTTCTTTCTGGTATAAGATGAATAGAAACCAATGTAAGGTAGTCTGCAAAAATGGCAGTTGGATACATCATGTTTAGAGGCTTCCAACTGCCATTTTTACATGTTTAGTGTGTCATGTAGTTAGTCATTGATTTATTCAATTTAAATTACTTTTCTCATGTTTATTTATGTTATACTGTACAAGTGTTAAGCTGTTCTCCACTGCACTAACTGTATTCCAAAACCAATTTATTATTGATGTGAATGTGTAGTTATTTATTTGTAACCATTTTATCTGGAATATATTTGTAAGCACTGCTCGCCTCCACTAGCTTTTGCTAACTGCGAGCATTGCATAGCTTTGTGATATTTTATATAAAATACATAATAGAAACTGAAAACTGAAACTAATATATATTGAAATGCCTAGTATCAAAGTAAACCGCTAGGTTGTCTATTTAGATACTAGTCATGTTTTGTTTATTATGCAGACATCAGGAATAAACAGAATACATTAGAGAGGTGAGAGTAACAGCAATACATTATAGAAACATATATTGTAAGTCAATGAGGGATTGCAGAGGACTGCTATTAATGTCTAGTTGTACGTTAGAAATTTTTAGACCATTGGATTAATGTTTTCCCAATATGTACTGCTTGATTTTTTCATAAAATTCTAAGTTAGGGCAACTAAAAATGTTTGTAACAAGGTGTTGATAGAGTCCAGTTGATCAAGACGTCAAAGTGAAGAAAAGACATGCTGTCGATAAGTTGACAAATGCCAAGTTCCACGAATTCTCTTGCGCTGGGTGCGTCCAGAGACCGGTTGTTCAAAAGCCGATTAACGCTAATCCCAGATTAACAATTAACCAAGGAGTGTATTTCTCTACTCCCAAAAGCTGTTCAACGCTGATTTTCGGCATAACTTTTCATTAGAAGAAGTCAATCTTTAACAAAAAGTTGAAAACGTGAAACAAAAGTTCACGCTAAACCTGGGTTAAGTTAATCGGCTTGCGAACAACCGCGTATGCGTAATGTGTTGGCCACACCGGGTTCACAGGTGTTACGGTGTGCCAATTTTTATTTTCCGCATCTGACTCCAAAAATGCATATATTTTATGATGGTTGGGTTTTGGTATGGCTCCTAACAAAGACGCAAACCTTGACGGCAAAATTAGAAGTGCTTGCCAGTTTAACTCTTGTCGGCAAAAATCTGACAAATTAACCTCTTGGCAGTTTTATCCTGAATTTTCACGAGCTTGATCATGCTTTGCCGCCGAGAGTTTATCCTGGTTTCTAATTTCCACTATGTCCACCCTAATGGTGTGTGGCTGGTCTCATGATGGTTATTACGTCTTTAATTATAAAAATAGTGGACAGATGCTCTGTCACAAGCAACTTGATAGTTTTTCAAGATGAAGTCGTCTGAGTTAGAGAACAGCTTTCAGAAATTACAGTCGATTCAGTCGAACAATGTCGCCAGAAATGACAGGGATTGGAAGCTAACATTCATTACCGCTTTGGGTACCCTTAGCTTCGGATATTCCATGGCTTACTCTTCGTCGGCTCTGGTGGATTTGAAAGAACGTGACGAAGATGCTTCTGTTCGACTTACAAGCCAACAGGCCTCCTGGTTTTCGGTAAGTCAAAAATTGAAATTTTCTCATGTAATTTCGACCCAAAAAAATCAAGGTAAGATTCATGGGAGGGTTTTTGTGGCACCAGTCCGAGGAAAGAGTAAGTTTTTAATGCGATCCATGGAAAGGCTAAGCTGACATGTCCAAAAGAGTTCCCGAGTGTTCTAAGCTTCTGTCCTGTATGATCATGAAGCGTCAGTAAAAGTTACACCTCGCCTCTAGGCCGCTAAATAACGAAAACCCCGCCATTTTAAGTGACGCCATTTAAAAAAACATATACAGTCAACTCTCTCGTACTAGGGGAGGGAAAAGCCTTGGGAACATTGATAGGTGCATAAGATTGTATAAAGTGTCCGTCAGTAGAGCTGTCCGCTTATGAGAATTATTCCCATAATTATATAGCTGCATCAAAATCCAATATTGGCAACAGATCTATTTGTAATTAATTTTTGCCAACTGTCCGAATTTAAAATAAATTGGATAATTTCCGCTGGAACGTTGGGTGCTTACCATTTATAAACAATTATTGGATAAGGTTAAGCATGATATCATGAATTATCAAAACCGAGGTCTGTGACACACGAGGTTTTGATAATTCATGATATCACGCGAAAACCGAATTCAATAAGTTTTTTATTATACATTTTTCACATAATTCATCCTCAGAAACAGAAGCGAAGCGTTCAGCCATACTCTCGTATGAATAGCAAATATAGGTCGGTGTACGGGTCCCGTACGAATAGCCACTGCCTATTATTATTAGCAACAGACAAAGTGAATTGGTGTGCAATAATTCGAAAGGGTATCCTCCCATTCCTTCCTTTTTTTCCCGCTCCCATTCCTTCCTTTTTTTCCCGAAATGTACATGGGTCAGCCACATGGTCTCAATACAAAGTTCCAAGTTCACATGGCCGTATGAACGGCTTGCGTTTAACGTATAGTTGAGACCGGTTCAACTTTTACGTTAAACCGGCAAGCTGTTCATCCATTCTCTTGCTCTGTATTTGCACACGTAAAACCACACAAATACGCGTGCGTAACCTACGTAAAATTTACGCGACAGTGAAAATCCACTTTTAGGCTGAGAAAGATTACGTAACATCCAAAGATATGGGCAACGATATCAATCGGACATCAGCCTGGCTAATGGACAGAATATAGGCTACCCGCAGCCTCTTGTTTCTTCTTCATCAATCGCCCGAGAAGCACGTAACTCTCATGTGATCAATGGCGTGACTGAGTATACTTTGGAAGATGTTTTGCAAGTAGTACACACGGAGCGACTTGTCGCAGAGACTTTGCACTTTGTTTGCCCCCCAAATTTTGCATAAACCATTGTTTTCAAATGCTCTAGGAAATATGCAGTGATCCCAAGAGCATTTGAAAACAATAGTTTACCCATAATTTGGGGGGCAAACAAAGTGTATTAGGCCATCCCGTTTTCTTTTTTTTATCTTTACCGTCGAATGCGTTTCCTGATATTGGGTCGGTCGGTCGGTCGGATTGAAAAAAAAAATCCTAAAAAAAAATCATAAGCATTCTCAGAATCGGAAGCCTGGTACCCCGGCATCATAGCTGTGGAGCCAGGAAAACAACAAGACGTGAACCCAAAATCAATATGGCGGAAAAGTTGGCGGATGTTGTGGCAAAATTAAGACAGCGTGGGAAAAAGGATCAACCACCGAAACTCCTGTGCGACATAAAAATGGCTTAAAAACGTTGTTAACTTTTTTTTTTTTTTTGGAAAATGCCCAAAATTTGGGTCGGTCGGACGACGCGAAACGGAGAAAAAAAAGGGGATGGCCTTATGGGGAATTTGACAATAGAGAATACTCGTGGTATTGGAAGTTGTTGTGGTTCGGCAAAAGGCGGGCTTCGGACCTTTTTACGAGTTTCTCCCCTGCGTGAAGTCATCTTTTGCAAGCTCTTGCACATCGCGCAGAATGGTGCGACACATCCGGGACTTTTAGGTCCAAAGGGTGAAATTTGAACAGGCACCTTCAGACAAAAGCCTCCAAATACAAAGAAAATGGGGCAAAATGGTTAAGCGTGGTATATATTTTGCTACAGTGCGAAAAATCAAGCCATTTTAGCACTTAGGTTTACCATGGCTTTTTCAGTAGAGATGTTAAGGAATCATTTAAGACCTTTTATACGTTTTTCGGCCTTTGAAAAGTAGTATAAAATCAGCTTCGAAAATTCGGGTTTTCCGCTCTCTTTTAGTATGGGAGAGAACCTCATTTAAAATTCATGATGGTTTTTTCTTCTTGATTCGGGACTCGTTTTTTCAGGTTTACCTGGGAAAAGTAAGCCTAAAATCTAAACTAAAGATGGGCGAAATTTGAAACTATGATTTCTAGAAGCTGTTCCGTAAAGACGAAAATGCGCTCCTAAGTCACTTCTCCCTAAAACCTCCAAGAGACTTTAGAGCAAACAAAAGCTCCGCCCCCAAGAACAATGCAACTTCCTCTTAGTTACTGGCCCATTGTTCTCGCATAGATCGATACTTACCGCGCTTATTCAAATTCAATAGACTGCATACATCTTTCAAACTGATAATAATTTAACAGTTAACTGAGTAAGGACGCGTAGAAGCCCGGGGGATGCCTGGAACGCTTGGACATGTTGCCTGTAAACTAGCTCAAAACAACTCAATGAACTGGGGAGAAAAGTTAATGTTTTATATGAAGGTGGATTTAAGTTTGAATAATTATCTCAGTAGAGAACAATGGGCTCATCCGTCGGGAAATAATTTAAAGTTCAGCCAAATATTTCCAAATAAAATCGGTCGAAATGAAAGAATACAGAATCCACCAGAGAACTGACAATGATCGCATATTTGAGACAGTAAGGCTCATCGATCCAGACGCACGGTCTAAAATGTTTGTAAGAAGGGTGTTCATAGAGTCCAGTTGAGCAAGACGTCAAAGTAAATAAAAGACATGCTGTCGATAAGTTGACAAATGCCAAGTTCCACGAATTCTCTTGCGCTGGGTGTGTCCAGAGACCGGTTGTTCAAAAGCCGATTAATGCTAATCCCAGATTAACAATTAACCAAGGAGTGTATTTCTCTACTCCCAAATGCTGTTCATTCGGCCTAACTTTTCATTAGAAGAAGTCAATCTTGAAAAGCAAAAATAAGCAAAGGAAACTTTCAACAAAAAGTTGAAAACGTGAAACAAAAGTTTACGCTAATCCTGGGTTAAGTTAATCGGCTTTCGAACAACTGCGTATCCGTAATGTGTTGGCCACACCGATTTGGTGTTACGGTGTGTCAATTTATATTTTCCGCATCTGACTCCAAAAATGCATATATTTTATGATGGTTGGGTTTTGGTATGGCTCCTAACAAAGACGCAAACCTTGACGGCAAAATTAGAAGTGCTTGCCAGTTTAACCCTTGACGGCAAAAATTTCACGAATTAACTTCTTGCCAGTTCACGAGCTTGATCGTGCTTTGCCGCCGAGAGTCCTATCCTTGTTCCATAGTTTCCATGATGTCCACCCCAAAGGTGTGTGGCTGGTCACATGATGATTATTACGTCTTTAATTTATAAAAATAGTCCATTGATGCCCTGTCACAAGCAGCCTGATAATTCTTCAAGATGAAGTCGTCTGAATTAGAGAACAGCTTTCAGGAATCACAGTCGATTCAGTCGAACAATGTCGCCAGAAATGACAGGGTTTGGAAGCCAATTCTAGCCACATTCATTGCCGCTCTGGGTCCCCTTAGCTTCGGATATTCCATGGCTTACTCTTCGTCGGCTCTGGTGGATTTGGAACAACGTGACGCAGATGCTTCTGTTCGATTTTCAAGTACAAGCCAACAGGCCTCCTGGTTTTCGGTGAGTCAAAAATTGAATTTTTCTCATGTAATTTCGACTCAAAAAAATCAAGGTAAGCTTAAGTTTACAAATTCGTGGGAGGGTTTTGTGTCACCGGTCCAAGGAAGTCTTACGATCCATGAAAAGGCTAAGCTGACATGTCCAAAAGAGTTCCCGAGTGTTCCAAGCTTCGAAATTCGGTCCTGTATGATCCATCTTCGGAGACCCAGGGGCAGTCAGTTTAGACGGGACGAGAATCGGGACTGGCGTAAAGTTTTCGAGTAAATCATGCACCGTTTATAGTAAAAGTTACACCTCGCCCTTCGGCCGCTAAATAACAAAAAACCCGCCATTTTAAGTGACGCCATTTAAACAAACATACAGTCAACTCTCTCGTAGTGGGGGAGGGAAAAGAGGTTCATTTGCAAGCCCTCTTCATTATCCAAGATGGTGGCCAGGTAAAATTCCCCACCCTGGGGACAGACCTCACAGTCAAAGCCCCATGGATAGCCCCCCCCCCCCCCCCCCATCCTTAACAGAAGTGCATAAGATAGTGTCTGTTAGTAGAGCTGTCCCCTTATGAGAAATATTCCCATAATTATATAGCTGCATGAAAATCCAATATTGCCAACAGATCTATTTGTAATTCATTTTTGCCAACTGTCCAAATTTAAAATAAATTGGATAATTTTTGCCGCAACGTTTACTTCAGCTTTGAACAAACTAAAAAAAAAAAAAAAGTAAAGTGGTGCATTTATATAGCGCCTTTATCACAAGTCTCAAAGGCGCTTTACGATGATCAATTTACCCCCAGCGGACTGGAAGCATATACAGGCGCAAATTGCAGCCGCTTCTAAGCAGTCCATGCATGCTGGTACTCATTTTACCGACCTCGGAAGGATGGAAAGCTGAGTGAACTTCAGCGGGAAAGAAGGTCGCCAAATATTCCACTCTCGGCAGAACCGGGAATGGAACCCGGGACCTTAGGGTTGGAAAGCAGAGATCTTACCACTGCGCCAACCCCTCTGCCCTGTCCACCCTGTCCACTGTCCACTGTCCAGTTTGAGACAAATCTGGATACTTTTCATCAACCAATCAAATGTCAAGATAAATAAAAGAACTGAGTATTGGCCAATCAGGTTGCAGCTACTAGGCAATGTATTTGAGCCACGGACGGACAACGGAAGTGAACTTTTCACTCATCAGGACAGTGGTTTCTCGCAGATTTCATATACTAAGCGGACACCAAAGAAAAATAGGATGGATGTCCGCTTACGGGAGGGTGAATTAAGTGGTGTTAATTGTACATGTTTTATTGGGTAGCAACTCTTTATTCATGTTAAGTGTTAAAACTCGGAAAAAAAGAAAAATATAGACAGTGTAACTCTTTTGTATTCATATTCAATAAAAACTTAAATGGGAATGCTGCCATCTATACATGTAACTTTGGTGATAAAAAAACATCCAAACATTAACAAACAAGGTACTACCGTGATTAAAGAAGGTTCAAAAGGATGCAGTGCAACCCAGTGGTTAGGACACTTGCCTTGAGTTCCGGAGTTCCGGGGAAGCAGGGCTGGTGCAGTGGTGAGATTACTCGCCTTCCACCAATGTGGCCCAGGATTGATTCCCGGATTCTACGCCATATGTGGGCTGAGTTTGTCGGTTCTCTACTCTGCTCTTAGTGCGCGGCTTTCGGAGCAAGGGGCCCCCAGTTCGATCCTCGGTGACTTCAACGTCTGTTTCCACTTTCCTCTGATCCGTGTAGCTATAGCTTTAAATATTCGTGAAACGGAGCACTGACAGAGGGAGGTGGGTAAAAGGCGCACCGTCGGCTTCCATTGATACCAGTTTCGTAACTGAAGGAACTCACCAACGTTAAAGAAATTGACTTTACTTTTTACTTCTAGGTTCTCACCACTACAATGTTGAATTTGTTCCTGGGAGTCCCAGGTTCAACTTCTCGGCCAACACTTGTAAATAGACAACTGGTTCTTAACAGTTGTTGTTGTTGTTGTTGTTGTTCTGCTCTGTCGTGATTGTGTTTCATTGGCCCTGAGAAGCCCCTATGGGGAGTGGTCAATTAAGTATTCCTTGTATTGTATTGCTTGTATTGTATTGCTTGGTCCTATGACAGTTTGGAGAAATACATGTAGCCCGTTATGGTTGACTGCCTCCTTGCCAATAGAGACTTCAGTCTTGTGTCTACTATATCTTTGACCTTGGTAATTGCCTCCAGGGCTAGCGGCTCGTTTCCTTGACAGTCAGAGAATGCCGCTATAGGATTCCAACAATTTCCAGATACTTGCAGAAACAATTGTCTCTCACTTCTCGCAGCATTTCACTTTTGATAAAAACGGCTCGTTAAATAAAATAATAATCTTTACCGTGCAATGTAAGTTTCAAAACGGTAAATGTTATATTCCCACAGGAGATTCCCAAAAAAGTGGTCAAGTTAAAACAAAAGCTTTTGTGACCAATAAGACCGTCGAGGTCAAGCAGCATTTAACGGTCACAAAAAAAAATTCGTTAGTATCTCTAGTTGCTTCTACAGGACATACACAATACACCACACACTACGTTTTTTCTCGATAAAATGTCTCTTATTTTACCAGGCGGCGCTAAAATATACTGCACAATTTGTATTGTAAACAGTAACCAGCTGTGTGCAGCAAAAGTAAAAATAATGAATGATAACGACAATTTACGCAAAGCTGTTATAATAAGTAAAAACTGTCTACTCGCTGTACAATCTTGCGACGTAGGAATAACATTGTTTACCTTTTGAAAGAAAAGTGAAATAAAACAAGAAAACATGATACCGATTGATCGATGGCCGAACATGTTTGTTTCCCATGGATGGATATTTCACTTGCTTTCTTGCACGACAAAACCTTATTTTCTCTGAAAGCTATTAAGCATTCTTCATTTAATATTGGACTGATTACTTAAGCTTTTTCCAGGAGGTATGAATCCGGACCTTCTGCACATGGACATAAGTGGTTAATTCGAACGATGCAAGGTTATTTTCTGTTTCCTTCGATCAATTAAACAACAGCTTTTAATTCCTTTCACATCAAATTCCATGTGTAGTACATAAAACTACCTTGCATTTCGATGATGGTCTGGCCACAAAAATCAAGTGCGTGCCGAATGATGACAAGTCTGTGCCGGATGAAAAAAATCTCCATATTTTAGATCTCCAGAGGTTGGCATCTCTGGGTTATTCGCAAGGTACTCCATGTTGCCCTCTCATGTAAAAGTTGATCTGATTTAGTTTGAAGTCTTTCCAGTAATATTAGATTACTTGTTATTTGTATATTTATCATCATCATGATTATGTGTGCACATTTATTCTGGAGTTGGATGTCAACTTCACCAGTACATGTACTAATGTTGCTCAGTGCTGAACTGGATTTCATCAGCTTTACATCTTTAATTGCCTTTTTCAAATCTTTTTTTCTTTTTGCAGTCCTTGATTACAGTTGGTGCCATGTTTGGCAGTCTAATCGGGGGATGGACAATTGACTACTTGGGTCGCAAAGGCACAGTTATAGCATGTGTTTTGCCTTTTGAGCTGGGATGGCTTCTCATTGCTTTTGGAAAAAACCATGCCATGTTGTATGCTGGCCGTACTATTTGTGGCCTTGCATGTGGGATGGTCTCTCTCTCAGTACCAGTAAGTTAGCAGAATGGTATCAAAAATCCTGTCAATTTGAAAACAATTTAACCTTAGCAAAGATTAAAAATATAATAAAAAGGTTGACACTGGCTAAAATATTGTGTTGGACGTTTCGGCAACTGCTGTTGCCTTCCTCAGCAGGGATGAAAAATGCAAAAATCTAACGGCGTCCTGATGGTACACGATGCGTATTAATATAAAGTCGCACTTCAAAAGAATATTTTAAAAATAAAATAGACAATAAAAACGAAGTTCTCCAGAGCACTCTAAAATATTTCTACAAATTCTTTATGTTATTGTAAACGTTTGGAAGTGCTATATGCTCGTTTATAGCGTTCGTATCTCGTAAGGAATGCCAAGCCTCAAGAATAAGTCTTTGTCGCCATGCCGATGATCTGTCAACAATTTCTACGTTCATCAAGTCTATTTGGTGATTGTAGCGCATGTGGTGTTTGGCCAACAAAGAGTTTTCATCTAATGTTGCTATGGCCTTTGCAGTGCTCTTTGACGCGTGTTTTTAGCACGCGCGATGTCTGGCTAATGTAAACACAATCACAATCTTTGCATTTGATCTTATATACGATTCCTCTAGAGGCCTCCCTCTCGATTTTGTCCTTTGGTTTTTTAAGTATATTTGAGATTGTCCGAATAGGTTTATGAGCGACCTTGATGCTGAAACCTCGAAGAACCCTCGCGATTCTCTCGGAGAACCCTTTGGCATAGGGCAAAACAACCATACCGCGCTGGTCGGAATCATTCACTTCTTGTTGTCTGTTTCGTTGCCGACCATTGTAGATGAAATTGGCAGGGTAATTATTAGCGGTAAGGGCTTCTGCTACTCTCTTAGTTTCTCGTACAGCTTCCTCTTCAGTGGATGGGATATTTTTTGCGCGATCCATGAGGGTGCGTATGACCGAGTATTTATGTTGGGGGTGGTGATGAGATTTGAAGTCAAGGTAGCGGTCGGTGTGGGTAGCTATTCTGTATACAGACACGGTGATCGAGCCATCGTCTTGTCTGGTTGTTTTTGTGTCAAGAAAGGCAATAGAACCTTCTGATTCTATCTCGATGGTAAATTTGATGTTAGTGTTGATAGAATTGAGGTGTGAGTGGAATTCATCCGCGTGTTCCCTTTTTATGCATACATGGCTGTCATCTACGTATCTGATCCACCATTTGGGAGAGTTTGGAGCCGATAACAGGGCCTTTTCTTCGACATATTCCATGACGAGATTGGCTAAGATGGCGCTGACTGGAGATCCCATCGGACAACCGAAAATTTGTTTGAAATGGTCACCTTGGAACACGAAGAAGTTATTGTCGAGGACGAACTGTAGAAGGGCAATGAAATTCTGGATGGATAAATTTGTTCTTTCAGGTAGTGATTGATCAAAGTCTAGTCTTTCTTTGACAACTTCCACGGCTAGATGGGTAGGAATGCAAGTGAACAGTGACACGACGTCAAAGGATACTAGGATTTCGTCGGGATCCACTGACATAGTGCGGATCTTTTCAACGAAAGATGCGCTGTTCTTAACTGTGTACTTATTGTTTTCAGATACGTAGATGACAGCCATGTATGCATAAAAAGGGAACACGCGGATGAATTCCACTCACACCTCAATTCTATCAACACTAACATCAAATTTACCATCGAGATAGAATCAGAAGGTTCTATTGCCTTTCTTGACACAAAAACAACCAGACAAGACGATGGCTCGATCACCGTGTCTGTATACAGAAAAGCTACCCACACCGACCGCCACCTTGACTTCAAATCTCATCACCACCCCCAACATAAATACTCGGTCATACGCACCCTCATGGATCGCGCAAAAAATATCCCATCCACTGAAGAGGAAGCTGTACGAGAAACCAAGAGAGTAGCAGAAGCCCTTACCGCTAATAATTACCCTGCCAATTTCATCTACAATGGTCGGCAACGAAACAGACAACAAGAAGTGAATGATTCCGACCAGCGCGGTATGATTGTTTTGCCCTATGCCAAAGGATTCTCCGAGAGAATCGCGAGGGTTCTTCGAGGTTTCAGCATCAAGGTCGCTCATAAACCTATTCGGACAATCTCAAATATACTTAAAAAACCAAAGGACAAAATCGAGAGGGAGGCCTCTAGAGGAATCGTATATAAGATCAAATGCAAAGATTGTGATTGTGTTTACATTGGCCAGACATCGCGCGCGCTACAAACACGCGTCAAAGAGCACTCAAAGGCCATAGCAACATTAGATGAAAACTCTTTGTTGGCCAAACACCACATGCGCTACAATCACCAAATAGACTTGATGAACGTAGAAATTGTTGACAGATCATCGGCATGGCGACAAAGACTTATTCTTGAGGCTTGGCATTCCTCACGAGATACGAACGCTATAAACGAGCATATAGCACTTCCAAACGTTTACAATAACATAAAGAATTTGTAGAAATATTTTAGAGTGCTCTGGAGACCTTCGTTTTTATTGTCTAAAATATTCTTTTGAAGTGCGACTTTATATTAATACGCATCGTGTACCATCAGGACGCCGTTAGATTTTTGCATTTTTCATCCCTGCTGAGGAAGGCAACAGCAGTTGCCGAAACGTCCAACACAATATTTTAGCCAGTGTCAACCTTTTTATTATATTTTTAACATGCCTGGCTACACTCCAAACATTTTTTAACTTAGCAAAGATTGGCCCAAAAGACTTACTGTGTCTCATCAGTTCTGCAGTCAGTCCTGGTTATTTCTCTAATAAATAAATTAAATACCGGTAAATAAATGTCCCAGTGCTCTGAAAATCCCCATCTAGTCATTTGGGACAAGTAGATTTATTTTCTTGTTAAGGAATCTGACAATCTTTGACCACTTGCTACCAGGGCAAGAACCCTAGTTTTTATCAAGTAAAAAGATGTCTACATGTAAAAACGAAAAAAAGGCCTAAGCAAGCGGAGTAACCCCATGGACAAGTTGGTCATGAAATGCACGATCATGCACAATGGGGAGGTCAGACTTTTTTTAGTCTTGTTGTTTTTTTTGTAATAGGTATATATTGCAGAGATTGTTCCTGCACATCTTCGTGGCATGCTGGGTTCCGTTAATCAGCTAGCAGTGACTGGGGGCCTCTTGCTTTCATATGTCATGGGGGACATTGTTCAATGGCGATGGCTGGCTCTCATTGGTGCAATGCCACCAGCATTACTTGTCATCTTCATGTATACCATGCCAGAGACCCCACGCTGGTCTCTTGGGAATAACAGACGAAGTGAGGCATTAACAGCACTCCAGTGGTTAAGAGGACCTGATGCAAATGTTGAGGAGGAATGCTTTACCATTGAGGAGACAATAGGTGATTGTTCATTATCTTTTAACTAAAGGGCCAAAATGGTGTCTCAGAGATTGGTTAACTTGAAAAATAAGAGGATAACCTTTCAATAAAATAAACACTGCTAGGAAGGATTAAGTTTTTGCAAAAGTTATATTTGAACAGACTTAACTGATTAGAGTGTAATGTGAAATGCTAGGCTTCTACCCCATATGAACCATGTGAGCGTTAGTCCTACTAATTTCCACTAGTAGGGTAATGCTCACATGGTTTATATGGGGTAGAAACCTAACACTTCACATTACACTCTAATCAGTTAAGTCTGTTCAAACACCATGCTAGGCCTGATATGTTTTTGGCTTCTACTGTACCTTCACGGGTCTTTGCTTGATGCTATTACAGATACATGTAATTGGAATTACTCAATTCGTGACTTGATAATGTCTTTCAGTAAGTGGATATCAATGAATTACCTGTGAAAGGTACAACCATCATGAGTAAAATTTCCTTTTTATTCATTTCCCAACGTACAACTGTTTCTCAAGACTCACCTATTCTTTTGTTCAGTATTAGACAGAATTAAATAAATATCATTAATGATGAAATTAATACCAGATACTTATCAGTTAGAGCCCCTTTCGATATAAAGTCTAAGTTGGAAGTTTTTTGTGATGGTAATTAGTTCTACTTTACATATGAATGAAGGCTAATTTTCATAACAGAAACTTCGCACTTAGACTTTCTTTGAAGAGGAGGCAGACATGAACTCAGAAATGGCTTATTTTCTTATTATTTTAATTTTTGTCTACTCTGTCTGTCAGGAATTCCAGTTTAACTCTTGATGCATGGTAGATAACAAAAATTACCGTATTACAAATTAATTTTAATGGACATGAAATTCTTGGGGATTAGAGAAACGAGATGTTTAGTTGTTGCTTTTTGTAAGATTTTTGATTGGGTCACTGGCTGATAACCAATAACAATGTTCTTTTTGTTAATGTTGCTTATTTCCATACTTCATTACAGATCGCAACGAAGAGCTCAAGTGGAGTGACTGGCTATCACCAGTTATATTTAAGCCTCTTGTTATCAGTGTTGGGTTGATGGTTTTTCAGCAGTTCTGTGGAATAAACGCAGTTCTCTTTAATGCGGCTAGTATCTTTGCATTAGCAGGATTCAAGGATGGCAAACTGGTGAGCATTTCAGTAGGCTTGATTCAGTTTTTTGGAACAGCATTGGGATGTTTGATAGTGGACAGATCAGGCCGTCGAATTCTTTTATGGACAATGGCCATAGGTATGTGCGTCAGTCTTGTTGGCCTTGGCGTATACTTTGACATCGTACCTCCAAACACAAGTGATAGCAGTCCTACAAGCAGTACAGTTTCATTGTTGGGCTCTAAAGGTCATTCTATAGAAGCGTCAAAGTTATCCTGGTTATCAATTTTATGTTTAGTTTTGTTAAACCTGGCTTTTTCATTAGCCTGGGGTCCTCTTCCCTGGCTCATAATGTCGGAAATTTTTCCCCTAAGAGCACGTGGCCCAGCAAGCAGTATTGCAACCTTATCCAACTGGCTTCTAGCATTTATTGTGACCAAGACATACAGCTCCATGGTAAAAGGATTAACTATTCATTGGACATACTGGGTCTATGGTATATTTTGTTTTGTGGGATTTCTTTTTGTGTATTTCTTCATGCCGGAAACCAAGGGAAAGACCTTAGAGGAGATTGAGGCAATGTTTGATAAGGACAAACATGCTTATCAGCGTATCGAGTGACAAAGTATTGTATTAGTCAATTTTGTTTAATAACAACTGTAGCGATTGCCATATTAATTAATTCTTCTATTTTTTGCAAAATCAAATACGGAAGTCTGTCTTAAACCACTGTAACAATCAGCCTTACTACAACAAAGCATTGTTGCTATATGTATTAATTAATTCTTTTTTTTTTTTGCAAAATTAAATACTGAAAGACAAAGCATTGTTGCTATACCTTAAGGGGCTATGTCATGCAAAATTATGTAATTTCATGACACCTAATCATGATAGCCACTTAAAACCGTTGAACAACAAATTTAAAAAGAAATATAACAAAAGGAAAGAGAAGCATGGATGGATGACACAAATGGAAAAGATTGAAACAGACTGCATTTGGGTAATCTTGAAAAAAGTAGGCTCGACGTTTTTCAAGGTTATGGCAAATCGCCTGCACGAAGGCTGTTTTTGCTCATTTAACACTAATTTTATTCTAAAAGGAATTCTGCATTACCATTTAAGTCTTAAACTCGTGATAAACTAAAGATATCCCCTAAACACTTTAAAATAACGTGACATAGCTCTTTTAAGTATTGGTCATTTAAAATGAAAGTTTCATTCTGTTCAAGATCTAAGCTCGAACCAAAACTAAGTAAGGTCATCCTAATGAGAGGAGGACTGTTTTTGGTGACACCGACTCACGTTTTGACAACTTGAGCGGAAGTCAGTCGCAGAGCCCTTCTCGTGACTCTGAGGATGACTTCTGCTTACGTTGTCAAAATGTCAGTCAATATCATAAACAGTTTTTGTCAGAACTACTATCACCCAGACAACTCATTTCATCAAGCCAACCTCGATTATCCGAAATCATTGGGAGACAAGCAAATACTCCAGATAACTGAGAGTCTGGATAACAAAAAATATGTCATGCAACCCAGTAAGATAAATAATAGAACTGTATTGAATGCTACATTCATGAATGAATGTTCCCTTATTCTAGCAGTTAGTACAAACGCTATTCATTTATGTATTCTAGCTTATATCTTGCTGTGTAATTGCTGCGAAGCCTTAGCGAAGCAGCAACACTATTCTTGACAGACCGCGTGGGGCCTGGGCGCTTTATAATCTGTGAGCTTTTTTTCGTTGGCGATGATTTTGAGTAGCTGCAGTACGGTGGATCAGCGGCAGTAGTTTCCGAATTGTGCGTGCCCAGCGCACATGGTTCCCCACTGATTTATCGTAGGTGAGTTTATTACTGGGTTGCCGTATGGCAATACGGCAATCCCAGTTGGAAAATGGGTAGAATTTCTCCGTTTTATTTTTTTCCGTGTCGGTAAAAGTCTTGCCTGTCACTCCCCCGGTAAGTGGCGTCTTTGTGCATAGAGCCTTCTGCGCGTATTTTCTTAGGATCGAGAGGGTAGTGGAAATGCGTACATTTCTCTGGTGGACACAGTAGAATCATTAACTTAACCTGTAATGGCGTCGAAAGTCATGTAACGCGAATGGTGTTTTAGTGGATCTTTGAACAAAATATACCCTTATGAAGCTCAAAAATGGCAAATCAATTGGATACTGAACAAGACAGGCGACAACATCGACAACAATCTGTCGCCCGTCGAGCCGTCTTTTACCAAGTGTGCTGTTATGTAGAACATTGAAGATTCGCAGGGCAGCGATAATAGTGAATTCAAAGACTAGACAAGGTGGATTGAATGGAATTTCAAGCGTTAAAATCGCTGAAAAGGTAAGATTATTGTCGAAGCGATGCCGCAATTGCGTGTCTTCACCACATGTTCCTTTGATCTCACATTATTGTATTTTCCGTCAAAATATTCGCTTTCGCTCGAACATATCTACCTTTATTACATGTCCAGTGAATAGTTTTATCCTCTGGGATGAATTTTCCGTCGAAAAATCGGTTATTTGGGCGGTCAGTGTAAAACGCAGACTGCAGACTGCAGACCGGGGGTAAAATGCAGACTGAGGGTAAAATAAATATTAATAATAAAAAAACGAGTCATAAGGATAAAATAAAGATTGTTTGAAAGACAATCCTGTTTTACATCTGTCAACAACTCACATTATTATGACTGCAGGTCGCTGCACCTTTTGGGGATGCGATCGTACGCGTTGAAATCATCTGTGCTTTGTTTTTGCGCTTCCAGATGCATTGCAATGTTCCAAATTATTTGTCACACCGGTACATCGAGGGAAATCGATCGAAAAACCAACAATTATTACTTCGAATACCTGAATAATCTCGGTTGTCTTTTTTCGGTGCAACGAAATGCACAAAGAATTTCATGTATTCCGAGCAATTAGGACGCGGGGATTTCATTGGTTAAGCTATGAGTGATAACCCCTAGGGAGAGGTTATAATTGAAAATTACATCTTCCAGATGCAAAACAAACGAGGATAAACATAATGTACACGAAAGCGAATGAAAGGATCCTAATAAGAAATTTTTACACCAGTCATACTGGCTTAAGCCGACTGAATTGAAACGTTAAATGGTTGCAAAATCCACGTTATCTCTGTCTTTGTTAATTGGTACTGCAGCCATGCGTGTCAAAATAAATTGAGTTATTGGGTAATTACTCGATTACTTTGTTCAGTGCAGCAAAATGGACAGTTGAATTACGGGGTGTTGACTTCTTTGCCTAAAAGCAACTCACTTAACGAAACTGTCCTTTTTCAAACAACAAGGATTCAAACAGCTTCAATTCTTACAGAGTTCGATAAAAATCCGGATTTAAAACATGCGGTGGGGCAACCAAAGCGATGGGAGCTGTGTTGGGGTTTCAGTGTGAAAGTACAAACGGCTACTAACACTCTTATAACTCTTTTTTCATTATTATTTTATTAACCTGCAGTCTGCAGTCTGCATTTTATCCCTGGTCTGCAGTCTGCGTTTTACACTGACCGGTTATTTGGGGGGTTTTGGCAACAGAGGTTAATTATTCGTAATGCGATCGCTTCCGTTGCCGTTAGCAATGGGTCGCAAATTTGACACTTTTATCGCATTATCACATTACGCATTGAACCACGTTATCTATTATTCCTAAAAATCTAAAAATATTCATGCCTTATCAGTTTTCGGTCGAATTTATGTCCAAGAAAGCAGATAAATGGCAGAAAAAATTAGTTTTGCATCCAAAAATTCGTAATCAACGCTAAAATGACCAAATTTTGCCTAGAAAACATATTTTACTGTTATTTTTCTTAAATTTTTTCGTTCGACTTTCGCTTTTATAAAATGTTTCAGTTGTCTGTAAATAAGTTGTATGCTGTTGGAAAGCTTATTTTCTTAGCTTTAAAATGATGTATTTTTCCCCCTAACTTTAAATATTAAAAAAAAAAAAAAAACATTTTTTGGCGATGGCTGATTTACCGCGGTTTTCTCGCGGTTGGGAAAGTAGGAAAAAGAGTTAGGCCAGTAGCCAGGTTTTTAACCTCAGAAAAGGATCTGTTTCGTCGTACGAACGTGTGAGGACCTGTGAGCCAAAGGGCCTCTGCTGGTATGACTTCTGGGTGACCCCTTAATAACTTCTTACTAACCGAGCGCGAGGGCCGTACTGCCAGGGAAATATTGGCCCGAGGTCGTGGCAGTACGGACCGAGCGCAGCGAGGTCCGTACAAAAACGACCCAGGGCCAATATTCCCCAGTACGGCTCGAGCTAGCTCGGTTAGTAAGTAGTTTATTATATGGTTTTTTAATTAACTTTTGCTTTGTTTTTGCAAGCCCGTAATCGGCCCGTGGGCCAGTCACAATTTGCCTGGAACGCTGCACGTACCACAGCCAATCCAGTGTACCCTCACGGAGGGTCTAGTTACTGGGTTGCCGTATACGGCAATCCCAGTTGGAAAATGGGTAGAATTTCTCCGTTTTATTTTTTTCCGTGTCGGTAAAAGTCTTGCCTGTCACTCCCCCGGTAAGTGGTGTCTTTGTGCATAGAGCCTTCTGCGCGTATTTTCTTAGGATCGAGAGGGTAGTGGAAATGCGTACATTTCTCTGGTGGACACAGTAGAATCATTAACTTAACCTGTAATGGCGTCGAAAGTCATGTAACGCGAATGGCGTTTTAGTAGATCTTTGAACAAAATGTACCCTTATGAAGCTCAAAAATGGCAAATCAATTGGATACTGAACAAGACAGGCGACAACATCGACAACAATCTGTCGCCCGTCGAGCCGTCTTTTACCAAGTGTGCATGTAGAACATTGAAGATTCGCAGGGCAGCGATAATAGTGAATTCAAAGACTAGACAAGGTGGATTGAATGGAATTTCAAGCGTTAAAATCGCTGAAAAGGTAAGATTATTGTCGAAGCGATGCCGCAATTGCGTGTCTTCACCACATGTTCCTTTGATCTCACATTATTGTGTTTTCCGTCAAAATATTCGCTTGTTTTCGCTTTCGCTCGAACATATCTACCTTTATTACATGTCCAGTGAATAGTTTTATCCTCTGGGATGAATTTTCCGTCGAAGAATCGGTTATTTGGGCGGTCAGTGTAAAACGCAGACTGCAGACTGCAGACTGCAGACCGGGGGTAAAATGCAGACTGAGGGTAAAATAAATATTAATAATAAAAAAACGAGTCATAAGGATAAAATAAAGATTGTTTGAAAGACAATCCTGTTTTACATCTGTGAACAACTCACATTATTATGACTGCAGGTCGCTGCACCTTTTGGGGATGCGATCGTACGCGTTGAAATCATCTGTGCTTTGTTTTTGCGCATCCAGATGCATTGCAATGTTCCAAATTATTTGTCACACCGGTACATCGAGGGAAATCGATCGAAAAACCAACAATTATTACTTCGAATACCTGAATAATCTCGGTTGTCTTTTTTCGGTGCAACGAAATGCACAAAGAATTTCATGTATTCCGAGCAATTAGGACGCGGGGATTTCATTGGTTAAGCTATGCGTGATAACCCCTAGGGAGAGGTTATAATTGAAAATTACATCTTCCAGATGCAAAACAAACGAGCTTGTGAACTAAAGGATAAACATAACGTACACGAAAGCGAATGAAAGGATCCTAATAAGAAATTTTTACACCTCAGTCATACTGGCTTAAGCAGACTGAATTGAAACGTTAAATGGTTGCAAAATCCACGTTATCTCTGTCTTTGTTAATTGGTACTGTAGCCATGCGTGTCAAAATAAATTGAGTTATTGGGTAATTACTCGATTACTTTGTTCAGTGCAGCAAAATGGACAGTTGAATTACGGGGTGGTGACTTCTTTGCCTAAAAGCAACTCACTTAACGAAACTGTCCTTTTTCCAACAACAACAAGGATTCAAACAGCTTCAATTCTTACAGAGTTCGATAAAAATCCGGATTTAAAACATGCCGTGGGGCAACCAAAGCGATGGGAGCTGTGTTGGGGTTTCAGTGTGAAAGTACAAACGGCTACTAACACTCTTATAACTCTTTTTTCATTATTATTTTATTAACCCGCAGTCTGCAGTCTGCAGTCTGCATTTTACCCTCAGTCTGCATTTTATCCCTGGTCTGCAGTCTGCAGTCTGCGTTTTACACTGACCGGTTATTTGGGTGGTTTTTGGCAACAGAGGCTAATTATTCGTAATGCGATCGCTTCCGTTGCCGTTAGCAATGGGTCGCAAATTTGACAATTTTATCGCATTATCACATTACCCATTGAACCACGTTATCTATTATTCCTAAAAATCTAAAAATATTCGTGCCTTATCAGTTTTCGGTCGAATTTATGTCCAAGAAAGCAGATAAATTGCAGAAAATATTAGTTTTGCATCCAAAAATTCGTAATCAACGCTAAAATGATCAAATTTTGCCTAGAAAACATATTTTACTGTTATTTTTCTTAAATTTTTTCGTTCAACTTTCGCTTTTATAAAATGTTTCAGTTGTCTGTAAATAAGTTATATGCTGTTGGAAAGCTTATTTTCTTAGCTTTAAAATGATGTATTTTTTGCCCCTAACTTTAAATATTTTTTGAGGAAAAAAAAACATTTTTTGGCGATGGCTGATTTACCGCGGTTTTCTCGCGGTTGGGAAAGTAGGAAAAAGAGTTAGGCCAGTAGCCAGGCTTTTAACCTCAGAAAAGGATCTGTTTCGTCGTACGAACGTGTGAGGACCTGTGAGCCAAAGGGCCTCTGCTGGTATGACTTCTGGGTGACCCCTTAATAACTTCTTACTAACCGAGCGCGAGGGCCGTACTGCCAGGGAAATATTGGCCCGAGGTCGTGGCAGTACAGACCGAGCGCAGCAAGGTCCGTACAAAAACGACCCAGGGCCAATATTCCCCAGTACGGCTCGAGCTAGCTCGGTTAGTAAGTAGTTTATTACATGGTTTTTTAATTACCTTTTGCTTTGTTTTTGCAAGCCCGTAATCGGCCCGTGGGCCAGTCACAATTTGCCTGGAACGCTGCACGTACCACAGGCAACCCAGTGTACCCTCACGGAGGGTCTAGTTTTTCTTTTTTTTAGTTTTTTTTTTTCCGTGTCGGTAAAAGTCTTGCCTGTCACTCCCCTGG